>WTXD01000019.1:0-484862 GCA_022496205.1 Gloeopeniophorella convolvens | reverse complement strand
GGACTCCAATAAACACACGCTCCATCTCCTGGTACTCTGTTCCAGTCCATTGCGAAACGGTGGAGATACCAGATGCGAATTGGCGGAGTCCAGGGAAGTCAGTCATCCGCTCAAAACGAGAGTCAATCTCATCGTCGCCTATGAGGTCAGTGCACCACTTGACTAGATGATCCTTGAAGACGCCTTTGTGCAACTGATGGAGAATATCGGGGGTGATGCAGGTATGGATGTTTGCGTGTGGAAGATTGTGCCAGAACGGGGAGAAGATAGGACGCAGATTGTGAGCTTTAAACCGGGTGGAGTCTTCGCCTCTAATGTGCGCGCGGATGTCTGATAGTGTTTGCAGAGGATCTCGGAAGTTAGGATGAAGGGGTTCACCGCGTTTCTTGGGTTCTACGGGGCAGATCGGACAAGTATTCTGTCTGCAACATGCAATCAGGCATTGCTCAGGGTAGTCGGCGATATAAGCAGCAAGGATGGGAAAGATCCGACGAACGAAGCCATCGGGGCATGTCATGTCGACGCCTTCGGAGCCCGCGCGAACCAAGGTCTTCAACAGTTGAGCCATGCAGTAATGGTAAAGGCGATAACGAGCCGCAGAGCGTGTATCTGTCGTGAACATCTCCATCTTCGACACCGGGAGATAACCGATCAAGACCATTGCGCGAGACGATGGCTTGCAGCGTACGTCCTTCGCAATATTGCCAATAGTAAGATACACAGGCCAAGCTTCCTTGTCCCCGCTGTGTTGCGAAAGGCTGGTCTTGTCAGAAGACAAGATAACGGGCGCGACAACTGCCCCAGGGGGGAGCTTCAACTACACGGAAAAGGTGAGAAGTCTTATTATCAACTCAAAGTTCAAAAGCGCACCTGAGTGTTCCACCACCAGTCCCCTGTCCACATCTCGTCGTAGAGGCGTTGAGTACCCGTCTCATCTTCATAGACGCGCTCGGGAGCATAGGAGATGACGTCACGGAATGCAGGGTTACCCATCAACTCTCGTATGCATTCGAGGGGATCGCGCATCCATAACTCCAAGTTGCTTTCCATGGGCTTCCCATCCTCGCCAATGCGATCGCCTTTCACGTTCACGAGCTCGCAAGTCCAGGATGGACCGGTCAGAAGCGCGTCTATCATCTTCGAGAGAGAGTAACTATTGTGAAACGAAGGATTGAGGCGGGAGTTCAGCTGGTCCATCATCAGGGCAGGATAAGCATGAGTCCTGGCTGCATCATGAATCAATGACGCACTAAAGGTTGCTGCAGTAGGCTGTCCGCTTTGGCCTGACCCACGTTCTTCACAACCCAGCGCGCGAGCTCCCACTCTTCAAGCGTAGCAAAAGGATGCCACGGAGGTATGTCATGCGCGCGCTGTTCTCGCAGCATGCACTCGAACTGAGTCTCGGCCTTGCCTATAATTTGGCCTACAGGTCCAGGAAATTTCTCGACATAACGACTATAGGGACGCGCGCGAGGAGGAACAGCCTCTTGTGGCAGGGGCGGGGAGGTTGAAATATAGGGAAGTCGGGCGAGGGTCCCCGCACGAAGTCGTCGGTCAGTATCGGCGGGGCTGGCTCCTCTGGGTAGACAGGCTGAGCTGCAGTCAAGCGGGCGAACCATTGCTCTCTACATGAAACACAGTTTTGAATATGGCCTTTGAGGCGGCCGTCCATTGGAAAGAACTTCCGACAGAATGGGCAACTGTGTTGCACGACAGGGCGGATTGCGCGCTTGGGCATAAAGGGCAAGGTTATGCGGGGGGTGGGGGGGGGGTGAATTGAGAGTGCATGTCGAACTCTTCGTAGACCCTGTAACGCGCAAGTCCGTTTGCGCCACCCCCGTGGGTCATGTCGGCGGGGACATAATCCAAGCTGTGCGTCCACATGGCGATCCAACGGGGGGGTAAGTATGGGTCAACGATCGTACCCAGCAAGTCAACGATCGCATGGACTCCCCGGAAATCCCGGGGTTGTTCGGATGATGCGATGGACCCTTAATCGACCAGATCTTGGCCAGCCGCGGGCCCTATATGTATGGTATGTTATTTCGTCGCTCCAGCCAACCCACTTTACTTACTCCCACACAACTATGCGCGTGGTAACACCTAAACCGACTCACTGGCAGGATGCCCTCCAAGTGGCTCCTCAGGCTCAACTTGAAAGCAACGGTCGCAAGCGTAAGCCTTCAACGAAACAACGCCAGATAGGTGAGCGATACAAGCACCCACTGGCATAGAGTCAGATCTGATCGTGTTGCAAACGAACAGAGCAAGAACGCACCGAGGCCGTTGAGAAACGTGCTGCCGCCACGGCAGCTGCATCAGCTAGGGCTGCTAATGGAGGCAAACGCGTGAAACGTGTTCATGTTGACCCGCTCGCCATAAGCCCACCGGTACGTTCGCGCACACCCCAATGGTGTCTTAGCATATTCTGATTCAATGGTTCATATAGTTCGCCTCTACTACTGTCGTCGGGGGCATGGCGCCAGCCCTCATATGCAGGCGCCGACCCTGCCCAGCGGAGGGCTCGAGAAGCGGAACAAGAGAGTTCCTATGGCTGCGCCGCTTCCAGCCCAGGTATATCCAGCGCAAGCCCTCTATGAACCACAAAGTAAGTTGAAATAGCTTTGTGCCAACCTACCATCTCATGCGGCTGAAAAATCCACTCATAGGCACTTGGAACGACGAAGTCATCGACCCTCAGCTGCGCCCCCAGAATACAACTCATGCTGGGCCTGCTGCTAGCGATGATGAAGATGACGAGGACGTTCCTGCTGACAGCAGTGAGGGCGATGCCAGTGACTCCGAGCAGGAGCATGGTAAAGCCTGGGGTGACCCTGACGATGGCTCCGACGGCGACGAAGAAGAGGAGGAACCCCAGGCTGCTCCCGTGCACGCTCCCATACAGTATCAACTCCTGCCACCGCCGCAACAGCTGCAGGTGGTTGAGGTCATGTCACAGGCACCGGCGGTACCCGCCGGTGTCACTGCCCCTCTCCTCGTGTTGAGGCCCAAGAGGCGTCACCGCTCAGCTGGTGAGCAATTTGCGCATATCCCTCGCAAGGGCGCCAGGAATGAGCGGTCGACCCGTCCCCGTCAAGGTGATTACGACGACACCACCAGAGAGCTCCTCGGTACTGCAATCTCGCTTTTCAGGTGCAAAGTCAGCACGCGTCACGCATTCCCCGACCACGGCACAGAGAGCCAGTGGGCCGCGGAAGCCTGGAGTGAAGCCTGTCAAGAGATGTCGGTCGCTGTTGTGGCCCCGACCGTGGATATTATCAGAGTCGTGCGTTCCTAGTGATTGTCTAAGGTGTCCTAATCTAACTAGCACAATGATAGATCTGCAGCCGCAGCTCCCAGTTGCGCAGGGAGCTCAAAACTAAGGTGGTCTCCATTGTCGAGGGAGCATATGGTTTCGACACGGCCAAGGACAAGAAGACCCAGGCAGCCAATCGCGCCAAAGTCGAGGAGCTCATGGAGGAACGGGCGTTCTTGTATAAAGTGAGTGATATATCAATCGCAGATCTTAAGGACGCCGCAGACTAAATGGCCGAGCAGGTTAGGCAGCCCACCCTCCAAGGTCTCTATTATCACCCTGCGCTTCAAAGGGCGATCAACGTGATGTGGTTTGCAAACAAGCACGATGAAGGTGTCGAGTTCCCTAAATACTTCAACCCTATCCCGCTACCGACAATTGCCCTGGCCATCACCGCCGTCAGTAGTAGTGGCCCCTCGCATTCCAAGTGCTCACAGTTCCCTAGATCGAGTGCTGCATTGACGAGTGGTCTTCGGGCTCCAAGAACGCGACACACTTCACTGGCGCTGCCTATAAGGACCTGTATGAGGACCACCTCCAGTCGCTTATAGACTTCGATGAGCACACCCAGGTTAAGAACCTGGGCCTGAAGCTGCGTCGCACGTTGCACGACACCGGAAGGTGGGGCTCCAAACCTATTCACGTACTGTATCTAACCAATCCGCGTACTAGGCACCATGCTGGGGTCGGACCCATCGCCTCTCAGTCTAGGCAGCGTAGGGTTGTCTCTACGGCGGCATTCCAAGCTGCGCTGGCAGAGGATAGCGACGTAGGCTCTGATGAAGATGCTTGAGGCGGTTTTTTTAGTGTAGTTACCCCAAAGGATCAAAAGGATCCAGAATGACGTGGACCCCACGAATGTTTCGAATGTCTCCCCACTCTCCAGAAACCCTCTCAAACCTCCTAATAAATCATACTGGTGTTCATGTTCTATCCCGCATTACTAGATGAGATCTCAAGATGACCAAGCGCGAGACAAGGCCACTTGGGCAGATGAGATCCAAACGCCACGTGAATTAACTAGCGGGTGTATATGCAGCTGCTGGTTCGGCTTGAGAGTATCTCTGAGGGATTAATGGACCAATAGGAGTTGAAAGTGAGTGGCCAATCATGTCGTCTAGGGTGAGCCAATCAGTAACGAGGGCCTTTGGTCATATCAATGACCAGCTACGCGAGCTACACAAGCTACAAAGTCTACACATCTAAGCATAGCATCATAGATCTCAAAGCACCAGAGCGCATGGAGCACCAGTCGTACCCCAGTATGAACTACATAGCTCTTGTAGGCCCATAGGAAGAGAGCTACGTAGAGCTACATGGACCCTCTGTAGATGGCACAACGTTCTGCGGTAATCGTTCGAGCTACAGAGTGCTATTGATAGGGGGGGGTTGCAATGATGCTACAACATACTACTCGAGCTATGTACTGCTACATCGAACCCTGGGTTCTCCCTGATGAAGAATGCTCATTCTGGGTGGCAAAACACGAGGAATACAAATGATTGTTTGACTTTATTTCCAACTATGCTTACATGGGGAAGTCATGAGAGAAGGTTAACTTTATTAAGAAACTTCTTTCCCTTAAAGAATGCTTAGAGGGTCATTAACCTTCTGATAGTCACTTTTCTGGACAAAAAAAGGCAGAAATAAGTTAAATATATTTTTCACTTATTCAAGCCTTCTTCCTGTTGGATAAGTCTGCTGTGCACACAGTGTCACTTCGATAACCAGCGACCGGATACCGGCTACCGGTCACGTGTCGCACATTAATTAGGACTGAGTGCAACTTGAGATTCAGAAGAACAATGCTCGTTCCTGGAAGCATACTCGGATTTTATGGGGTGAAGGATAATAATATTCTTAGCATATGTACTAGGATTTAGAAGTGATAGCCTCAGCAGCCACAAGTAATGAGTGCCACAACCCAGGAGTAACAACTGCGCAGTGAGCAGTTACCAAATCGGGATGGGCCAAGACTGCCGGCGTCCGCCAGAGTTTGACCCGCCACTGTGGCAGCATGCTGGGACCCACAACCCAGCGGCGAAAAATATTCCGCGATAACAGCTGTCATAGATATGATTATAAGTAAATCCGGACTCCGACTCCGACAAGCCGTGGCCCGTAGTACACACTCTTTCGTTCTGTATCGACATTTGTTTGAATCGTGTACAGACAAGCGTATGCTGATTTTCCCACCATCTAGGCTCGACTTCAAGAGAACTCTCAAAATTCACATGTACATACTGGAGTGCTATATAATAAGGACATAGCAAGTGAGGAGCACATGACATTGATCACGTGCTAGTTAAGGGCCGGCATTTTCGCGTCGGCGCACGTCGACGCGCTCAATTAACCAGTTGTTGCTCACGTTGCTCCAGCTCGCCCTCCATCGTCAGTTCCCACCATGAACCCAGTACAGATGTCTTCGCCGCCTCCTCCTACGCCATCTCTCCCTCCAAGTAGTGCACCCAATCCCTCCCAGTCTCAAAGTGCGAAGTCATCTTCACGACAAGCAACGCGTCGGACCGCAGACGCGCTCAGCTTTGGCGACGAGGATAATGATGTTCGGGAAGATGTTACGGAAGCTAGCTCAAGGAGGAGGAGGAGACCCAGGACGGAGCAACTCAATCCGGACGTCTCCATTGTGAAAGATGCCGTCGGTGAGAGCGTGGCAGACGCCTTCGAGGCGTTCTTGAAGACGTGAGTGGGGGAAGCATTCAGACAGACTTCCCCGACATTGAATGTACACGAACAGATATACGGAAGATGTCAATCTCTCAGGAACTCCTGCCCCTGATGATGATGTACCTATCGCCGGCGATGGTGAACTCATCTATGTCGAGCAAATCCACACCATGCGCGAATATCAACTCACTACCCTCTACGTTGACTACGGTCATCTCCTGCAAAAGGACGACGTTCTCGCCGATGCTATTCAGAGACAGTACTACCGCTTCTTACCGTATCTTCGCAAGGCCCTTCACAATCTTGTCGCCGAATACGAGCCAGAATACCTCAAGATCAACCCTACATCTGCTGCAATGGACTCAGCAAATTTACAATCACGCGAGTTCAGCGTTGCCTTCTACCATTTACCTCTTGTCTCCGCCATTCGTGATCTCAAAACGGATAAAATTGGAACGCTCATGAGCATCAGTGGGACTGTGACGCGTACCAGCGAGGTCAGGCCCGAGCTACTCTTTGGCAGCTTTATCTGCGAGGTGTGTGGAGCACTCGTGCATGAGATTGAACAGCAATTCAAATACACTGAGGTTCGTCGATTGATGGGTCATGGGTTTGCATATGGCTCTGAACACGCGTTCTCCACTCATAGCCCGGTCTTTGCCCAAACCCTACCTGTGGCAATCGTTCAGCCTGGCAACTCCAAATTGACACGTCTAAATTCACGGACTGGCAAAAAGTGCGCATTCAAGAGAATCCATCGGAAATCCCTACAGGTTCCATGCCCCGGTCTCTGGATGTCATTCTTCGTTCAGAGCTTGTGGAGCGTGCGAAAGCAGGGGACAAGTGCGTCTTCACTGGCACATTCATCGTTGTCCCCGACGTAAGTCAGCTTGGCCTGCCGGGTGGCAACAAGGCCGAACTTCAGCGCGAGGCTAACCGGAATGGCGCGGGCAACGCGAATTCCGTAGGTGGAAGTGGGGTAACTGGCCTGAAAAGTCTGGGTGTTCGGGACTTGCAGTACAAGACGGCGTTTTTGGCGTGCATGGTGCACGATGCTGATGGAAGGGTAAGATATCTCTCGAACTGCTTGGGTTTTTACTTATCACTGTATATACAGGGCTCCACGAATATCCGAGGTGAAGATGAAGACGGAGAGGACGATGGCCTAGCCTTTGCTAAGTCCCTCACTGAGCCCGAGTTTGAGGAGCTCAAACGTATGATTGAGTCGGATCATATTTACTCCAGACTGGTGGAAAGCATCGCGCCAACTGTCTATGGACACGAGATCGTCAAAAAGGGCTTGCTGCTTCAGCTTATGGGTGGTGTACACAAGCAAACATCGGAAGGCATACATCTTCGCGGTGACATCAACATCTGCATCGTTGGTGACCCTTCGACATCGAAGTCCCAGTTCCTGAAGTAAGTCTCCGCGATGTCTGACCAGTCGCTGTCATTCACGTTCAGGTAGATACATCTGCTCATTCCTTCCTCGCGCTGTCTATACATCTGGAAAGGCTTCCTCGGCTGCCGGTCTCACTGCGGCAGTCGTCAGGGACGAGGAAACAGGAGACTTTACTATAGAAGCCGGCGCCTTGATGCTCGCGGATAATGGCATCTGCGCCATTGACGAGTTTGACAAGATGGACATCTCGGACCAAGTCGCCATTCACGAGGCTATGGAGCAGCAGACTATTTCCATCGCCAAGGCTGGAATCCACGCCACACTCAACGCGCGGACGTCCATTCTCGCCGCTGCAAACCCTATTGGTGGTAGATATGACCGGAAGAAGACCCTCCGAGGCAACGTCGCCATGACAGCGCCTATCATGAGTCGTTTTGATCTGTTCTTCGTCGTTCTCGATGAATGCGACGAGAAGATAGATCTCAATATCGCGAAGCACATTGTCGACGTTCACCGTTTCCGAGATGACGCACTGCATCCAGAATTTAGCACAGAGGCGCTACAGAGGTATATCCGTTACGCCCGAACGTTCAACCCTAAGGTATGGCCATCATCTTGAACTGCTTCTGTAAATACTGACGGTGTCGGGGATTCCTGCTCTAGCTCACACCCGAGGCTGCGAACATTTTGGTTGAAAAGTATCGGATGCTTCGCCAAGACGACGGCACTGGCGCAGGCAGGAACTCTTACCGCATCACTGTCCGACAGCTGGAAAGTATGATTCGGCTGAGCGAAGCGATCGCTCGTGCGAACTGTACTTCGGAAGTGAGTACCATTTGTTCGTTCAACGGGAACAATAATGAACATAAATCGGAGATAACGCCTGCTTTCGTGCGAGAGGCATATAGCCTGCTGAGACAGTCCATCATTCACGTGGAGCAGGACGACATCGACTTCGATGAGGAAGAAGCTGCTGCCGAACGGGACAACGCGCAGCCGAAAACAAGTGAAGATGACAGTCAAGATGTTCCAATGTCTGGGGGCGACGACACCGAGATGACAGATATGATGTATACCGAATCTTCGGGAACGAACGGCTTGTCAAGCACACCCCCAGCGATGCCTCCAGCGCCGCAGCCAGAAGCGCTAGCTACGCTCGCCCCCGCGAAACGCCGAATGGTCATCACACATGACAAGTACATGACGCTGCAAAGCTTGATCGTTCTGCATCTCGTTGATGTTGAACGGGAAACCGGCACGGGGATTGACCGAGACGAACTCATCGACTGGTACCTGGAGATGAAGGAGGAAGAAATCCAAGATGTTGATGAACTTGAATATGAAAAAGAGCTCATCACGAAAGTACTGAGAAAACTAGTCAAGGTTAGGCGCCCGTGTCGTTCCGTGATGGTTGCGGCTGATTCCTCGGCACACAGGACAATTATCTCATCCAAATCACGGGTGATGTACAGAACTCACTCCCCACGTCCATGGATGAAAGCAGCGCGCAGGAGGGTGAAGTGCGGGTATTCTACATGGTACACCCAGCCGTGGATACAGAGGCGTCGCAGTAGAGTGAGTAGAATCCTGTAGAATCAGTCAGTCTGGGAGTATTAGCGGCCGCGTGTAGGTCTATTGCTTAGTCATTTAGCTGCGATTCCATGTATATTCTGTACGCCTGTTGCTCTCGAATCGCTGTTGCTATACCCAATGCCCGATGACATCCTCATTGTACCAACAGTACTACCATCCGGATCTCTGCAATTTGCCTCCGTCCAGCCCGGAAGTGTCGTCAAAGATGTCATCAATGCATTGAAGGGCCTTGACGAAGTCAGGTCGGATGTGCTTGGAGACCTGACTCCTCACGGTTGGGCCATCCAGTTGATCAGGAAAGAGTCACCCGGTCGACAATGGGAGGAAGAGGAGCTCGAGGCTCTGGGGGATGGTAAGCGCTCTGGAGCCTTCTACGCTGCCGGGTGCATAATTCCCGCTCACAACAGGCCTTGTAAACGAGTCAGCTCAGGTTGCACCATTAATCCAGACAACCCCTTCAGACCCATCACTTCAGCGTCACTTCTCAGCTTTCGCATTGACATCCCATCTGCACTCTCCTGTCCTTCGTCTTGTTTCCCTGCATCCCTTACTATCCGTGACAGTCTCCTTCCTCCGGGTTCCTGAAATCCACGACGGTTTCATATGGAAATGCTTCTTCTCAAGAGAGACCACTGTCCAAGACCTTGTTGGTCACGTCTTAGATACATTCGGACTTACTAGATCCCTTCCAGGTCCTGGAGGCGGCGTTGTGAGCTATGTGGTTGAAGAGGTATGGGTCGAAGACGATGCCGAAAGTGAGTCGTACAATAATCTCGACCTACTCATCTTACAGCTCCTCTAATCTTCTCAGAGGCCGTCGCGCTACCTTCGGAAGCCATTGTTTCAGAGATCCTGCGCTCTTCTCAGTGTCCACCTGGGCTCTCCAGGGAGGCGAGACGCATATTTCGGTTCGCTGTCCCAGATGAATGGTACCGCCGCTCAAGACCTCGCTCTCTGTCCTCTGTGTCCATCGAGCCATCTGAGTCCACCATCAAAGCGGTACAAGACATGGAGTCTTCCGAAGACGAGGGAGACGGCACAGCCAAGCAGATGAATGCCCACATGTCCTCTGGCACCTCTTCACCTTCGAACTCAAGGCCCGCAGATTGGCGCCAGTCTTTATCACAAGCTCGTCTCTCCAGTGTCTTCGAGAGCTGGCTTCGCCCCTCAACCCCGACTTCTCCAACAAGTGCTACGAAGAACTTTGCACCCGAGCGCATAAGCGTGAGCGAGCCCAAGCTCATGGAGAGATTCGGCGATGCCCCCGATATCCATGCGGGTCAGGCTGGGGCCGGAGAACCCAACCTGGATATGGACGATTTCGAACAGATGCTGGTATGTACAAAGGTTGCATGGCGACCCCAAACTGACAGCACCACCCCACAGGGCGATTTGGGCCTGAAGGAGCCTCAGCGCCAGGCGATGCGTCAACTTCCCAATGACAGGAAAAAGTATCTCCTGGAACAACACCAGCAATCTAGGGGTGCATCATCGAAATCCCACTCACACGTAGCTCGCCCTCCATATTCAGCTACATATGGACCCTCTAGCGGGGGTAATATACTTCCTCGCATCGTTCCCCAACTCACTGGCGACTCTGGTCTGATGAGACGATTGTCCATCACTGGATGGGGTGCGACTATCGCTCCCTCGCCCGCTCCCCAGAGCTCAAGTCGTGAGAGCGGGAAGTCGGGTGCCGATACTGGTCACCCTCAAGATCCGAAGCAGAGCACAGATCCTCAGCCTCTTCAGCCTCAGAGCACAGGCAGTCTTTGGCCGAGCTGGTGGGCCTCTTCTGGTGGCGAGAAGGGCTCTGCCCCCTTGAGCAAGGGCCAGCAGAAAGAAGGCAAGACCCCGGCCTGGTATGTTGCAGGGATTAAGGGGAAGGCGCCCGATACCAAGTTGGTGAAGCATCTAATCTCTTTACGGGTTCACCTATCTACTGCTCGCGTGTTCTGGGTAAAAGAATTTGTTGAAACAGAGGGGGGGTTGGGTGCGCTCAGTGACATACTGGCTAACCTCGTTGGGAAGGCCGGAAAAAGGAAGCGCCTCACAGATATGGAGGGGACGGTCCTCTTAGAGGTCATAAAGATTCTTAGAGTGTTGTCGAATACAGAGGTAAGAGGAACCCTGTTGCCCTGGTCTAATAGACGCTGATTCATCACCAAAGCCGGGATTCAACGCAGTCCTTGCCTCCCCAATCATCATCACGCATATCGCCTATTCACTCCATCATTCTTCGCCGAAGTTGCGAGCTTTGGTTTCAGATCTTTTGGCTGCAATATCTATATTGGCTATTCCCGAAGGCCACAAGATGGTGGTGGCTGCATTGTCGGACTATCGAATCGCGTTTGATGAAGCGTTCCGCTTCGAAGGTCTCATTGCATCATTGCGCCTCCCCGAAACTGACTCAAACGAGTTAACTGGGATCTCAAATTCTGTTGAAGACGATGGCGCTTGGGAGGCTCGCATAGCGTCAATGGTATTGATCAACGCCTTGACAAATGGCCCTGAATCTCTGGAGGAACGCATCCTACTACGCGAAGAATTCGGCAGGCGGGGCCTCAACGAAGTTATTGTTGTAAGTCCTCTGCGCTGGTCAGAATCTTTACCCCCCTCATGCTGCGCCAGACCTTGCGGTACATAAAGCCACCTGAAGGCTTGGTTACACAGCTAGACGTGTATACAGAGGAGAAGTTCGAGGACGAAGAAGACATGCGAGAACGGGCATCAAATCTCTATAGGGCTGATGATTCACGCACTACTTCTGAGCTGGCCTCCGCGTTCGAGGAACTCGCAGCTTTGACAAGCTCCTATTCTGAAGACTATGACAGAGTTGTTGGAATATTCAAAGCGCTGATCGCCCTCTATCACCGGGAATGTGATACGTATGCCTCCCAGGGACAGTCATAATCTTGTTAATAACCTTTTTTCCCAGAGCGCTCAAGGCCGGGTTGTTGACCATTATATCTATCTTTGTTGAACAAGCCAGCTCCGTCAATGACCTGTGCGTTACTTCTATCTGATCGATACCCCAGCTGACGACATCCAGCTATGAGCCCTGGCGACCACTTCTCCAGAGCTTCGCAGATTCTGTACGAAGCGCTACTGGAGTTCCAGTCGAAATGAATGAAGCGGAGAGTGATCTCAGGATGGCCTTTCAGCAGGAGATAGACAACTTGCAAGAGCATAATACTCAGCTAATAGCCGAGGTCTGTAACCATTCAGGGTCGAATTAAACACTCACGTCTGACAACGATCACCTAAGCGAACTGAACTGCGAGAGCTTGTCGACCAACAGACAGCTGAACTCAACACTCTCAAAGCTATCTCGATCAATCCACCGCTGTTTAGTACTAAGGCGAATAACAAAGGAGGGTCAGAGGTGAATTCATCTCTTAGGGCCTCACCCTTTGCATCTGATCAATGTCACCCATAGGGTTTTCATGGCCTGATACAGCGCTTAGTTCAGAAGGAGAAACAGGTCCTCCAGCTACAGTCTGAACTTGACCGGGTTAAAGCCTCAAACCCAGTTGAAAGCCGCGAAAACGTACGTCACCTCACATCACTGGCGTTGGATCCGGCGTCCTGATACCGTTGGCTGGTATAGGATGAGCGGGCCAAGCGCGAACGAGAGAAAGCCAAATGGACAAGTGTCATGGATGAGATTGCAAACCTCAAGACTCACGTATGTCCGCAAATCCATCATTTCGGGACAGTTCTCACCAAAAGTACGTCGGTAGGTAACGGATCTTGAGACCACCATTATCCAGAAGGACAAAGAGATGATCTACTTGAAGCGGGCTCTGGAGTCGGTGTATTCACGATTTCGACCCAGAGGAGAACCTGAAGATGCAGAGGACAATACAGACGCCGCCGTGCTTGCTTCAAAGGCGATCAAAAGTATCTCCGAGAAAGAGGCAGAAGTACTTCAACTCAAAGCGGAGATCACGGATTTGAATACACAACTCGCCGCGAAACCGAAGTTCATTACGGAGAAGGATTTCAAAGCGCAGTTCGCTCCTCCTCCTCCTCCTCCTCCTCCTCCTCCGCCGCCGCCGCCTCCCTCATGCGGGGACAACGAGCCATCAGTGGCATCGGATATTATCCCTACTCTATCGCTCGCACCAGCATCGCTCGCACCAGCATCGCCCGCACCCACCCTCCCCCAGCTCTCATCTCCGCCGCCGCCGCCGCCGCCGCCTCCACCTCTTCCCTACCTGTCAATTCATCCGTCAACGCCACAAGTCGAGGTGACTACCAACGGCTCGTCTTCGTCCCTAGCATCGCCGCCGCCGCTGCCGCTGCCGCCGCCGCCGCCGCCTCCGCCACCACCGCCAATCCAAGTGCAGTCGAGAGCCGAGCCGTCGGCAGTTCATGCACTATATGCCTCAACGGTGCCACCCCCGCCCCCACCCCCGCCACCACCACCGCCTCCTCATCTTGCTAGCGGAGCCTCGCAGCCTCCGCCCCCGCCCCCTGGTTTCGGCCCCGGGCCCCCGCCTCAGCCGCCCCCGCCACCCACTGCCTTTCGGTTAGGGCAGTCACGCAAGGCGGAGCCTGTCAAACGACTACGACCTTTCTTTTGGAACAAACTTCAAAGTACGACTGCGACATCGTCGGTATGGAGCGAAGTTCCCACCGACATCATGTTCCCTCTCGACGACCTAGAATCAACCTTCGCTCTTGATACCACAATCGACGCGTCGTCGCGACAACGTACGAGTTCTGCTGGTAAGGCATCCGTGACAACTCTGCTGGACATCACTCGGGCCAATAATATTGGCAAGCTTTTGTTTCCAACCTCTTCAAATTCGGTACTAACGCTTCATAGCCATCATGCTGTCGAGGATCAAAGCAACGCCAGTCGGCATTCGGAAGGCGCTTTTGGAGCTTGACGAGAACACACTCTCGGTGGATGACTTGAAAGCAATGGAAAGGCAGCCGCCAACTGCAGAGGAGGCCGCCAGGCTCAAAGAGTTTCCTGACGTTAGCAAGCTTGCAAAAGCAGACCAGTTCTTCTATCAGGTAAGTTTTTGCCGCCCGCCTGAGACTAGGCATTCAAGTACTCTATCTAGATCATGGACATCCCCAGACTCGCCGACCGCATTCGGTGCATGATCTACTGTCGGCGACTGGAGCTCGACATAGAAGAGATCCGACCTGAGCTGGATATTCTCCACAGCGCTTCAAGAGAGCTCAAATCTTCGCAGAAATTAAAGCGGGTACTTCAGGTATGATTCATCTCAACAATGTGAACAAGTTCTCACAGTAATCAGGCTGTCCTTACCGTAGGGAACGCCCTCAATGGTTCCAGCTTCCGTGGAGGGGCGCGCGGCTTCCGGTTGGAGGCTTTACTCAAGGTATGCTATGTCTTACATTCGTCCCCAGCCTGGCTCAAATCGCCGCGGTAGCTACGCGAAACGAAATCGGTCAAGGGAGGTTCCGAGTGCCCAACCTTACTACATTACATTGCCCGTGTTCTTCTGCGGACGGACCCAACCCTAGTCACGTTCCTCGACGATATGCCCCACATGGAGGCAGCCGCACGAGGTGCGCCAGCATAAAGATGGGATAGACGTTATTGCTTAACCCTCGAGCAGTCTCCGTGTCTTCCCTGACGGCTTCCATTACCACCCTCGTAAGCGGTCTCAACCATGTACAGAGCGAAGTCAAGCGCGCCAAAGACCTCGGAGCGGGGCCTGCTCAAGATCGGTTTGTGGACGTTATGGAGGTCAGTCCACCTGAGTATCCAAAGCTCTATTCTGAGAGGGCTTCCTTCAGCCATTCGTCTTGAAAGAGAAAGTCACTGTTGACGCAGTGACGAAGATGGGATCCACCCTTGAAGCGGACCTGAAAGACTTGCTAGTCTACTATGGCGAGAATCCGGACTCGTCAGAGGCACCAAAGCCTGAAGATCTCTTCGCACTTATTATATCCTTTTCGTCATCTTTGCAGGTAAGTGGCATTGTTCGCCCCACCCGGATGTGAACTTCACGATAGTTATGAACAGAAAGCAGCGCTGGAGGTTCATGATGCAGAGTTGAAGAACGTCCAGCCAACTAAACAGGTTATACAAAGCCCTGCCCGAACAGTGGATCCCACTCCAGAACTAGTACGCATCTTAGAATCTCAATACGCAGAGTGTTTTGACCCAGAACCAAAGACCCTCAAGGCGTCTCACGACCCTCATATGCTGGCTCCCCCGAATTCGCAAGGCCGGGCTGCGGGGGTGAAATCAATAGGACCCGGTGCCCTCGACCAAACCATTCGGAGCATGCGCGACGGAAAGCGCAGGGAGCGTCCAGGACGACGACCGCTTAGCAAGATGTTTTTCGATGGCGGAAGACCACAAAGTAAATTATACGACTGATCATGACCCCAATGACTCGACCTGCATCGCAAGGACTCATATATGGATTGACGAACATTTGTTGTATTCCACCACTAAATCCTCTATGTAGTAAGTCAGTACTTGTAATTCAAGGGAGAAGCTTCGTCGCATCGGGTGACGCAGTCGAAGAGCAGTTCAAAGAATGACTCGACCTATTGGTCTAAATTCGTCAACAAGGCGGCACTCAGAGAATATTTGGGATGACTACGTACGTCCAGGTCGAGTGCAACATCGCAGTTCCTGCCTGTGCTACCCCATGAATCGTCTACCCCTAGATATCCCCAAACGTCTGCAACAGTTTGACCTGCCGTATGAGTGCCGGCCAACTCGACGTCTACTCTGTATCTTCGTGAAGTGAACAATTCAGGCCGGGATATATAAGCTATCGTCAAAGCATCGTGAAGCGGTGGTCCGTCTGTGAAGCCGAAAGTTGACTTGTATGCTTCCTTGAAGAAGGATATCAAAGTGGAGAGTGTATGACGAAGTTTGCTGCTGGCGCCCTCCGAAGCGGCCTCGTGGGAGGACGAGTTGACAAGCCTGGCATGCATCGTGCTTGTTACTATGGCCTTGTGGGTGACATTCAGTGGTATCATTGTTTTGGGAACCGGTGTATTTAACACGATCTGAGCGGCCTCAGCTGTCAACATGTCAGTAATTGGAAAAGCGGCCGCAGGTTGGTGACTGACGATCACACAGGATGTTAAACTCTTCAGAAACCATCGAAGGTAGATATCGTGAGTAAGCCACGAAAGCTAGACTTCCAATGAGCACAGACCTGCCACAGCGGAGCGATTGCCAACGCCAATTCCGCCACCCATGAAGACAACCCGCTCGACTGCATCCAGGAGGTCTGGGTATATACTCGCGAACAGCGCGATATTCGTCAAGGGGCCTGAAGCTACAATGGTAGTCTTGTAGCCTTCGCCGCCGTTCCAAAGTTGCCTGACGGCGTGGGCGATGGCTTCGACAGCAGTGCGGCTATGATCGATCCGCGCCTGCACTAGATCCGACTCGGCGGGCAGAAGTCCTTCGACCCCTCCTAGCCCATCTGGACCATGAATCTCGGGGTCGTGCCTTGTGAGCCGTAGGAGAGGCTTTGTTGCGCCACCGTACACTTTGATGTTCTCTGGGGCAGCAAACGCATGCAGACATCGAGATGCGTTGTTCAGGGTGTTATGCGCCGTGGTGTTTCCGTGAACCTAGGTTTCAACGAGTCGGGCTGAGGAACGACGCAAGTCATGCGAAGAGCACCATACCGTTGAAACACCCAAAAGGTGGATGTTGGGACAGTGGACCGCGAGCAAGATGGCGGTAGCGTCATCGTGCCCCTGCTTTATGTTAGAGCTGGCTAACAAAGAACACAGTCGTACGTACTGGATCACAGTCAAGCCATATGTGGTGCATGTGCCGAATCTTGATACGCAGTTTGAAGCAACTTGCTGTCAGACCGGCGGGAGATTGACTGTGTAGCACCGAACCGTTCCGAAAAGCTTATGCCATTTTGTCTTTGTCTCCCCAGCCATTCGGGAGAATCACAGCATGAGACAAGGCCGAGTACTAGTAATACCCCGTATTGCAAACCACTGGGCGAAGGGCACATGCGGCAGGTCGAGTGACGACTCCGGGAGTGCTGAGAAAAACTAATCGTTACCTGAGCGATTCGAACACTCGCGGGCAAAGCCCAACCGCTGAATGCAAGGTCATGTGACCATAGCAGGCGATCCCGTTAACCACTCCGGCAAGGTAACATCGGAATTCTGTTCCCATCAAAGAAACACAATCGCCGAGCCACCAGATTAGGACATTCACGGAATACCGTCCGTAAGGGACCCCGGGTCCGAAAGGAACATGAAGAGTCATCGCAGTACAACAGGCATCAAGTTGATGAGACACCCCCCAGTTGGCACTGCAGTTTAAGCACATATCATTGCGGACAATGCTTTATACATTCCACGGTCAACTTCTGCCTGTTCTCGCGTTCTGACGACACCTCAGATACCGGTTGTCCTATTGCCACCCCTGTTGTCCAAGAAGGCACTCCCCTTCGAATCATTCTTGCTTGCCCACTTGCCGGACGCGATGCCCTCGCCTGCTTCTTCTTTACCATTCTCCAGAATGTGCTGAATAACGTCGGTGTCGACATGAGTGCCGAAAACCGTGTCAAGCTCTTGTTTCGAAGAGCGACCAAGAATGCCTTGGGGGCCTTGATTCGACGAGTAAACCTCGAACGCTAGATCGAGACCACGGTCAGAACGACGGTGCATTGGTCCGGCAGCGTAGACCACGTACCGTCCACCACCTCAACTAGAGGAATAGTCCTGAGTGCCGTTAATGGTATTAGTTCCTTTTCGCACAATATAGTGAATGCGTTTACTTGTCTGAAAGCGTATGATCAGTAATGTGGAAACGAGGGATACTGCGGAATCATTCACCTCCTTCTTTCCATTTTCTGTACTAGAAGGGTACAGTATCGTGAGCGAACGATGTTGTTGCCTTTTGGGAGGTGGCACACACCTCTACAGGGTTGACAATGACGATGAACACGTTGGATGCATTGGGGTCGGGCTTGTAGACAACCTTTGTGAGTGACTTTCCCATGATTTGTGAAGAGTAGAGAGATGTTGCAGCGTTAGATGAGAGACGATGGTAAAAGGTAGTAGGTCGCTCTGCAAACGCCGCACCGATGCGACTTATATCGATGCGGGGAAAATGACGTCACGGGTTTCCCGGGCCTGCCGTTTCCATTTATGACATGTATGAATCTTCTTCCGGCGGCCCCCATCGTTGTGGGGCTCATCGCACACAACTCGCGCGCTCCAAATTAATCGATGTTACTCGCTCTCCACCTCTGAGGCCGAGGCCAACGTCAACCCACTCCGCGCCCAGTCTATCCTCCCTAGCCGACCTTTCGCTGACGCTCGCTCAGATGTGCCTGCCAACGACACTAAAGATGGCCTGCCAAGACGCGACGTCGATTGCCTTCGTTTAGTAGCCAAATGGAACATCTAGAGAGATGCCGTACCTCCCATGTGCACATTGGAATGGGAATGAGGTCGTCGCAAGTTGGTCCACCAGTCTTCTGCACTGATCAGTCGACAGCACGTCGTTGAACATGATGGCGCCTGTGTTGTGTGAGTATGTCGTTCTGGTCCAAATGTTTAGGTTTACCTCGGCATGCTCTTGAGTTGACGAGCTCAACCAAGCCTCGTGGGCACCAGCGGAGCGCTTTGTGCCACGATTCAGGTTCCACAAATTCGGCTCGCTCATGTTCTGCCACCGATAAAGCCGGAGGCACGTCATCCGCTTCCGATTCCGCGGCGCACCCTCGCAGGAAGTCTTGCAGCTCCGACCCCGCGAGAAGCTGACATGGTCTGTCAGTAAATGCCGACGACACTCTGGCCTCTTCATACCTTCTCGCTGACTACCTGCGGTATGCTGTGCACAAGAATCTGCTGAGGGACTTCCAGGTCTGCGTCTTGATCGTAGTGGACAAGTTCAGGCCAACGAAGGTCGAAGCCCCATCGTTCCAAGCCGCTCCGTACTTCCTCTCGCGCTACCAACGTGGCAGCCTCGCGTCTGCGGAGGAGAACGGGGCGCGCTGGGGTTAGTTGGATGCGGAACACGTCTTGGCTGACACCGCTGTTTTGGCCAAGGAAATGAAGGCATAGCGTTTTCAGGAAGCCTTCTACGCGAATCCTTTCCGAAGCAGCATGCTGATCCACGAGAAAGAGCATTCGATTGGGGCCTCCCATCTCATGACGGCCTTCCTTCTCTACTTCCAGGGCATTGATAGCACAGACAATGAACTTCCTGTCGAGCTGGCTGAGAACCTCCATTCGGGCGAGATCGCTCCGCTGAAGTCGTAACATAATACTCTGCTCATGGTGGAGGTCATTTGAAGGATGGTTGTGTCCTGTGATATCTGCCGGGTGTGTGGCATATTCTGGGACTGGTATGTTTGGAGATGGTTGCGGCATGGAGGGTATAGCTTGTTCCTTTTGGGTGTACGCACGGTTTCCCTTGCAAGCCATGGGTCAATCCCCGTGTAAAACCTGCTACCAGTCCTCTCACCTTGAGCGCCTCGCGAATCCATGTGGGAATTTCATTGTGGCCTTCACTTGACTGTTCGCAAACCTCTTCTCCCTCTGCGATACGCAATTGTGCACTTGGGTAAGAGTGACCTGTACGTCGATCTATGACGAATGTGACACCCGTGATAGGGTCTGTCCACGTAAGTTCGCCATCTTCGTTGGCATTGTCATCCTGAGCAGAAGATCGACCAAGTCAAACCGCTCCAGAAAGATTGAGACAAACAGTATTGGCATGCAGGTCTGGCTGAATTATCTCTCTCCTGTCATTAGATAGTGGTTCCCGTGCTGCTTTGGATGCACGAGATGGTGACAGAGTAAGACCTCGAAGATCTGGAAACTCTATGGCCCGGTTTCTTTCATCGAGCTTCCGCTTTTTGCGAGGCATTGAGCTTCCCTCGTTACGCAGGAGGAAATTGTGGCGAATCAGAAAGTCGCGAATGACCGAATCAATGAATGCAACAACAGCTTCTTCGTCCTGACTTCGGTCAATGAAACCCAGGCATTGGCGTTTGTGAGGTTCGACTCACCGAAATATGCACGAGAGACTTTCCCAGTTCCAAGCAGTTGTCGACGTCCTTTGGCGGCATTGTGAGAGTGAGGACGTACACAGCTCTTCGATCGACCTTGCGCGGAGAGCGCCGTACATCTAACAACGATTGCATAGTCAGTCGCTTCATTCTACGAAAGTACGACAGTCACTAACGTTTCTGGACAGCAGGCGATAGAATGCCATCGTCAGCCACCTAACGATCATTGGTTAGAAGTGATCCCAGTGACACTTGCTGCCATCGCACATGCTTGGAGAAGCTGCTGATGGAGAAAACGTAGTCGATTGTACGGTGCAGATAGTGAGAGGACGAAAGTGGATGCCGGTTGATGACTGTCTGACCATCAATAGAAGGTATAAATAGACAGAAGAACACACATAGATACTGATGAGCCTGTTAGTACGATCGCCGTCAGTTGTTAACAAGCATTCACAGTCACACGGCACGTCCCTTGGTGGATGCTCCTCTCAGGCTCATAAAACCTTCGAGTTTCAGTGTCCCAAGACACGCAGAAATCTCGTCCACTTGCTTGATTGGGTGACCGTCAGCACCCATTTGAACAGAATAAAGAAGCCTACATCAACGAGTGTCCTGCCATTGATGTGACGAAATCTAGCGAGCGTGGACGATGTCTAGGAAGCTCGTCAAGTCGGGGAGTCATGTTTTGCGGGAAAAGTGACCTTTGGTATGCTCAGAACTCGACTAATCGGTGGGGCGTCGTCTGCGGGTTCCCGCGTATTACTGACGGTAAACGAGACCCCAGGAAACACCAATGCTAGGGTTTCCACATCTCGGCAAATGATCTCCATCGTTCTGGAAGGGCGAGAGTGGGAGGTGCGCCGAATTGGAAGCTATATGGATTCTTCAGGCTCCCAGTGTGGCTGACGGCTGGGATGCGCACGCACATTATGGAATATGTCTCGGAGATAGACCACAGTGCCCGGGCGGTCTCTCCGCCAGCGGGTTGCTAGCCCATGATAAAGACATCGCCCACTCTTATGGGTCGTTTAATACGATCCAGAGAAGGAAAGAGGCGATTCACCTTGGTAATGACCGTCCACGTTTGCCCGGATGTGGTTGAGCGTGATGATATTTCCAGGCATGAGACGTCAGCAGCCGACGCGAGAGCTACGCAATTTTGCCTCAGTATGTCGAGGAGCTATCATCGTTGCGCTACCTTCGCCTCGGAAACCGAAGGTGTTGACGTCATCCAACGAACTTATTGTGTAGGCTTTGGAGGTGTCTAGCGCGAGGGGTTTCCTCAAACAGATAACGCATGATTGGGAAAAAGCCACATACTGTACCTCCCGACGTTGTGGCCTTTCGAGAAGAACACCAAGTCTCTTTTCGAGATGCCGTGTCCGTCATCCTTGACCCAGCACTCCCATTCCCGACAATCGACCCCGATGTCAATGTGGGACGCGGCGGCGTCGAGGGAATTGTGAATAAGCTCAGACACGATTTGAGGAAGTGAAGTCAGAATCTGCGAAGAGCGTAATCTCGTCTGAACTGGTTCGGAAAGCTTCCGTAGGGATTCGAACGGGGTCATCTACATGGAGGTGCGGGGGGATAGAATAGAACCTCGGAGGCGCCCTGAGACGCCTGCCGGAACGGCCCGGGGGACCCCACATAACCGCGCGTGGGTGTAACATCTTGTAACATTGGATCACACAAAGTCACATCACGACCATCACGTGTCCCTTCATGACTGGACCGAACTGCCACTGTCCAGTGAGCCCCGACGACTGACGGGTCGACACCATATACGCACGGATACCATGGTAAAGATACCCTCTGTCTCCTGCGCTGGCTGCAATGCCTGATCTCATGTATGCAGGCTGTCTGCCAATACTTCCTACGGGGTGCATGCAAATTTGGGAACCAGTGTCGGAACGAACACCCGCAGAATGGTCAGGGGGACCGACGTCCAGCATTTGGTAGTATGTCATCCGTAGTCCTCGTATTCTAGGCGTTGCTCACAATTTACAGGCACGTCTTGGACTCCGACCACTACTCCGAAGACAATCCCATACAGGTATGTGGTGACCAACCTCCATCGAGTCTCATCTCATAACATGTGCGCAACAGTCTCGAAACCATGGCGAAAGATTTTGATCCTAAGGCGGACAAGCCATCCTGGTCACTTTCATCTTATGGGCCGGCAAAGCAGGAACAGAATCTCTTGCCTCCGCTTGACGAGTCGCCTGAAGAACTCCGCTTCAAGGCCGTCACTGCCAGTCGGAACGGTAATATCAATGAATATGTGCGTCATAATTTTCCCCTCTATAAACGATCCTTAGATTTCTTGGAGGGAAGCTTCAATACGAGCAGAATGCGGTGTCAAATGCCGAACAAATATTCACGAATGCGCGCAACGATATAAAGGGTGCCTTCGAAGCTGCGAAGAAAAATAGTTTGAGTACCGAAGCGCCGACCGATGCACCTTCCGGAGCAACCGCGTTTTCTGCTGGGGGTCCCTCTGCCTTTGGGAAGCCTTCGGCCTTCGGTGCACAGAGCTCAAGCCCGTTCGGACAGCCCCAGACAGCGTCTGCGTTCGGGGCACCCGCCTTCGGCGCCCCTGCTTTCGGCCAGTCTTCTTCTGCCTTTGGGCAGCCCTCTGCGCCAAAATCTGCGTTCTCTCCCTCGGATAGTGGCGCGTCTGCGGGAAACAGTGGCTTTTCAGCCTTCGCCGGTGGCGGTCCCTCTGCGTTCGCTAGCGCCGCTGCAAAGCCCGCAAATCCAGGAGGGTCCGTTTTCGGGCAGTCTGCATTCGCCGCCTCGAGCAACGGTAACCAGCCTCAATCCGCGTTCGCCAACCCGAAAGCCTCCGCCACAGGCTCGGCCTTTGGGCAACCAAACCCTTTCGGCTCAAATACTGGATCTGCGTTTGGACAGCCATCTAGCTTCGCCAGCGCCAACAACGCCCCCGCTACCTTCGGGAAACCCTCTCCGAATCCAGTATTCGGCCAGCCTTTAGCAGCTCCCTCAAATCCACCTGCGGCGACGTCGTCTGTATTTGGCCAACCGGCACCAGCCACTTCAGCGTTTGGCCAACCTACATCAGCATTCGGCCAACCTACATCAGCATTTGGCCAGCCTACTTCTACTCTCTCCTCTGCGTCTGCGTTTGGCCAGCCTATCGCTACATCTGCATTTGGTCAACCCTCCGCGAATCATTCTGCGTTCGGTGCCCCCACGGCCCCTCCACAGTCGGCATTTGGCCAAGTCGCACCACCCGGTGGGTTCGCTGGTCCTGCAAGGCCTCAAGTGAAGTCCGGTGCGCCCGATTTTGCGAATACGAAGTCAACATACAAGCCAGGTCTGGATCAGTACGACTCGCTACTGCCAGCAAACTATACGGCATTGCTTCCGGATAACGTCCGCGCCGCTTTTGCTGCGCCCCGATTCACTTGGGATAACGTCCCCGACTGGATACCTCCACTGGATATGCGGTGAGTATCAAAATAGTCGGTTCTTATCCCCACAGTCCTGAGGGTACCCCCGCCTCGTGCTCTCATGCTTCGTTCAATGCAATCTGTACAACATTAGTCGTACCTTACGCTCGGATTGGCTTGTTTACATGTATACAACAGGCGGCGCAGAAGGCGAGCCCGCACATTATTACGGAGCCTTCTGCTCTTCGATATGCACACCCTTCGCCTCTACATCAACTGACGATTCGTCATCTTCATCTTCTCCGGAAGGTGGCCCCTCTTGTGGTAGAATGAGGTTCAGTACTGCGGCCACAATCCCGGCAGATAGGACTAATGGACAGGTCAACTAGTCAGATATAAAGGTCTCTCACGAAGAATCATCCTTACACGGCGTGCTGAGGATGATTGTTATTGAATCCAAGAGACCTTTGAGACCCTTGCCTGCGTTTACGTTATCAAAGAGGTGAGCAAAAATATCCGGAACGAGCAGATCGCCAAAGCCGAAAGATAGAGCAGCCGCAAGCACGAAGCGATCACGCCGAGTAAAGCGCGCGAAGGATAGGACGCGCAAGCCCGACGTTGCCACTGACGCGAAGAGGAATGTCGTAACTCCGCCAAGAACAGGGTTTGGAACTTGAAGAGCGCGTTAGCTCAGATCGTTATCCTCGGAGAAGACTTACTAGCCAAAAAGACTCCAGAGACCTTTCCAAGGATCCCAAAGAGGAGTAAGAAGCAACAGCACCAGCGACCTGCACCTCTGTTTGCGCAACGAGTTATGGCTATGACACCGTTGTTCTGAAAGTTCAATGATCAGCACGAGGCCAATGAGCTGAACTGCGAAAATAGCACACGAACCTGAGCAAATATGGACAGTGGAGTTACCGTGAAGAGGGCAGAGAAAAAGCCACCGAGACCATCACTCTGCGGCACATTGCTCAATGCCTGCGACCCATCGACATCTGTCTTGATAGACTACTCACGAGCACACCACCTTGTATCCTTGATTCGAACTCTTGACCCTCAACCTCTACCCGAGAAACTTCTGCAGAAGCAGTGATGTCACCAATAGCCTCCATTGCAAGCGATACTGCCGAGGATTTGTCAGCACCCAGAAGTCGTGGTACACCAAGAGGGCATTACTATACACTGCCAACATAGGCAAGACGGCGGGCCCGTATACGCCTATCTTGAAAGTGTGCACCCTGTATAGGGAGGATGAGCCTCCATGGGAGAGCACGGGAGACGACACGCGTCTGACTCTATTTACCATAGGAATGTGATAGCCGGTGCAGTCTTGATGCTTGAGCTATCAATGTACCCTGCGGCCCCTGCGACGATACAACCGATCGCCAATCCGATGATTATGGATACGTTCTTGAGGAACGGAGAGCCAAACAACTCGGTGAGCAGAATACTAACAAAGGAAAGGAAGCCGAGGCCAATAAATTCGGGTGAACCCCACCTACAGACGCAAGATTAGGTAGCGCTCTGGCCTCTCAGGCAGATTGCTATCTGCTCACAACAGGGGACGAGGCGCCGTGATGTCGGGACAGAGCTGGAAGAAGCCAGAGCTTGGTCTGCTCATGCAATCGTTCGAGCCTCCGCCCCAGTTCGGGATACCCGAGCTTCCGATGAGCGAGGCACCGATCAACAAAATTACCGTCCCTGACGAGCCCACTGAGGTCTCTCTCGAGGAGACTAGACCTGAACGCTCACCTGTCACTATAGGCGGAAATATACGCTGCAGAATCCGGGGAGGCGCGAATGACATGAAGATCTCCAGGAACGATGCGATCAGAGATGTTCCTGTGCAGATAACATTCAGGTTCGCTTCAGCAAGGTATTGCTAATAGGAGGTTGCGCACCGAGCACTTTTCCGTATGCGTCAGGGCAAGAACCACGGGAGGTCGTACCATCAGAGGCGGTGATAGTTGGGCACGTGCCATCCGCATACATAGCGTCGAAAATCTGCAAGGTTCGCCCTTATCGGAATACTGTTCTGCTGATGACGTTACAACACGCACTGAGTTCGCCGTACTGAGGGTGGCGAAGCTGGTTCCGACCACGGAGATGAGCCCAGTCCCTAGATAATAGCCTCTGAAGAGTTTCATGCGAGACATTTGAACCAGACTGAGGATGCCTACACCCGGTACGTCAGCACTAGCTTTTGCACCCCACCCAAAGTACAGCTCACCGCATCCAATGAGTGACGCTGAAATCATATATGCGGAGGTTTCGGTATCCAGGCTAAGTGCACTCGCGAAGATGATGGGCGGCGTTATGAGCCCCGCTAACATAGCCAAAGCATGTTGTAGGCCAGTGGTCATGGCCAGGAAAAGAGGTAAATCTGCATCGAGGGCATAGAATGGCGGAAGTACATGGGTTCGTCTTCGTCGCTGGCCAGGCAAAGCAAAAGGAAGTGTTGGTGTGCAAAGCCAAGCATAGTCGTAGGTACCAAACCAGCCTCGTCGGGTCGCTATTTTCCGCCCGAACCGTTCTACGTTGGCACGGATACCCTGAGAAGGCTCCGAGTGTGTTTGTTCGCCGGAACGAACGGAGGGAGCGGGTACTGGATGAGGCTGCTCCTTCGTGGACATGCTCGAGGAAGTTGGCCATGGGTACGAAGGACACCCTGATAATTTATAGAAGCGCAGAATTCCAACATCCAGTCACAGGCGCCGTAGATAAAGGCTTCATGCATCATGCATCATGGCCCGCCGGCTTGACCAGATAACTGTCGCGCTCAGACTCTATCATATGCCGTGGCCCAACGCTGATCATTCGTGAGCATCAGCAAGTTTTTGGCGACACTACAGAATATCTGTAACGACGTGGAAGTAAAGAAGAATGGTTAGCAACCCGCGAGGCCGTTCGAAATACAGTGAAAAGCACTGAGGAGGGACGCGGGAGTCGGAGACGGCGACGTAAACATTTGCCACGCTCTATCAGAACACATCATCCTATCTCCGAGAGTCGGACATTTGGCGTGGCCTCGGCTCGATGATAGCGGCGTCAACCGACCTCGACCGACTCCCCGACCTTATCTAGGCCGGCTGTTATCTTGTTCCCACAACATCAGTAGATTCGTTCGTTTGCGGCGTCGACGACTTTGGATATCGAGCCCGCATGTACATAGTTGACCGATGCAGCCACACTGGTTCATTGCAATGCCCTTAATGGCACTCTTATATACGAGCGTCACAAAATACAGCCCCATTGCAAGTAGCTGGGCAGACTCGGTCAAAAATCCATTATATGGGTCACTGCATATATACAGAGCAAAAGCAAGATAGCATGTTCAATACACAGCAGTAAGATACACAAGAGAATGTTGGAAAGATGAATATGGAGAGGTGAGTGTGTCAGTGACCACTCCGGTTACCAGGTATCACATGTCAGTCTATGTTAAGCAGATTCCTCATCACCTGTCTCCGAGTCGGCTGTATCCTGGGCACCGGCATCATCTTCGAGTTCACTATCCCCCTCAGCTTTACCAGTTTCTTGCAATGGAGGCTGCCCCGAGATGCGCTAGAAGAAGAGTTCAGTCACAGAACTATGAATGTATGTTTATGACAAGCTCACCTGGAACGCAAATTTGCAAACTAAAAACCCACCCGGGTTGAGGCCTCCCTCCATCCATGCCTGCAGATGTACAGTTATATGTTGTTGTATCAATCAGAGCAACACTCTCACCCTCTCGACAGTATATATGCCATCATATCTATAACTGTATGCAGGTTTGATGGTCCATGAGCATATACGAACGACGACAGTCACCTACTTACCCTTCAACAGGAGCATAGGGCGAATGGAGCTTATAACCACGGATTACTCGAACGGGCTTCTTTGTCTCGGATGAAATCTGAGGAAGAATCGAATCTCGTGGCATGCAGGGATTCAGAAGGCTCACCTTCAAAGCCTTGTTGAACGAGTGTTCAAAGCTTTGATCTGAGCTCTGGGGTGCCGTTCGCAGCTGAAAGGCAACGTTTACTTGATTAACTTACGAACCCGGCGGGGACCTACATTTTTGGGGTTTGCCTTTGTTCCTCGCAAGGCTCGTCCACCTACAGCACTCATTCTAAACTTCTCTAATAACGAAGCAGTGGGGCCCAGGCACTTACCGGAACCGGTGAATGTGCTGGAGGACAGTCAGACTGGGACTTGTGAGTGGCGGCAGGCACTTACAAATAGTCACCCAAATCGACATCATCCTCGTAGCCACCCGACAGTGCCACAGAGTATGCACCCTCCGTCGATCCCGAGATTCCCGCTACCCATGGGCTAATCACTTGTGTCAGTTGGTCACGGCTGGATGGTGGAAGGTGCGGGACATACGCATGAATCGCGTCATTGCTACAATCCTCCCTGCTCTACAGTGTCATTGAGAAATACGACCGGAGTCCGAGTGCACATACCGGGTTTCCCACCAGGTTCCTACTGGAATCCCAGGGATGTGTCCAAACGTCTTCCTGTGCGCTTAGGTCGGTATAAATAGTAAAAAGAGCGGTGCAGCACGTACGGGTCATGAGTGCGCTTTCCGGACGGCCGATTTGGATCCCTATCATGGTCTCGGCCAACTTTGCTCACGACTAAACGAGGTGCCCTGTCTTGGGACTCAGTCGCGTAGTTCGGGACCTTTCCTACGTTCCGTGAACTGCGGCGCAGGCCGGTTTGCGGAGCATCCACGCGAGCAGCCTTTGAAGCAGGGATGCCTTCGTCGGTCTCATCAGAGGCTAATCTGACCCGCTTCTTGGAAGGGGCACGGGCGCGCTGCTTTGGGGCACGCTTGGGCTGTGCGGTAGCTATTGCTCGACCTGTAGCAGAACCTTCGTTCCTTAGTTTCAGCCCTTCAAGCAATTTTCGATTTCTCTCGATGTTTGCGAGTCGCTCGAGTTCGTACTCAGTTGGCATGTTGGTAACGAAACTGGAGGTGGAAGTGGACGGGTTTGAGCGAGATAGTGGAATCTCGAACGCGAACGGAAGTAACCTGAGATGTTGCCTTTCTCGTATTCCGCTAAGCCGCGACAGTCACGGTGCACGTGATCGTGACAGCCCGCGACCGCGCGTAGCGGCTATGCAGGCAGACGCGGACCCGTGCTGCACGCCGTTGGGGAGATGAATGAGATGAATCGCTGACCACCACTGAAACTTCCTCACGCTGCATATATTATAGTGGTGATACATGGATACAATTCGTGAGTCGCGTCAAAATTACAATGGCAACACCCAGAACACACGGACCCGGTGGTATGGTCTACGCAAGGTCTACGTATCTTCTTCCTCTATGCCGTCTTCGTCCACGTCCATGACGTCAGCTTTCGGCCCGCCTCTCTCCATGAGATTCCTCACGCTGAGGCGGATGTCGCTATTTGCAACGACTCTTCGCGCATCAATATCCCATCGCAATCGACTCTCGAAGAATCGTGGCTTCCCTAACACAGAACCCCTCCCGTTTTCGTCGTTGGCGGGGTTGTAGTAGCCAAAGTGATTCAGCTGAGGCACTTCATACCACTCGTTGGACATGATGCTTATTCGCTTTTTCTGCCTCGAGCGTTGTTGTCGATTTCGGCGATTTCGGCTGGCGGTAGAGTCGGCAGAATCATACCGATAGGCATCGAAGTCTTCCGACTCATCAGAGTCAGGCTCATGCGCATCTATCTCCTGTAACTGGTACACGTAGCGTGCGTGTTCTATAGGGAGTTCACATAAGATATTTTCAGCTATAAACGCATAGCTTACGGGCGAGCTTGTCGTCCAGTTCATCTCTTGATGTTGAATCCTCGTCCGTCGTGAGCCCAAGATGCTGCCCGACACTTTCCCGAGGCACATCATGGAGACCCACAGAAGGGGCTGCTTGTAGCTCGGAGAGCTGTTGCAAGGCCGTCTCCCTGGGGCAAATCAGGTCAATGACTTGGAGCGCCTGAACTATCTCACCTGACTCTATCCAGAGAGCCGTCTTTCAGGTTCATATCCTCCATGTTGTTCTCCGCAACTTCTAGCCGGTATCGGGGGCCGAACCAGTCGAAAAACTCGTTCCATGGGAGGTTGAGATCGATTTCAGCTTCTATACCTAGGGCGCATGCGGTCTCATAGGCCCACGTCCGCGAGGCGTTCTTTACCGTGTATCCACCACCGCCGAGTAGAATGAATGGAATATTCATGTCGCGAACGAAACGGACGCAATGTGCATGCCCTTGCATTGTCACATTGAAACATCCTAGTTTATCGCCTGCGAGTGAATCAGCCCCGCATTGCAGGACGATCACGGAGGGTCGAAAGACTTCCACAGCGCGAGCGATGACCTGAAACCAACGGTCATTGCTAGTGCAACACTTCCCAAAGAGATCGCCTTACTGGCTCGTATATGCTTTTGAAAGATTCGTCATTGAGACCATCCTTTAGAGGAACATTGATGGCATATCCTGTCCCCTTTCCCCGTCCCCGATCTTCCTGAGTCCCTGTCCCAGGGAAATATTCTCCAAATTTATGGAAGCTGCAAGTCATGACCCGGTTCGTTGTGTAGAATGCCTCTTCGACGCCGTCTCCGTGGTGACAATCGATGTCGATGTACAGCACCCTTGGATATGTTCGCAGGAGTTCGAGAATCCCAAGGACAATGTCGTTGATATAACAGAAACCTGAAGCTTCCCTTTTCTTGGCATGATGGAGACCTCCAGCCCAGTTTATTGATATGTCTGCTGCACCTGAGGTGATTCGCTTTGCAGCAGCTGGGATGTCGAATAAGCCCTTCGACTTGCAAGAGCCCAAGGAATAGCACAGGTCACCAACCTATGGTGCCACCAGCAGAGATGGAGCAGAATTCAAAGACACCTTCGAAAGCTGGGTTATCGTCTCCAACCAGGACTTGGCCAATAGGTTTAGTTCCTTGACAATGGCTCAGTGGACCAAACCTCACATCTCGTCCCGTTGTAGGTCAGTTCCTCTGCTGTTTCTGGGGTAACTCTGGCAAGGAAGTGGATATATTCATCGGTGTGAAAGGATGTCATGATTTCTGGAGTGGCACGCTCTGCTCTCTGTGGCAGACCTCAGACAGTGTCCCGAAATAGTGAGGCGACTCACAAGAACATCCATCTTGTCGAGCATGTCGTATGCAGTGAGAAGTTCATGGGTTATGCGCATGCGGAGGGGTTTCATTGGATGTCCGAGGCCATATGAATACGCCCCAACATCAGCTGGAATGGCGGTCAGTTGTAGCGATGAATAGGACTCGGGGGACTGACGATCGTAGTAGTAGGACACTGAACGACGCGTCATGAGGCGGAAATAGTCGGTAAGTCTGAAGAGCTTGCAAAGGAACAGAAAGGGCTAGTATGACCGGAGTGGTAGACGGGATACCACACGGGGCACGTTAATAGGATTATGGCAGGTTGTTCGAGAGCTTCAATATCGAGACCGTGACCCCAGATCGAGAGCTTTGACCGGAAAGACACCGGAAAGACCGGCTTACGTCTCGGGCCGAGAGAGCCGATGCAAGTCCCACAGCACGCTTGGGTCCGAGTCGCTCCATCCTTCCTGCGTATCGTCACTGCCATTGAAACCGGAGTTGGCAGGCACTTACACGCATGCTTCCACTTGAATAGCCGCCTTCAATGGTTGACGACTGGTCTCACGCAATACAGCACGATGTGATGCGGGTCTACCGTGCCAAGCGTGATGAAGCCCACCGCAGCGTCACATCCAAGTACACTATTCTGGGTTTTATCTCATCTGGAACCTATGGCCGAGTTTATAAAGCTCAAAGCAAGGACGAAGATGCGAGGCTTCATGCCATAAAGAAGTTCAAACCCGACAAAGATGGCGATGTGGCAGCATACACGGGAATTAGCCAGAGCGCTATTCGTGAGATCGCGGTACGTGCACGCTCCCTACGTTGCTCCGATTTTGTAAAACGTCGAATAGTTGAATAGGGAAATATGCCACGACAATGTCGTCGCACTGAAGGAGGTCATCCTGGAAGACAAATCTATATACATGGTCTTCGAATATGCCGAACATGACTTCCTTGTCGGTCTTCTGCGCTCATGCCCACGCGTCTGGCTGACGCTGCACTTAGCAAGTCATCCACCATTACTCTCAAACCCTTCGCTCTCACATACCACAAGACTTGCTCAAGTCCCTGATTTACCAGCTCTTGAACGGCCTCTTGTATCTTCATGATTCTCACATATTGCACCGAGATCTCAAACCCGCCAATATTCTGATAACCTCCACCGGCATAGTCAAGATCGGGGATCTTGGCCTTGCACGCCTGACATACCAACCGTTGCAGCCATTATTCACAGGAGACAAAGTCGTCGTCACCATTTGGTATCGTTCGCCGGAGCTTCTTATGGGGTCAAAGCATTATCACAAGGCAGTTGACTGTTGGGCTGTAGGCTGCGTTATGGCCGAATTAGCCAGCCTTCGCCCGATCTTCAAAGGTGAAGAGGCAAAGCTGGATTCGAAGAAGAACGTACCCTTCCAAAGAGATCAGCTTCTGAAGGTCATTGAAGTGCTCGGGAAACCAGATGGTAGGCCATGGCCGAGATGCTGCACCGTGACCAGCACTAGCCCGTGTGTTAACTCGTCGCTGTAGAACGAGAGTGGCCAGGGATGCGAAACACACCAGAGTATCAGAATGTGAAGCGCTTAGATGAGTGTGTATTCCTCGACGATTTATCGCCCTTCTTGCTAAACATGGCCGGGCAGCTATCCAAACCGTCTAGATGCCTGGTGCAAACAGCGGTCCTTGCCGCCTACCGCCATCGATTTTCTAAGCAAGCTCTTCATCTACGACCCCGACAGGAGGATGAACGCCAGAGAAGCTCTCCAGCACGGGTGGTTCCGGGATGAGCCGAGGCCAACCTATGAGTATGCCGAGTCTCCGAAGACGAAGTTTGATCGCTCATCGGGCCTTGTCATTTTTTAGCGCATTTCACCAGCAGCGCAGCTCTCCGTCGCAGCTCCCCCCTCAGCGTCGGATCACTCAGGACGATGCACCATCGATGATGCCTGTCAATGCAACGCACGCACAACACCTGCCAGCTCAGTTCACGCAACAACCACACCTACAAGGTCAAACCCATGGCAGCGTTACGAGCTTTGCGAGCTTGAGTGCAGGCCACGGGGGTCACACTCGGAAGAAGGCCAGGTTGGGATGATTGAACCATTTATAGTTGATGCTGTATATACACGTGGCTCTAGATAGACAGTGAATTGGTAACAGCGTAGGCTTTAACCCGCTCCCACTGTGGTGTAGTCTGCCAAGGCCCGTCAGTGTTTGTGGAAGGCGAGTGGAAGGTCCCTGGCCATAGCCCGTGGGAGAATTCGATTGAGCGTCCATGTGGTGATGACTTACTCAGGACCCGGCGTGCGGCGTTCGCGTCCGGTACCGTTCTGCTCAGTTACGCTACTATCTGCGGGTCCTGTTGTTCAACGTCAACTCTCGTCCGCTGTTTTGTCCATCATCAAGATGTCGCACAACTCACCGGATACGTTCATGTTCACAGTTGGGAAACTGGGTACGTCTAGCATCAAGATACTATGGAACTGACGAGATTGAGCTGCGTCACAGATGCTGGCATGGCTGTATGTCAATCGCCCTCAGCGCATAGTTGTCCTTTGGATTGATCCTACCAATTAGATCCTTCTTGGAGAAAGGGCCCACCTCATCGAGTTTCCTTCCCTTCTTCTCCCACCCGGAGCTACCACCGGTTCAATTGTCAATATTTCCGTCACTCAGAACGTTACCGAAGAGCACAAGCGGGACCGCGAGTTCTGGGAATTGCAGAGTGACATTTTAGAGGAATACGGTCGCAGGACTCCGAAGGCCCCTCAGATTAGCGTGAGTGCCTGCTTGTTTAATAGGGCAGGGCTAACACAGGGACATCCAGCTGCGCAACGTGACGCAGACATCAGTAACGCTGGAGTGGCCACCACTTGAACTGGCTACAGCCACTTTGCGATCTCTCGACATTTACAAGAACGGTCAGCGCCTCGCAGCGATACCTTCACCCCTGCAAAATACCTCGACCAAGCTGTCTGGCCTTGACATCAATACCGATTATTCGTTTCGCCTCATCCTTCGCACATCTGCAGGGATTTTCCAGTCGAACCTTATTCGGGTCCGTACGCACACCATGACAGACACATCCGGTATATCTGTATGCTTCGGTAATGTCCAAGATTCTGTGCTACTAGAGAATGCAAAACTGGCGTTACAAGAGATGCGTGCTAAATGGAGCGACAAGATCCAAATTGACACGACTCACTTCGTCTGCACAACCCCGGCCGCAACTCCGTCTGGTGCACAAGCTGCTGGCAGCATCAGTAGTGCTCCCGGAGTGGAGTATCAAAGGGCATTGCAACTCAGCATACCGGTGGTGCAACCACAGTGGATCTTAGCATGCCACGCCGAGAAGAAGTACGACTTTCGTCCCAGCATTAATACACCCGCTAATTCTGTGTTTAGGATGATCCCTATCTCGGGATTCTACCTTGGCACGACCCAGTCTACGCCAATCAATTCCGCTCCTTTCACACGCCCCCAGTCAATGTCGCAAGCCTCGCTTCCGCAGAGTGCACAAGCCGCGAAAGCGGCGAACCGCGCTTCCATGCCTGCACCCTCTCGTACGCCTACATCGCCAGGCCCCTCGCAATCAATCCATTCCGAAACCCAGTCAAGAGTGGCGCGTAAAATTGAGTCTACACCAGAAGAAGCCGCAGAAGGAGACGAAGCTCAAGACATGGTTCCGGACACGAGGCCGACCAGAAACAAGGGACCACCGCGAACTAGGCATGGAACCATGGACCGCGAGTTCAAGTTTCCGCCGTCTCAGCCTTCTAGTTCCTCGTCTACTAGCAGCACGTCGGACCCGCAAGCGAATGCTAGTTCGGTGGGCGTACCGCGGGGCCACGATGAAGGGGCTGAGAATGCAGGGTTGACGACCGTCAGCGTGGCGACGCCTTCGAGCGTAGAAGTACCGCCACCGCCTCCGGTAGAGAAGGAGAGACAGTCAGGTCATCAAGACGATGGTGATGAGGATGTTGGGGAAACCGAAGAGATATCACTAAACTAAGTGTGAGCTAGTGCCCAGAGACGTTGCGAAAAGTTGCTAATCTTGGCTGATCCTTTCAGGCCCGCTCATGCGCGTTTCCGGCATTTGATCCATGCGTTTTGCCATGCTGGCTGCTTACGACAGTTGGTCTGCTGAGGCCCTGTATGGGCATCGACGATCGCGGCGTTGACGGGATTGGGTAGGGCGGCAAAACCTCGGGTTTGTTAGGGCACGTGCAGCATGGTCGGTGCGGGGTGCCGAAGCAAATTGTCTGTTCTCCTCTTTATCTCTGGTGGCTACTTAAACAACCCAATGCCATGTCTGATTTCCTCGTCTTTCTCAACGATTTACTGTCGCCTTGTGACTTGACCCGACTCTTCCGTGTTTCTTGAACAAGCGCACAGACCGCCATGCCACCTTCAGGTTTTGCAAACGCGAACCTCGATGAAGTCCTCGAGAACCTGACAACAGAGGAGGCCATCAAGCTCATTGGAGGCGTCGGATTTTGGCACACATCTGCCATAGAGCGCCTTGGTGTTCCAGCAGTGAAAGTGAGCGTTCCCTGCTGATATCCCTCCTCCAAATGCTTACGTGGCGCTGCCTAGGTTAGCGACGGACCTAATGGTACGGTGAATGGTGACCAGTAAGATACCCGGGATCACGACCTGACTTTAACATGCCAAGGCATTCGCGGTAACCATTTCTTCATGGGGACTCCTGCCAAGTGCCTTCCGGTGCACACTGTTCGTCATTCTTATCCTGAGGTTGACTGACGTACCGTAGTCCGCAACAGCACTTGGTGCGACATGGGATAGCAGCCTTATCGAGGATGTCGGGCTCCGGCTGCTCGCCGGCGAGGCGAAGCTCAGAGCTGCCTCGCTTGTACTTGCACCCACTTGCAACATTCAGCGCGTGAGCAGCCCGCGCGCTACCAGTTTGTCCAAGATTCTGACTATCTATCAGAACCCGCTTGGGGGTCGCGTGAGTCCCTGCGCACAACATAGTACCCGGCACGGTAGATCATGACCTGTGACGCAGAGTTTCGAAAGCTTTTCAGAGGATCCGCACCTTTCTGGGGTCATCTCCTCTGCATACGTGACAGGCGTACAAAAGGGTGGGATAGGTGTAACTATCAAGCACTTTGTGTAAGGCCATCTGGTTCCATCCGCTGACCCCTGCGCTGATCTGTCCTGAATTAGGGCCAACGACAAGGAGAATGAGCGCATGGGATATGACAGCGTGCTCAGCCAGCGCGCACTCCGGGAAGTATATCTAATGCCATTTATGCTTGTGCAGAAGTACGCGAAGCCCTGGTCCATTATGACAGCGTACGCTTCGCTTCGGGCCTCGTCCACGTGGCCGAGGCAAAACGTCCTGACGTGATTTAGGTATAACCGCGTCAATGGGCCACACGCCTCGGAAAACCCGCTCTTGCTGCGCGACATCCTCAGGAAGGAGTGGCAGTTTGAGGGTATGGTCATGAGCGATTGGTGAGAATACCATCATGTGTAAAACTCAAATTGTATCTGGTGCTGATCGACCGTTGTATCATCAGGTTTGGCACGTACAGCGTAGATCTCGCAATCAACGCGGGACTCGATCTCGAGATGCCTGGCGTCAACAAATGGCGCACATATGAATACGTCAGTAGGTCCATTGCGGCAAAGAAAGTCACCGTTCGCACCATCAAAGAACGTGCACGGAAAGTTCTGGAGCTTGTCCAGAAGTGCGCTAAGGGAGCACCGGAGGTCCGTCTTCCCAACTGTGCGCGCGTAGTCGGGCTCTTGATCGATTCCCAATCACATTGCAGGTGCTCGATGGTGATGGCAAGGAGTACACACATGAGAGTGAGGAGGATAAGGCGCTCATGCGCAAAGTTGCGAGGGAGTCAATTGTCCTGTTGAAGAATAACAACGCCACCCTCCCACTTCAAGCTCATAATCTCAAGAAGATTGCAATTGTCGGGGGAAACGCAAAGGCTCTTGTTCTATCTGGAGGCGGTTCGGCTGCCTTGAAGCCATCTTACTTTGTATCGCCGTACGACGGAATTGTCAATGCTCTGCCGAAGGACGTGCAAGTCACGTACAGCGAGGGCGCCCGAGGTTAGTACCGTCTCCCTCTCAATTTGGTTAGTCTCTGACTGCTGTAAACTGCAGCATTCATGACATTACCCTCCCTCGATTTTGATATCTTCACGGCCACGGGAGAGCGTGGCTGGCTCGGAACCTGGCACAAGCATGTGGACGAGGAGAGCATGACGGTCGTAGAGGAGCCGTTCCAGACTCGTGTGATTGACGAGACGCGCATCTTTGTCAGTCTTTCCGCCCCTCAAGGCATCACGCGCAAGTGGACACTCCGACTCCGCGGACAGCTGAAACCGCGCGAGAAGGACACCGCCTTCGAATTCGGACTTTCCGTGGCAGGAAGGGCCAAGGTCCGTTTTTGGATGCATCTCATGGTGTTCCTGCTGCTGATCGGGAATGTAGCTCTGGGTTGATGACAAGCTTGTCATCGATAACTGGACCCGGCAGCGTCGGGGAGAGGAGTTCTTCGGATGTGGCACTCAGGAAGAGAAAGGAACCGTCCAGCTCGTTGCGAACAAAGCACACTCGATCTACGTCGAGTTCTGCAACGTCCGCGGGCCTGCAGACGGGGATGAGGATGAGGCGGTGATGGAAGCGAATCCTGGTGTTCGCCTGGGAGGTGCCGAAGTCCAGGACCCAGAAGAGCTCCTTCAAAGTGCTGTCCAGCTTGCAAAGGAGGCTGACGCGGTCATTGCCGTCGTGGGTCTGAATGCTGACTGGTAAGATCTACCCCGCTTCCTCGTCGATTAGTTCTCACACCTAGGAACGCGTACTAAGGGAGACAGAAGGGTACGACCGTACCACCCTGAACCTGCCTGGAAGGACCAACGAGCTCATTCGCAAAGTAGCTGAAGCCAATCCTAGGACAGTGGTCGTGACGCAATCCGTGAGGGACAGTATGGTGCTCAAGTACTCCTAACATGCTCATCGAACCTTTTCAGGGTTCATCTATCACTATGCCCTGGACAAAAGCCGTTCCCGCGATCGTTCACACTTGGTACCTCGGCAACGCGACCGGGGACGCCATCGCGGACGTGCTCTTTGGCAAAGTCAATCCTTCGGGAAAGCTTTCCCTTACTTTTCCTAAGCGTCTGGAAGACGTTCCTTCGTTCGGTCATTTCAATGTAGACGACGGGAAGGTAACCAAGCCCGCTGCTTTGTTGCATAATTTACTCAGGCTCACGTATGATCAAGGTCCTCTATGCCGAAGATATCTTTGTGGTTCGTGTCTTGGTCATTTGTACACAATTGTACAATTTGCTCACAATCCATCAGGGCTATAAGCATTATCAGCACAGGAATATTGAGCCTGAGTTCGCTTTCGGGTAAGGTTCTGACCTTCTCCCCTGAGAAATCCCATTGACCTGCTCACAAGACATGGCCTGTCTTACACGACCTTCCAATACTCGGGCCTGGAGGTGTCAAAGCCTATCTTTGTGGACGACGACATCGATGTCACTGTCATATTCACAGTGAAGAACACGGGGAGCATTGCCGGCTCAGAAGTCGCCCAGCTCTATATCGCGTGGCCCTCCAGCTCCGCTTTGACGCACCCCCCACTCACTCTGAAGGCATTCTCGAAGGTGTCGCTAGATGCGGGCGCAAGCCAGCTCGTCGAACTACACCTTGACAAGTACGCCGTGTCGTCATGGTACGAGAGCCTGGGACGGTGGGCGGTAGAGACGGGAAGCTACAAGGTTTCCGTTGGCCCTAGTTCACAGGTGTTGCCGCAGACTGCGACGTTGGCAGTGGAAAAAGGCTTTGAGTGGAATGGGTTGTAATTGTATGAACGGACAGGCTTGGGTAGCATACCAAACAGACATTCCAGTGATAACACCAGCAGAATGAGGTGGCATTCATCCTCTGGATACGCATCAGTTAAAGTCTGGATCTTCGCCGTCTTGGAGGAAGTGCTCCGTCCCGTACAAAGCAGCGGTAGCAGCCGTTGCGCCAGAGAGAGCAATGGCGAGCCTGCTCCGCGGAAGGCGGGCAGTTTTCTCAAGTCCAAGTGTGAACTGTTCTATCAAAAAGTAACTCAGAGACCAAGCTGTAGTCGGACCAATTAGTTGTAGAATCGGCAGCAAAAACAGCGGGGCTCCCACCAGTGGCAATTCCGCTCCCGTTCCTCGAATCTCCTGAGGCCAAGACATAGCCAGCTCCGGCGAATACTGTACCAAATCCTACCCGCAAAACAAAGGGCGGTGTGAAAGTTTTCGCATGCAGCGCGGGAGGAAAAAATGCAGAAGCAAAGACTTGAGGCGGTGAGTAAACCGAAAAGAGAAGCCAGGGAAATACACACAGAGAGCACTCAGTCCAAAGCAAGGTATCCTGTGCGAAAGGGGTTCCGCTGTGAGATTGGAGCGACAGACGTGCAGCTGAGATGTTTACTGACGAGGATTGAGAAAACCTTTGATTCGTCGCGGAAGAGGTAGAGAATTCTTGTTTCTGGACTCCTTTCTGACTTCCAAGCTCTGCGGGTCCTGGCATTGTGGTGAGTCACTCCAGCTCTCTCCAGCTGGCCTGAGGAATTTGATCGACTGACAATTTCGGGTTGATTTCGGGTTCGAGACAAATCGAGCTGCCTGACACGCGAAAGGCTTTACGTCATCAAATTGCGTATGCCGCGCTTGAACGCGTCCGAGTCGTGCTTCCGTCATCTCAGGCGAGTCTCTCAGGTGACCTTGAGATTGCATCCTTCATGTCTACGGAAGAGCATGAAACCGCACAGCCTGCAGCTATAGCTGAAGATACCACTTCAACTAGCGAAGGTCACGAACCGAATGGAACAGCTGCTGCAGCTGCAACACCTCCACGTGCGCTTGCCAATGTCCCGCTGAATGCTCGCGACCGACTATTTCTTTGTACAGTAACCGCAGATTCCGATGCCGACGTGCCCTCAGTCACCCCTGCAGTACATTCAGGTATCAGTGCTGAAGCAGAGATCAGTGATGAGAAAGAGGGTGACACCAGTGATCAAGCCGAAAGCGGGGCCCCCGAAGCGGAAGACGAAGAGGAGGACGGCAGTGAAGAAGATGTGGACGGAGACGAGGAAGATGAGGGCGAAGGTGACGAGGATGAAGAAGACGACGAGGATGAGGACGAACCTGCGCTCAAATATGAGCGTCTTGGTGGTGCGTTGCAGGATCTGTTCAAGAAGGACTCTGCGTCTGCGCTAGCAGTGTCCAACAAACTTTTGGTGAGTCATTTATTGATGTGCAGTTTGCATGCTGATGTCACCCATAGGCCCTGGGATCGCACAGTGGTTTTGTCCACATTCTAGACTTGACTGGCCAACGGATTAGGTCGTTCAAGCCCCACACGGCGTCGGTCATCGACATCTGCTTCGATAGCACAGCGGACTTTATAGGGACGGCATCGATGGATGGCGAGTAACAGCGCGAGTACTCTCCCTTCTCTCCTAACGACTCACTTCAGGACAGGTATTTGTCCATTCACTTTCCAGCTCCGAGTCCTACGTTTTCGACATGAAACGTCCATTGAGAAGTTTAGCACTCGAGCCATATTTTGCGAAGAGAGGCTCTCGTGCTATCGTATGTGGTGGCATGGCTGGAACCCTCGTGATGCACGAGAAGGGCTGGCTTGGCCATAAAGCATCAGCGTTGCATAGTGGAGAGGGACCAATATGGAATATCCGATGGAGGGGTACCCTCATTGCATGGGCCAATGAACTTGTGAGTGCTGGGACATAGAATCGGGGACGCCGGCTGATCCCTTCGCTGCACAGGGAGTCAAAGTGTACGATACCGCATCACAAACGCGGTTAACGTACATCGAAAGGCATCCTGACAGCCCGCGCTCCGACTTGTTCAAATGTACCCTCCACTGGCAAGACGACTCCACACTTCTCATTGCTTGGGCCGACATTATTAAAGTTGCTAGGATAAGAGCCCGACCGAGGACGTCAACTTCTGCTGCGTCGGCTGGTCAACCTCCGTTCCTGGTGGAGATCACCGCCGTGTTCCAACTGGACTGTATGATAGCTGGTGTTGTCCCCCACTTTTCACTGATCACCGATCGCAACCCTTCGGTTCCTACACACCCCCGCAGTGCCAGTACGTCGAGCACCACATCCGTTCCCTCCCCTACATCTCTCCTCGTACTGGCCTACATGCCTGCGGACACATTGTTCCTTCATGAAGCAACCGAAGATCGTGCTATGCAAGCACGCAAGACAGCTGAACGCCCGGAGCTTAGGATCATTTCACGGGCGGGCGAGGAGCTTGCAGCCGATGCGCTCAGTGTCACAGGGTATCAATCTTGGGGATGCAACGACTACATGTTAGCAGAAATAGATCCGGATGACACAGGGAAGAACAAGTCCTACCTTGTCCTGAGTCCCAAAGATGTGATCGTTGTTCGGCCACGGGACCGGAAAGATCACATAGAGTGGCTAGTGGAAAGGAAGCGCTATGAGGATGCTCTGGAACAAATTGAAATCATGGGAAGTGAAGGTGCGGAGACAGTCGATGCTGTCGAGATCGGGCAACGATATATCGAGCACCTCGTCGCCGAAGGTAAGTAACTACACTCAATCCGTGGTCGTGTTTCTCTGACCGCAATCAGGTGATTTCTTGAAGGCTGCTCAGCTGTTCCCAAAGGTTTGTGGTCAGGAGACGAAGCGTTGGGAAAACTGGATATTTGTGTTTGCTCAAAAGCAACAGCTACAAGTAAGTGCCCCTGCTATCGATGATGACTCTAACCGCTCACACCTGGTCGCACAGGCCATTATCCCATACGTCCCAACCGAGAAGCCACGGCTAGATCACTTAGTTTATGAAATGATCCTTGCCTACTTCCTGGCAAACGACCGGCAGGTGCGTAAATTATGCACACGGCGTCCCACCGCACTCAGATGGCCTTTGAAGGCTCTTCAACGCACAATACACGAATGGCCCAAGGATATCTACGATATCTCCGCCGTGATTGTGGCCATTCAGTCTGACCTGGACCGCCAAGCCCCATCTTCGTCCAGATCGGCCTCCCCAACACCACAAGCAACGCCTGACACAGCCATTCTCATGGAGTGTCTTGCTGAGTTGTAAGTTAGGGAAGTTGACCCTAGCTTATACTGACTGGCCCTCTACAGATACACTGCAAATCGCCAGCCGGCGAAAGCGTTGCCCTTCTTCATCCGGCTGCGGCGACCCAATGTCTTTGATCTAATCCGCGAGCATAATTTATTCACAGCAGTGCAAGACCAAGCTCTCCTTCTCGTTGAATTCGATCACGAGTTAATGAGCAAGCAGAAAGGCGCTGACCCGAACGAGCGCGGGATTGCGATTACACTTCTCGTTGACCACATCCACTCGATTCCTGTATGATCGTTGCTCCCTTTTCCTCGTCTCCTACTGATAGCTATCGATGAAAGATACCAAGGGTCGTACAACAACTACGAAACCGTTCACGCTTTCTCTTCCTATACCTCGATGCTCTATTTGAAAGAGATGCGCATCTCATTGCCGACTTTGCTGATACGCTAGTGGAGCTGTACGCAGAGTACGCGCCAGCGAAACTCATCGATTTCCTGCGCGCGAGTAATTATTACAACCTCGAAGCGGTAAGCGCCCCTTGTTCCCTGCTTTCGTGTCACCCATCGCATCTCTCGTCTAGGCATATAAGATTTGTACTGAACGAGATCTTGTCCCCGAAATGGTGTTTTTACTCGGGCGAATGGGTGACAACAAGAGAGCTCTACATCTGATCATTGAGCGACTCGGAGACGTCAACAGGGCAAGTGTTGGCATGTTCCTACAACTCCCACATTCTGAAAATTGCAATTTGCTGCAGGCTATTGATTTCGCGAAAGACCAAAACGATGACGATCTATGGGAGGATTTACTCAAGTATTCAGAGACGCGACCATGTACGTCTATCGCCTCTATGACATCATTAGGCTAACCACGCAGCTTAGCTTTCATACGTGGCTTGCTTGAGAACGTTGGCGCTGAAATTGACCCAATCCGACTCATACGTCGCATCAAGAATGGCCTCGAAATTCCAGGCCTCAAGCCTGCTCTGATCAAGATTTTGCAAGACTTCAACCTACAGATATCGTTGCTTGAAGGCTGTCAAACTGTTCTGCACGGAGATAGTTCCGATTTGGCCAAGCAACTCCATCTGGACCAAACTAGTGGTTTCCTTGTTACATGTAAGGCCCTGTGTGATCAGGTCGGTTGATATCAGCTCATTGTCTTCGCCAGCGAAAACTGCTTGTCCTATATGCAATTTACCTTTGCAGGAGTCTCCGTCGTCCGTCGTGTTACTGTTTCTGTGTCGCCACGCTGTTCATGCCCGCCACGTCGATGGTGGTGACGACCTTCCACCGCCTCCCGATCCTGTTGTGGCAAGCGTGACCTTTGGAGGAAGATCCAACAGAGGGATTAGCAACAGGATAGCTTAGTGAGGAGACTCTTCTTTTGCCTGGGTGAACACTGATGAACCGCTTCGTATAGCACGGCAATAGTTCGAGCAAAGGTCAGGCGGGGATGTCCTGTATGTCACGAAGAGGGGCAATGGACATGACCCTGACCCAGTTATACCTGTTGCTGAAACACACCCTCTCGGTGTATATGCACACGCTATCTTGCATCTCTCTTCCTCTTGTGACAACTTTTCTCTTCACCACCTGGCATTCGCGACCCGGGCTGCAGGTGTCACGCACATGGGGAATTAACTGCATTCTATTTTATTTTGGACGCTGCGAGTTTTGCGGACCTCAGTCGTTGCGCATGTCTGGACCTTATGTTATGGGTGCCGATTGATGCTTGAAAATGACAAGCAGCGGGGTAACAAAGATGCAGAGTGTCAGAGTGATAGCCACTTCCGTGACAAACAAAAGATCTCGTCCAATTCAGCTGGTCCCAGCCGCTTTCCACCACCTGACAATGCCGTCCTCGCCCCCAGAGACGAACGCGCCAGAGGACGCGACGGCGGAAGAAGGCTGCCATGACACGGCCCAGACTTCTCCTGTATCCGCAACTGTTGAAACAGCGGCGCGCGCTGCCAAATCCCACACCTTGATAGTTTTATCAGCGGAGCTGGAGCGTGATCGTCAGTGACTACGCGGGATGAGGTCAAGCTATACACATACCCAGATAGAGCAAGGCGTCCGTCTAGAGATATGTCAGAACTGAGCACCCATGAAGAGTGCCCGGTCAAGGAGGCCACTGCTCCAGAGCTAGGGCGACCAGTTGATGTCATGCGCACATCGTGCAGTATAAGACGCTTATCCTCTGAAGCAGATAAGAGGAGCTTGAATGCAGTCAGTTGGACGCGGTTATCTACCAAGAATGCTTGTTGCCACAGACCTGCGAGTCAGGGGACCACGACAAGGAGCGTACGGCCATGGCATGCGATGTATATGTGGAGGTAAGTGCGTTGGACGCAAGGTCAAATATGAAGATCTGGCCTGTCTCGACCGATAGTGCTACGCGGGAGCCATCAGGGCTCTTACCGCATGTCAGTCAAGGACTGGACTAAAGGGTGATCATACTGCACTTACATGGCTGCAGCGCATCCCGAATTTGCCGCGTCCGCTCTGCAGAACGGCACGTTGCTCGCCGAATGTCTCTGGCTCTGCCGAGTGGATTGTGACGTTCCCTGACCCGCCCGTAGCCGCATACGTCCCGCCCTTGGGATTTAATGACACTGACCACGCTGTTGAATAGAGTTTAGGATGCGCAAATTCGCAGATCTCAGAACGAAGCCAGCCATATACACGGGTGGGCGGTGGTGCTGAGACTCACATGGTTCAGCCCCTTGCCGCGCAAAGCTCTCGTGTTTGCCTAAAATTTCGCCACTTTCCAAATCCCACAGGAACGTCGTCCCATCAACGCCATTATATAATGCATGTCGCCCGTCTGGTGAAACAGATAGAGAAACAAGGCCCAGAGTGTGAGCAGGAAGCGATCGCATGACCTGACCGGACGATGAGCTCCAGCGCTTGATTGTGCCATCGGCCGAGATGGAGATCGTTGCAGTGTCCTTCGCGGTCCAAGAGATATCCCATACAGCATCACCGTGCGCTTCAATTAGAGCGTCAGGAACGGGAAGGATGGCGAGCGTTGGGGAGAGCCGTACGTTCCGTACAGTCGGCTACGTGGACATATGCCAGACTCTGATACTGAGTTGAGCTTCCTCTGGGCGCATAGACTGGTGTCTGGACAAACCATAATTAACGGATTGTAGAGATCTGTTGCAGTTGAACGAGCAAGCTGCGTTCAGCGCGATTCACTAGTACGCGGAGGCACAAGACGCGTCGCCTCGTTCGGATGCCGCCGAGCGGAACTCCAATTGACTACTATAACCTAAAGAACCTTGAACTCTAATTTCTCTCACATCAACGAAGGCGGACGAAGACATCACCTGTAGCGATATTCTAGCTCCCACTAAAACAAAAGTGCGTGTTTACCTGCAGACACTGCCGTATCGGTGCTGCTCAGATAACTTATGTGTCTTCTATACAGGATGTCTGACGCTGGAGATAACATTGAGGTCGAGGCCGCTGAGGTCGCTGAGGTTTCTGAGGCGCCCAAGGGAAAGCTCTCGGTTGAGGATGCTCTCGAGGCGAGTGTTCCTGTCTACCCGAATTTAAAAAGCCTAATTCACGTTTGGGCAACAGCAAGTCTTGAAGAAGTCGCTCAAGCATGACGGTCTCGCTCGTGGCCTGCGTGAGTGCGCGAAGGCCCTGGACAGGCGTCAGGCCCACCTTTGCGTGCTCGTCGAGACGTGCACGGAGGCAGAGTACATCAAGCTCATTGAGGCGCTCTGTGCGACGCACACCATCCCGCTCATCAAGGTCCGAGACGGTAAAGTCCTCGGCACCTGGGCGGGTCTCTGCAAGATTGACCGTGACGGCAACCCTCGCAAGGTCGTCGGTTGCTCTTGCGTCGTCGTCAAGGAGTACGGCGAAGACTCCGAGGCTCGTCATGTCCTCGATGAGTACTTCAAGGCTCGTTGAGAAGGTTTGTGTCGCAATTCCTTGAAGTCTCCTTCGTACCACTTTGGGATGACCAAAAGACTCCCTCTACGGAGATTCTCTTTGAGGAAAACCGTCTATCCGGAATCATTATAACTTTCTGAATCCATGCTCTTTCGACTCCTGCAACCCTGCATGTGTGCTGACTGTTTTCATCCTTATAGCCCCCGGGGTCGTTATTGTATCAGTAGACGTGCTAAAATCATATCGTCTTTGACGCCCTGTCCCCCCGACTTCGTGCGATCATGCTCATACACACCCGTAGTCATGCGAATAGCAGCAAAGAGCTCTAACTATAGTGTCTTCCACATCATTGGAAATCGACAGCTAAATCTATTTGCACCGCTCACAGCAACTGCGAATAGCGCCTGTGAAGAGCGCTTCCCTCCCAGTAATCATTGACTTCGTAGCTGTCGTTTGATTGATCAGGGAGCAGCAATCCTTTCATCATAGCATGTTCTGGACTATAGACGATGACTCAGTCGCTCTTAGGGAGGCAAAGCGGATTCTCCCTTGGCTCAGTAGAAGCTGTCATGTGGTTTCGTGTCCACCGAGCGTATCATCTGTGGCGGTTTTGTAGTAGCTTTTATTATGATGTTATTTATGTTGACTCACCATGCGAATGACGGCCCTCTCTTTCCAATCTGGATTATCGTCGCCCAAGACGTATTCGGCAGCCGTCTTACAACCCACTGAGTTGTAGAGACTAGTGTTGATGATGCTAGTTCTAGATACTAGATTCGAGATATGAAGGCCTCGTCTCCTTGTCCGCCTAGAGAGACAAAATTGTCCTCGGGACAACAGACAGACTTGAGGAGACTCACTATCGCACTCATGGCATGCATGAGAACCGTCCCATAGCCGTGGCCCTGGAATTCCGGGTCTGTGGCAATGCCGCCAGTGTAGAAATACCTTAGACGCTCGTCACCCGAGAGAACAGTCTCCCGTGTTTCCCGCCTTTGAAAGCATCTCTTCGCGGTGGGCCTTTTGCTGAGGCGTGAAGAGCGCTCATGCTGAGGGAGCAAGAGTTGCATGAGATAAACAATTGCTCGGTCAACCACACTAGGCGTCTGCGGAGGTACCGAGGGGTCGATGGGCAGCACACTGTTCAGAAGATCAGGAGTATAAGAGGGTCAAGTGGAAAACGACGTATCATACATACAGGTTCACGAACGAGCTGCCAGTAGTGTTGCCGCGAAGTCTAAGTGCTTCGAAGTAACTTCGCTTCGCTTTGATCACGTTACGTGTTCGACTTCACTTAGATTTGGCCAAGTTCGCTTTGAGGTCACTTCGAAGTGGGGCTACTATCGTGTAACTAGAGATGGACCAAAAACACCACTTCAGTCCATCTCCCGAGACTCCAGCCCATTTCACAAGATCTTAGCTTCGAAACTTCTACACCATATTCCCAATGATGTGAACAACATGTCGTCCATGTTTCAATTTTTTTCAAGGAGATTTGAGCGTGCCAGAGTGAAATCAAAGGCAACCTCGAATGCCCCGCAAGAGCTGTGGATGTGTCACAGGGTGTCACACGTGCCGGAGAGCCGACTACCAATTTGGGCGTTCCGCCTGGCGCCTTGGGAGACGAGCGCCCAGTCCATCACCCAACATTCCCGAGTCCATCAACGCAATCTCGGCCTTTCCGTCGGAGCTTTAACTCGGACGTCACGTCGGGACCCCTCCAGGACTGCATCTCTCGATTGCGATGCTCCTCGCACCCTCTTGCCATAGAAAGTAGATAGACCTATCTGTTGTCAATAGGGTGCCATGTTGTCCAAGTCTCATAGCATTTGGATTAGTTTCGAGATGGTTCCTGAGCAATTAGTGCCCAAAAAGGCATACTCCTTAAAGGTCGATTTATCCTGCCTCAAAACCTCACTCAATGGACACTGATTTTTGCGGAGGCATAGTAGATATGTATAGGATCACTGCGTCAAATTGCCATATTAATGCACGCAGCGGTTGTTGCACATGAAGGGAATCTGTAAAACGGTCCATCTCCCGTTACAGTCCATCTCTAGTTACACGATAGTAAGTGGTGCGGGGAGCCCCTCGCGACGGCTGGCGACCAATCAGCGACGGGCGCAGTGCTGCGCAGTGACAAGGAGTAACGCTAGTGACTTGTGTGACGTGATCCAATGATCCGAGACGTTCCGAACCCTTTTCCGAAACTGTCCGAACACCGCACAACCAGAGTCGGTGCATGTGATGCGTGACTCCAAACCTCTTGCAACCGCCGCTTAAAAGCTAAGCTAAGTTGAGCTAAGTTGCTTCAAAGTGTGGGAACTTAGCACGAGTTTCCACTTAGCTTAGCTTAACTTAGCTTAGCGGCAACACTAGAGCCTGCCAGGCGCTTCTTCGATGGTGAAAAGCAGTTGCTGCCGCACAGACAGCCAAAGTAGAGGTAATCGATGACGTCTCAGACCCGCCTGGCGAGAGCTGACCTGAGGGAAACCCCGAGCATCCTCAGGCTGTCGATCATGGTTAGAACAGTGGGGCAACCGTGGGGGCCAACGAGAGCACACGTCGATATTGAAGATGTACTCGATCACGGGATCGCGCGCAAAAACGCGCTTATTCGTGCGCATGACCTTGCAAATGTGGCCTGCGACCCCCGACACGATAAGCCACCTGAACAACGGCTGACGTGTCGGCGGTGACTGCGGTGACTCACGAAAGGCACGCACGACGATCATCCCCCTTGGATTTGCCGGATACGGCGCGCTGCCCTGGCAGAGTCACATGCGCCCCTGATGGACGTGCCTTGCAGTAGTCGCCATCGCACTCAGTGGGCTGGAAGAGCTTGAGCTTGAACATAGCAGGGAGAGGAGGCGTGTGTTGCAACCCGACGCGGTGACATCATATACTTAGGTGGGTGCACATGCTTCGCAAGCTGCGGAGGCGTTCGGGCAAGGCACAGTTACAGCAATTTGCAAATCCTCAGGCCCTTGGTGGGCGCGCCCGCACATAGCCGGTGTTGGCGGGGTAGAGCGGGAAATAAAGCTGGGACATAATTGAGTGCTCGTGATTGGTCAGAACCCGTCACGTTGTGACCAAAGCCACCGGGATTACCCGCCGAATCACTAGTTCAATCCCCGCCCTGTATGCCCGGGAAGCTAGGAAAGGGCCTGAGGATTTGCAACTCGCTGTAAATATCGCGTTGATAAACGCCCGTCCCTGGCCACGGGGACAACTACATGGTCACGGATGGACATCTGAATGTTGCATCCAGCATTAACGTTACCGTCTTCTTGTGGGTGGGAAAAGTCCATGACCAAAGGCACGCTTGTACCCTCATTGTTCTAGGTGACCTTACGGGTCAGGGCGTGTCATCTGTAGGGTGATGAAACGCACTGTGTCGCTACCTATAGCGTTATTATACGTGCGCAGAAAAAGGCAACAGGCGTTCCGCCGAAACATCGACTGCGGAACGCGTTCTCTTCGATGGACGCACCATCTGATCACGAGGTGTCACTTGAATCTCAAAGGAAGGTTGTGTCGAGACTTACAAGGGGCACAATAACGGGGTCTGAGTGCCAGCTGGGATTGTTATCACCAAGTACGACATCAACTTCCGTCTGGAAGCCGACAGAGTTATAGAATCCGGTGTTTGCTATATTGCTCGACAGAAGCCATGTAGGGGCTGCCCGCATGTCTGCCTGTGCAGGATTCGATGAAGGCAGCTTCCCAAGGAGGGGGGTCGACGTACCAATGCACAGACGGCGTTGACGAGAGCACTGCCGTATCCACTTCCTTGAAATATTGGGTGCACGGCAAGGCCGTTGATCAAGAAATACTTGTTGAGCTCATCTTCCGGGAGGACCTTGGTTTGAGCTGCATCCACTTTGCCTACCCATTCCTTCGCGCGACGGCGCTGCTCGGGGCTTTGGAATAACACCTCGGTCTTCTCAATCAATCTTATGAGACGGTCTAGTGGAGATGGCGAAGTTGAAGGCGGAGGATCAGATGAATCAACGGCGGGGAGACTGTAGATGTAGGTGGTGAGAAGACATGGCCCAGAAAGGTTGTATAAGACACTGAGACTTGCAAGAGAACGAATGAATTGCCACGCGACTGTTTGACAGTGAACGCCTGGCGTTTGCGCACCAACTTATGTAATAGCAAACGCAACGCAGAATCTTCGAGAGCTGTCAGGATTGGCTGCTTCCATGATCCTCGGGCGTCCTGGAAGTTGGCGGTCAGTGCATGACTTTAATTCTCGATGTGGTGCGTACGTCTGGCCGGTACAGATAGTTGAACCATGGATCGGGTTCGAACGCAATTCTCATTGTTCGAATGGCCTTGGATATATCCGCTGACATCGTGGGGCAGACAGGTGAGAGGACTGATGGATTTGGAGACGGATACAACGCACAGTGCCGGAGGAGGCGCACGACAGGTGCACCTTTTTCATTCAATGCTTGACAGGAGAAGACCGTATCGAGGTCTTGCTGGGGAGTGGAGCGGGAGCCTTTCCCTCGGCGCAACATGAACATGGTTGTGTCCGTTGGTGACACGGTCTGTCAAGAACACTCGCTACGCGCTACGGAAGGCTACGGGCGGTGTGAGCGTTCGGACGTTCACGCCGTGTTCAAACGGTCACCGGCACCTGTCATGTCGAACGTTGATCAGCTCGGAATCCGCCTGATCGCCGGGCCGGCAGCAAAGCAAGAAGCGCCACGGGCCGGGGACGATCCGGGCGAAGGGCGCTTGGATCTAAGTACTCCGATCCGTCGCACAGACGCCTACTGAATCGGTGTGCCGCGGAAGTCGACCCCCTTGCGTAGTCCTTCTGGCGCTCCGACCTCACTCTCTACACGCCTCAGGCCAGGCATCACCACGCAGAAGCAGGACTTGAGTCCCCGCTCAACCACCCAGCTCAACGGAATCCGATGAAGGGCTTGAATCGAAACACCGCACAGACGTCACGACACGCACAAGTATATCTTGAACACCCGCGGACAGACGTTCTCACAGAGCCCCCTCCTCAGAATTCGACTTGTACGATAGCAAAGCCGGGTTGGTGCCAACGAAGACATCTTTCTAGAGCAAGGACATGGAGGTGAGTCGTGCCCATCAGTCAAATAATGACGTCGTTGATCAAAGACGCGACAGCAGCCACAGGGACAGCCTAGACCGCCGACAGATTACGGTGCATATGTGCTCGAAGTACTCAATGAGATGACAAGGAGGACTTCCACGATTGACCAAGCGACGCTTCGGCACTGTCTAGGCCTCTCATCCTCGTATCTGGTCGCGGACACGGCGACAAATCCGACAGGGGGAGTTGTCTCGTGGAGTGCGGGATTCAATCGGCTGGTCGACGTCCTCGTGGCATTGCACGCGCGGGGTGAATTGGAACTGGAAACGGTGAATGCCGCGTCGAAGGCGTGTTCAGAGTGCTGGACCGTGGCGGGGAACTGGAGGGGGCTAGACGAATGCCGAGAAGGTGTGCGAAGGGTGGCGGTCCGGCTGAAGAGGCTTTTAGATGAGAACGGCAGGACATTTGGGGGCGAGCGAGTGTACGTGCCGTGACCAGCAACCACTGGTCTGGTCTCGTTCTGTATCATATTATCATATCAGATAGCGTTCCCGGATGGCCGGCCCGAGATCCCCAGGGGCGCGGGCGCTGGGAGCCCGTCATCATCCGCTTTAGATCTGTGGTCATCTTGCCGTAATTCCATCCGAGTTTCATCATACTCCGGTCCAAGCATCATAACCACTCGGGAACACACTCGCCATTCGCAGGCTGCTGCTGTCCAGCCCATGGAGAACCCGTTCGAGCCCCCAGCGCAGAATAGCCCTTCTCCCAGCCACGCCGAGCTCACTCCGATCCGTGCACATTATCTCAAGAAATCGCTCATTCAGCTTCAATTTGCCCACGAAGTGCAAGCGATTGTCTCTACGTCTCCCAACAACGTCTCCACCCTGTCCTATCTTGGCCCTCCCTTCTCTCCTCCCCCAAAGGATGCGCCCGTCGTCGATCTTCCGTTCTTGCGATACCTATTCCGTCAATATGTCCTGACGTTCCCCTTTCTTGCATCTGCCCCCAAAGACTTCTTCCCGGAGAAGGTGCAACCATTCATAGCTTCGTTGCTATCCCGGAATCTCAATTCCACCCCAATCCTGGAAAGCGATCCTGCTGACCCCGCCGGCACCGCGAAACTCGTCGCAAAAGCGGAACGTAACTTTGCCTTGTTCCTCAACTATGCTGTGAAAGTGGCGGAGAAGGAGGAGACGGTGCGACTAACCCAGTCTGATCTCGACCGACTAGAAGAGATAGCGCGCAAGCGCCACGCGAAATTAATGAAGCTCAAGGACGTATTCGAGGTCAACATAGTCTGCGTTAGGACGATCGTAACCAGGGGCCGGGTCAGGAACAAAGCACACGAGGTGTGCCTCCACGCTGCACCCACTCTATCTTTCTTGACGCGTCTCCAGGAATTTATCATCCGCACTCGGCGTTCGCGTTACAAGGACGTGTATGTCTCTCGCAGATATGGTGACTTCCGAACATTGTACAACGAGGTGAGTTGCACTGGTCTCTCATCACCCCCTCGGGCTCATAGTTCAACTCAGCTCCGCAAAGCACACCCCGACCAAGACATTAGGCCCCCTCCGGCGAAGGACCGCACCTACGTCAGCTCGCGGGCACCCCTCAGCCCTACTGTCAGTCGAACATCTGCTCTCGAAGTCTCAGAACACGGCAGCAATGATTCGCTTCCCCTATCTCCGACGACTCCGAACACTCCTGGTTTGAGACTTTCCCGGGAGAAGAATCGGCTCACTTTACGGGCGTATCTTCACATATTGATGTCGTCTTCAACAATAGCTTCATCCCCGGTCATTCAGTCATTCTTGTTGGCCAACCCTACCACCTTGAGCGACGAAGAGACTGACGATGCGCAGCGTCGTGAGGAAGCAGATCATATGCGAGATGAGGGTCGTAAGCGGTTTGCTAAGGAAGTGTCCTCTCGAGTCGACGCTCTGCGCGATATGGTGAAAGGGGTGAAGGGCGACCTTCTCGGGAAAGGTGAGCGCGGTGTTTCGATGTTTATTTCGGTCTCACCGGTTCTATTTCAGATGGGCTCACTCGTATGTTCGCGATCATAAAGACAACAGACAGTATGCGCGATCTGCCACCCGAATTTCAAGCTATAATCGAATGGGGCCGAATATCGTTCGTGAGCTCCCAATCACGGGGGAGCTTTCTCGCTCACGTGTTGCCCAAGACTTGCGTCGACTGTGTTTCACCACTTCATCGCTGCGGACGACGCGTCAGAGTCACTTGCGGGCCTGAAACGCATACATGGCTACATGCCGTATTTCATGCTCAAAGCCGCCTTGAAGATCAGTAATCCTGTCAGCATGATACGAAGTACGGTTGCTTCCTCTTCACAATACGACTCGTTGCGAGCTGCATTCTTTCACCAGGCGTTCTCGACCTTTTCCTTGCGCAGCCATTTGGTGGACGGAGTCTGCTCCAACGGTGCGCCAACCTGTGTTACCTTCGATTTCACCATTAATACTGTATAGTATGTTCACGAGTTCTCTCAACGAGGAAGTGAAGTCTCTCGAAGAGGATATCGAAGCTGTCAAGGACAAGGTTGACGATCCTGTCATATGCGAGAAGGTTCGCCAGTTCGTATACGCACCCAGAGAAATCCAGGCCATATACCAGGGCGATGCATGTACGTTGGACGCAGCTTTCAGTACTTACTGATGCTCACCTACCTTTTCCAGCCGAGGAGAATATACATGTTCTCGCTGCGGTGCTTCGCTCAGGGGAGGAACCTTCGCTTTCGCGTGCGCAGATGCAACGAGTTGTCCGGTCACATAGAGCGCATCAAGAATATCTCAGGTATCGCGAGTCTCTGGCAGATTCCGACGACGACGACGGCCCGCCAAACGACGACGCATGGTTGTTCGAAGATTTGGCTGTTCTTACACAGCTTTACTCTCGTCTGCGGGATAAGGAACAGCTCATCTCATTGATCTTCGAGGTAGGTGCCCATATGTCAGCAAGCCTGTAGATTAACGACGGAGGCAGGGCACAACGTCTGACCTTATGAAGGATATCATCACGATATTCTACTCGCCTTTGGCCCAAGTTTACAGAGCTGCAAGCATTGCCGACTCAATAGGTGACCTCCAGGACTTCATCAACGATCTCATCAAGACTGTCGAGGCAACTGAAGAGCGTATGTAGTATCAGAAACGACGCGAATCGATTGATAATTCTCTGTTTCCAGTGAGCCAGGAAGACCCACGACAAACAGTTCAGATATTCATCGACCTGATTCAGCGGCACGAGCAGTCATTCTACTATTTCGTGCACAAGGTCCACTCTAAGGGCGAAGGTCTGTTCTCTGGACTTCTGCGCTGGACCGAGCTTTTCCTCGACGTCGTCCGTGAGGGCCTCGGGGAACCGGTTAGCCTCGAATTCATCCTGCCGCATACTGGGGAAGAGCGCACCGCCATCATGGAAGAGCTGGACGCCGTCGCGCTCTACCACTACAAACTGAAAGTCGCCTACGAAAGCAAGCTGCGCCGCCGCTTCGGCAACGCCGGCGGCGCAAGTACTGGCGGCGAAGACGAGACCGCGCAGGAGATCGTGAACGGTTTCGTGGGCGACCTCAGCTTCGGCGACCTCATGAAGGAAGACGCGCTGGACATGGCCGCCGAGGAAGAAGACTCGGACGGCAGCTACGAGTCTAGCACCGAGTACGAGACTGTCAGCGACGAGAGTGGGACCGGGTCCGAGGGGAGCAGCGGGAGCCCCTCCCCGCCGCGCGCTCAGCTCCGCGTGTCGCCCCCGACGCCCTCGCAGCCCACCCACCCAGCGCCCCCGCCCAGCACGCAGGCCTTCCCCTCGTCCTCCCTCTCCCCGTCCTCCGCGCGCACCCCGCCCGCCACGCCCGCCAAGTCGCCCCGCTCGTCGCCCGCGCCGTCCGCCAAGTCACCTGGGTCGTCCGCCGGCGGGCGCCTGCGCAAGCTCTCGCTGACGCTGCGCAAGTCGCGCTCGATGACGTTTGGCAGCTCCTCCGCGCAGTCCCCGTCGGGCAGCGCCGAGCCGCCCCCGCCCGTCCCGCCGCTCCCTCACTCCGCCGCCGCGGGCCGCCAGAAGCCGCTGCCGTTGCCACCGCCATCGCGCCCGCACTCTGCGTCTGCGGCGTCGTCGTCCTCCCGCCCGAGCACGCAGCGCGAGCACTCTGTGCAGAAGCGCTACCCGAGCCAAAACCTCCCGCCGGCGCCTGCGCGTCCCAGGAAGCAGGGCGCAGAGGGCCCAACGCCGCCGGAATTGAAGCGGATCCCGGAGTTGCTGCCCGTGTTCCTCGAAATGGTGCGTTCGCCCCTTTTTTTTTCTTCTCCCTGCGGCGGTGCACGTCTTGATTGACTCTCCCGACTGACGATTGGCATATGTGATCTGCAGATGCGCCCCTCGCTACGTCCCCGACCGACTACCTAATTGAACGCGCTTTCCCGGCGCCAGCCGCTCCACTTATGCTCATCCATCTGATTTCGCGCCTCCATGTGCAATGCACTGCACACGGGTGTAGGAACTGTATTTTTTCCGCGTCATATCTGTGCTTTGATTCTCTCAAATGAACCCAGCGTGTAAAAAAAAAAGATCGGGGTATACTGGTGTAGTCTAGATTTATGTATGACTAGCAATAGTCAGTGCTCTTAGATCAGCGCTGTGCTCTGCATGTCTGCGTGTCGCCGGCAGGCCAGCTGCGTACGGCGCACGGGCAGACTATTAGGGTAAAGGATCGGTAGATTACGCTCCGTTGGAGATGGTGAAGCGCTTGAAGGTATATCTGGCGCGTGCATGTGGTTAGTGTGTGGCGCGGAGGCTGCGGACGCAGGAAGTAGACGCACCCAAGGAACGCAAGGTCCTTGCTCGCGTCGCCGGCGTCTCCGGCCGCCGTGTCTTCCGCGCCTGCCTGGTCGAGATCGTCGACGGGGAAGTAGGACGTGTCCGTGATGGAGCGGAGGCGCGGCACGAACGGCGCGTCGATCTGCCGGATCGCGTTCCAGTCGACGCCGTAGAAGAACGGATGCTTCTTGATCTGCTCGACGTTCAGCCGCGAACTGACGTTCGTGATAAGTCTGCCGCGCGGGGAGGAAACGTGCTTAGCTATCCGCGTTGGCGCGGCAGGAGTAGTGCGGCGGCGCGGGGCCGGGCTTACCGGCGGACCAAATCCTCTGCTTCGCGGCTCAGGTGCACGTCGTCTGGAATTGCGAGGTGGCGATGCCACTGGAGGATCTTCTGGTACGTCTCGTGCGTCGTCTCGGAGCAGAAGGGTGGGTAGCCGACGAGGCACTCGAACATGATCGCGCCGAGCGACCACCAATCGCACTCGTTGCCGTAGCCTTCCTGCAGGAAGATTTCAGGTGCGATGTAGTCCGGCGTCCCGACGGTGGAGTATGCCTGACGGCGGAAACGGCAAGTCAGCGGCGCGTGAGCGTGGCTTCGGCAGCACGCACCAGCTTCCGGCGGTTCGCCTTCCATGTCGCGATCTGATCCTTGCTTGTCATCGTCAGGTTAATGGCGTTCACCATCACGCTGTTCCGCGCGGCCTGTGCCGCAGCCGTAGGAGACGGCGCGCCATTAGCTTGGTCCAGCAGCCGCTGGTAGTAACTGGAGTCGTGGTTCTTATGGAACCCAGTCGACAAGCCGAAGTCTGACAACTTGATGTGTCCATCTTTATCGATCAGGATGTTGTCCGGCTTTATGTCTCTGTATAGAAAAAATAATCCACGTCAAGGTGAGCGAGAAGAGAGACGGGCGGCGCTGACTTGCCTGTGAATGAATCCCAAGCTGTGGACAGCCTCAATTGCGAGCACACACTCCGCCATGTAGAACCGGGTCACGTCCTCCGAGAATGTGTCGTACTTGATGAGCATGGTCATCAGATCGCCTCCGGGCAAGAACTCCATGATCAAGTACAGGTATGCTGGATCCTGGAACGAGTAGAAGAGCTGTACGACCCATGGCGAGTTCGACTCTGCCAAGACGTCGCGTTCCGCACGCACATGGGCGAGCTGCAAGCCGCCCCCGTCAGACGAGCGCGGCGTGGCGAGCCGGTCCCACACACCTGATCTTTTTTCAACATCTCCTCCTTTTTCAGCGTCTTCATGGCGTAAATCTTCCCAGTGTCCGTCTTCTGAACTAGCCGAACCTGATCGGGGCGTTTAACACGAGGGGAGAACGGCTGGTCGGAGGCGCACCTCTCCGAACGCGCCCTTGCCAATCACTTTGACTGTCCGGAAATCATGGAGGCCAAGCTTAGTGCGGCGGAGGCGCAGGTAGGTGGACTCCTTCTTTCCGTGCTGGAGGAGCTGGCGCTGCTTCCGCTCGTCAGACATCAGAGAATCTGACTGCAGCCGTCGCTCGAGTTCGACGCGTCTAAGAGAATATATCAGCATCCTGATAAGTCACGGCTCGGAATGATGACCTTGTGTTGCGTTCAATGGCAGCATCGACCGCCACCTTGTAGTAATGCTCGAGCTTGAGCTGAGCAGCCTTGGCGCGGGGCACCGCGTCATCGGAGAAGCCGGCAGTAGTCCTGTCAAAGTAGACATAGTCTGCGGGTTTTGACGACTGGCCGGAGGATTTTGTCGACTTGATGTCCTGCCTGGAGGAGGAGCGCGACAGGGAGCGAGACGTGGTGGCCATTGGGAGACAAGGTGGATGCGAGCCTTCGAAACCGTTGCGGTGTGTTTCCGGACGCGAAGCGAGAGGAAGCGACGCCCAATTCCAAGGCACCGGAAATCCCCCGAGCGGGCCTTTCCCCCGGTAACACGCGGCGCGGTCCGCTCCTCTAAGCTACAAAATTACCATTTCCTAATATTCCTACTGAGCTGGCTATACAACCTACAGTTTCAAGCCGTACAACTCCCTTCTCTCTTCTCGTATACAGGTAGCAACCATCCAAGAAAACGAAGCGTAACAAAGAAGGGGTACCATATACACACGTGGAGAGCGATTCAACCGTGGCCGCCATACATCTCGTGAACGAGCTGTGCCTCACTCCCTGCCCACCTCTGGTGTTGCGAAGGCACATTAGACTGTGGCACAGAAGGCAGCGGGCCTCGTGCCGATCCATTGGGAGGATGGGCAAAGCCGGCACCGGCGGGAGGTGATACCGGTTGCGGCGTGTATGTCATGTGTGGTGGTGCTGCGCCCCACGGACTGGTGGCAAATCGGTCATCTGGAGACATGGATGACATTGAAGATGACGCTCGATGGCCTCTATACGACGATGGCGAATATGACGACGGGTATGAGGTCGGCGTCACGCTGTAACGAGCTCAGGTGCCATACTCCGTTATGATTGAAGAAATACCTTACCTCTCTGGGTAAGTACTAGCAGCCTGAGGTGAAGTAGACATAGAGCTGTTTGTCGCGAGTTGTGAAGCGACGGCATGGCTGAGGAAACAGGGATCAGTTGACAGGTGACGCGGTGGAGAGCGGGTATGACCGACTTGTAGAACATTGAAGCCCCGCCTGGTGCAGACGTGTGCTCGTCCATGCGGCCGTACGGTGAGTATGCCATTTTGGGATCAAACTCAACGCGCGTAATCGTTGAAGCAGGGTTTGGCCTGGGATAGACATTTGACGGGGTCGGCGTGAGTCGGTGGGAAGAGTAGGGGATAGAAGAGATCCGAGCTTGGGAACTAGAATGACTATGGGCTGGGCGTCGCGGATTCGCCTCCGGTTGAGTCACCGGTGGCAGCTGCAGCTGTCGAGAGCGGAGATGCTGCGGCGATCCTAACGGAGAGGCCGCCCGCGAGTCCGGTCCCTGGTATGACAGGCGCACAACTTCTTCGAACGGTGGCCCATCTAGAGAGGGACCGGTAGGCGTGAAAGGAGGTGGAGGTGTCGCGTTGCGGCCCTCCAGAGGAAAGTCATGAGCCGCCGGAGGTGTGTGCCTCCGGCCAGAGGGCCTAGCATGCTGCTGCGGGCAGGAAAATTCCGAGTGAGTAAAATTGAACAAGGAAAGACGATGGTACTCGTGCCGCACCTTCAAGGGAGGACCAGGGAGAGGGAGTTTCAGATTCGGACGATCCCAAGGGTTATCGTGCCTGGGCATTTCGGCCTCGGAGAGACCTGTGGAAGAGGAAGCAGGGGGCAAGATGGGGGCGTTGAAACTCGCAGCGACGGCTTCAAAGACCTCGGTGTTATATATCGGCCAGCCATCTGCGTCGACGGCCGGAGTGGGGATAGAATTTGAAAGCTGGATCGCATGGGATGTCTTGCGATCAAATTCTTGCTGAGATAGTTGGTAGGAGGGGGGCGGGACAGCGTCCGTGGGACTGGATCCGGGAGAGAACGACATGGATGTTAGGGGAAAGGTGTACTAGTAGGCCGGAGAAGGAGAGAGGGTGTACATGAGTGATAGTTGGCTGCGGGCAAGAGCAGAGGCGCCGAGGGGTCCCAGGGGGTTGTCCAGATCGGGCCCGACCAGCTGAGCTGTGCACGGCGTCCACTCACACGCAAGAACGCTACCTGCTGGGGAAAGACGCTCAGAGCCTCGTTTGGGCAAAGCTCCTTGTGAAGTGAGCCTGGTGAGCCAGTCTAGCCGGGCCTGCCGGGGCAGTGGCCTGGCCAACGACCCCCAACGGCAGCCAACGGCTGCCCGTACACATACGGCTGGCACCTAAAGTTGGCCCCCCGCCCACCCCTGGCCCTGCCCTGCCCTGCCGCACCGCGTCCCGATTCCGCGCGTTGTCTCCCTCACAGCATCTCCATCCCCTTCTCCCAGTTTCATAGGTCAACATCACATCACATTAAATTAACCCGTCCGACCTCAGCGCTCCAATAATCAGGTAGGCCGATCGGCGGTCCCTGTCCACTCCCGCCCAATCCCCCTTCACGTGGCCCGGCACGTCTTCCTCTGCTACCACGAATAGATCATCTTCGGGAACTTGTTTGACCGCTTCTTGCGCGGCCTCTTCCTCGGCTTCTCGGTCCCACAGAACGTCCTCCCATTGGTCGTCACTGATTGTCACGGCTTCCGCCCTCAGGTCTTGCACATTGGGCAGCACAGAGAGCAGCAGACTCGACAGCAGCTCCGAGGATCCCCCAGACTCTTGCGAGCTCATCGTCGGAACGGGCAGATATTCGGCCTGTAACGCGCCGTCAGGGCCAGTCCGCGTGAAGGACACCTCTCGCTTACCTCCAACAGCATGCCCTTCACCGCCCCGCCCGCAAGGATGACGTTCCCGGCGCGGACAATCCAATCCGTTCCAATCGCGTAGATGTTGCCTTCCACAGTCAGCTGTGTCTGCTTGTACTGCCCTGCGCTGCCAGCCGACTGCTTAGTCGATATCCAGCGAGCACGGAGCAGAGTAAGGAGCTGCTCCAGTGCCCCAGGTGGGCTCAGAGTCAGGAGCGTGTTTCGGTAGTGCGTTGGCTCGACGATTGGCGTCTGCGACTGGTTTGCATGGTACACCAGGTCGGCTCGCGTAGGCGCGTAGGGGTCCTCGAGTGAGACAAACACGTTGTCGTTCATAGTGAGCAGGTACATCGAGCGCTCCATGGTCGAGCCACCATTGCTCAGGGCCGACAGTGTAGAACGGTAAGATCTTGCTGACAGTTGCCATCTTCCGCGGATCTGGCCCTACGACCAGCACGAAACGCTTAGCATTTAGTCGAAAACATGTGAAAGCTGGAGCCTGGACAGACATTATGATTCTGCCTTATGTTGTCATCTATGAGTTTGAGGCCGTTCGTAGGCGCGTTCGTCAGCCGGACGAGCCTGTGAGGAGGTCAGGAACGGCCGAGCCTGTAGCAAAGGAAGAAACGACCCTGTGATGCCCATCTAGTCTGTGGATGAGCGGTGCCACGATCAAGCCAGTGTGGACAAGATCGTGACCGTGTGTGACAGGACGCGCCTCGATCGGCCCGCGACCGCGACGCGACTCTTGTCTTGGATCCTCGATCCCGAGTCCCCGACGCCGACTTGCCATGCCTCCGAAACGCAGAGCCTCCAATCAAGCATCCGATGAACCGCCTGCCAACAGGCGGCGTACACGCGCGACTGCAGCTACTCTTCCGTCTTCACCCTTGGCGGATACCGAACAAACTCCCAGAGCTTCCCGTATCAAGAGGCCAGCACCAAAACCTTCTCCCACCAAATCCCATGTTCACGATAGCCCCACGAGCAAACCAACGGAGAAGCGCGTCACTCGCTCCAGGGCCAAGGTTGCCGTGGAAACACCCCATGAAGTTCCCTCTAGCGATCCAGAGGCAGATGGCTCGGATGATGAGCTGCTGCTTACGCCCAGTAAGAGCAGATCTAAGAAGAAGCCGCCGCCACCGACGCGCTCTGCTAAACGCACTCGTGTATACGTAGAGATACTGTCCCCGGCAAACCGTCTGCACAAACCTGCCGCATCGAAGACTGTTCTGCCCCCTGCTTCGCCGACACCCACGCGTCCCAGATCAGCTCGGAAGAAAGATATCTCGCCACCCCCTCAATCACCGCCATCGCCTACGCCTTTCTCGAAGCCCTCCAGTAACCGTATTGGTCCTCCCAAGCGACTGAAACCGCATACACCTGTTGTTGTGCCCCCACGTACCCCGGGCGTACTGCCGGAAAACTTGCTGCCGTGTCTGCACGCACAGAAGCGCGCTATCCTGAACGCGCTGTTCAACCCAAAGACTGTTGTGTCTCGTGAGACAAACGAAGATGGAGAGCCTTCTGCAAATGCTGTAGCTTTGGAACAGCTAGAGGCGTTGCTTACTGGGACTATGGAACGCGGCGAAGGCAATAGCTGCCTTCTCATCGGTCCCCGTGGCAGTGGGAAATCTCGCGTCAGTGCCTTCTCTGTTGATGTCAGCTTTCGTCTGACACTGTCATCCGTCTAGCTTCTGGACACGGCGCTGGCTTCTCTCTCACCACAACCAATTCTAATTCGGCTGTCTGGCCACGTTCAGCACAATGACCGCCTTGCACTGCGTGAAATAGCGCGACAGCTAGCTCAGCAGACGGGTCAAACGTTCAATGTTGAAGCAGAGGTAGAAGGAGATGACGACCTCCAACAGCCTATTGACGCTTCGGATGCTCCCATCGCTCTCCCTCCACCCTCCCATCTGCCGACCTTGATCTCGGCTCTCCCAACGCTGGCTCGATCCACAGTGATCGTGCTAGAGTCTTTCGACCTCTTTGCCGATCACGGTCGGCAGGCACTTCTCTATTGCCTTCTAGACACTGCACAGAGCTGCCGAGCGGGCAAGGACAGCAGGGGAATTGCGGTGATAGGGGTCACGACTCGGATCGACACCATCAACTTGCTGGAGAAGCGTGTGAAGAGCCGATTCTCCGGGCGCATGTTGCGTACGGCAGGCCCTGAGACGCTGAAAGACTGGGAGATCATCGTACGGAACGCCCTCTCAGTTCCCCTTAGCCCGCCTAATGCCGAGTGGGAGGCGCTGTGGTCCGCCTCGGTCGACAAATTTCTCGCTGATCGCACAGTCAAAGAGGAGGTGTCGCACACCTACAGCCTGACGAAAGACGTCAGGCTGCTCAACAGGATTCTGGCGCGTCGTCTTCATTCCAAAAACACGTTGCGCCTTTGCTGATTCTATATTCAGATGGACTTAGTGTTGAACCTATCTCCGACATCTGCTTCGCTAAGTGCTGCTCACTTCACTGCTGCGGCCACTTCCCAGAGGTATCCAGACCCTCTCCCATTCCTCTCTGGTACGTATCGCTCCGCCGATCGTATAGCGTTGCGCCAATGTTCCCACAGATTCGTCGTACCCTGCTGCATGTCTCCTTATAGCAGCGGTTCACGCAGGCACGGCTGGCCATGACTCAGTCACATTCGAGATGCTGCACGATTCCTTTCAGAAGCAAGTTCGGACATCACAATCGGCTCCCGTTCAAGTTGAGGGCGGCGGTATTGGGATGATGCGTTGTAGTAAAGATGTGCTTATGACGGTCAGTATCCCCGTTTAGACTCCGTCCTTTGGTGCCTTGTTGACACGCGGATCAGGCATTTGAGCAGCTTGTCGCCACCAAGGTGTTTGCGCCTATAGGCCCCGCCTCGGCAGGCACGGTGAAGCAGTTTGTGCGCTACAAGTGCATGGTGGAGAGGGAGGACGTGAAGAAGATGGTCGACGCCATCGGGCAGACAAACCTGAAGAAATGGTTCAACCGTGCACAGTGAACGTCTGTCGGCTTGCCGCACCCGTACGCGTGCCTTCACGACATCCGCATCCCGAGACCCCTTTGATTCGAATTTGTCTGTGGCATCTCCGCACCTTCGGGAGGTGTGGGGAATGTTTGATGGCCGGGCTGATATTTTGACCACATCTGTGGGTGGCTTGGATTCATCCAGATCAAAGTAATGTTGATCGTCTTGGACAACACACGTACTATCATTATAATCATCAATATCATTGGCGGTGTGTAATATTCGTCTCCAGGCGCAGCACGAGGCTGAGCGTCCCGATGTACGGGAGACACTGGCGCAAGTTCGTGAGTCAAATACAGGTACGAGCGGCGCTCTGATAGGGGGCACGCGTCAATCGATGTGCAGCAAGATTGGGCGTCAGCTACGTAAAGGCAAAGGAAGGCGCGAAGACGGGAACGCGAAGACGTAGGGTTCGTTAAGGACATCGCCTCCAGGAACGGGTGATATTAATGAGTGCAACGAGATGAGGCCCATGCACATTGCTTCTGCGCGCTGGGCTCGCGAGCGCGGACGCATCGCGCGCCGTGGCGAGTTCTCAATTACTTAGCGTCTGGTCGTTGGGGGAGTGCTTTGCGGACCGGCGCCGCCGGGCACGGACTAAGCACGTGCGGGCCCCCACAATCATGCGCACTCGCGCAGACAGGCAGAGTTTCACAAAAACCTTCGCGTGCGTCACAGGGCGTCCGCCTCTACACACTCCTTATTCAGCCGTAAACTTGCCGTATAATGTCTCGTTTTGACTCCCAGCGCCGTTATTCCTTTCCTTCCAGATTCAACTCGGATGCACACAATCAACCAGAGTCGTCGATGCCGTATGTTAATGAGGAGTGCGTATGCCGTGTGTGCGTTGTGGTGGTGCTGGCTGACGCGGGCGGTGGTGCAGGCACATGAGAGCGTTTGAAGAGGCGCTCAAGGCTGACGACAAGGCCTTCGTCGACTATGCTACCTCGCCGGGCAGTCCTTCGCAACCAGGTAGCCCGATCATCTCGCCGCAGATGGGGACCACACGGATACGCAAGGTCTCTGCCATGTCAGACTTCGCGCCGGTCAACCTCAAAGTCAGGAGGTGCGCATGAGCTGTGGTCGCTGCTCTGCCGGTGCTGACCCTGCCGCACAGACGCAAGAAGGGCTCGGGCACGTCGCAGAAGAGGCAGGAGTGGATGTTCATCCTCCTACGGTGGCCAATGCTGGTGCGTACACGCGGCGTGTGGCATGTTCACTGCCGGACCTGCTGACCACGCGCGCAGTTCTTCATCGGCCTGTTCATCGCGTGCGAGTTCGGGCTCTACGTTGCCATCCGCCAGATGGTCAACGCGAAGGAGTGGCTCTCAGCCTGTCAGTCTGCTCCGAGTCGGACTGCCTCGCGTGCAGCTGCTAATGTTGGCTTTTCAGGGCGTGGCCGCAAGGGCTTGCTCCGGAAGCGGTTGCGGGCCTCCCGGACCTACCAAGTGCGCGCGAATCGCACCCCCGTGTATGGCCCGTGCGCTTACTCGTGTGCAGGAATGGAAGGATGCCGCTGCTGTACTTGACGACTTCTTGCACTTTGATGACTGGAAACAGTCAGATGAAGACCCCTACTACGACTGGAGACTCATCCGGAAGGTGCGTGAGCCGGTCGCCGTACAGCGCTCGTGATCAGCTGACCCTGGGTTGACAGGTCAAACAATCACTCAGATCGCTGCGCGAGACGAATGACGCCCGCGGTGTCCTGGGGATCCTTGAAACCTGCATCCGCGATAACTTTGCTGGTGTCGAGTCATCAAGGTCCGTTTTCGTGACCTGGCGCACTTGATCTGTTCTGACGGCATCACAGATTGTACAGCGAGGTGGGTTTGTTGTGGTCACCTTTTGGCGTGCATCGCTCCAACTCTGTTTAGACATATTACGGCTCAAAGGATCTAATAGAGTGTGAGCGCATCTATCTACATTCGTCGACGTGCCCTGACATGGTCGTGTAGCATACATCAATGAACTCGAGAGATCACTGAAGTATATTCGTGAAACAGATCTTCTGTCTAATGAAGAGAAGAAGCGTTTCTTCAAGAGCGCCAATACCAATCTGGGTCTGACTGCACTCTGCCTCTCAGGCGGGGCCACATTCGCATACTGTGAGTCTTTAGGAGATGTCTGTATGCATGCATATACATGGTGCCGCCCGCAGATCACTTCGGCGTTGTCAAGGCATTCCTAGATGCAGGTCTTCTCCCGCGAATCATTACTGGGACATCGGCCGGTGGTCTTATCGCTGCAATGACATGCACGCACACAGACGAGGAACTGAAGGAGATGCTCGTCCCGGAGCTTGCTGACAAGATCAACGCTTGCGCAGAGCCAATCGGCATCTGGGCAAAACGGTTCTTGCAAACCGGTGCTAGATTCGATGCTGTTGACTGGGCCCGGAAGGTGAGTATCCCAGACACAGGAGACAGAACCCGCCTGAGTTTGTAGGCGTGCTATTTCACGCTTGGCTCTACGACATTTCGGGAAGCCTATGAGAAGACTGGCCGTGTGCTCAACATCACTGTAGTTCCCTCTGACCGTCATTCGTAAGTCTCAATCATGCCGAAACTCCCAATTTGCGTGTTTGACAGGCCCTGTTAGACCAACCAAAGTATTGAACTACATCACTGCTCCTGATACTGTTATATGGTCCGCGATGTTGGCAACGGCTGCGGTTCCGGGGATTGTGAATCCCGTTGTGCTCATGCAGAAACTACGGGACGGCCGCTTGGTTCCCTGGAACTGGGGGAGCAAATTCAAGGACGGATCCCTCAGGTATGTCAGTCCTCAAGTCGAGGTACTATAATCATTGACAATTTTGCAGAGTCGACATTCCTCTCCAGTCTTTGCATCAACTCTTCAACGGTACAGGCCTGTTCATATCTCAATCGGGCTCGCCCTAACACCTGTCTTAGTAACGCATCCCGTCGTCGCTCAAGCGAATCCCCACGTGCACTTGTTCTTCTTTGCCCCGCGAGGGTCGGCAGGAAAGCCCGTTGCACACCGAAAGAACAAAGGTACGGTCCCTTCACAATGTCCCACAGTGATTCTTTGTTGAAAGCCTGCATACAGGCTGGCGTGGCAACTTTTTACTTTCCGCAGCGGAGCAATGGCTCAAACTCGAGCTTACGAAGAACTTCAAGGTTTGTCTTGTCCCACTTGACTCGAAATGAACGATCTTGAGACCTGTGTTTGCAAGGTCATCCGTGACTTGGACCTCCTTCCCGAGATCCTTGGTTCCGATTGGTCCAGCGTGTTCCTTCAGAGGTTCGACGGTGCTGTGACGTGAGTTGCCAATACTAGCCCGACCTACTATCGCACACTCATACGTATCCGTGCATAGCATCTGGCCAAGGACACGCCTCATGGTTCGATCCACTCCTCGTTCAACGGTTACGAACCGCTCACACCTCACCTTACAAAACAGGACTGGCTTCGAATTCTGACGGACCCTGACCCGCCAGAGATGACGCGTCTACTGCGTGTCGGTCAATTCGTGACGTGGCCGAAGGTCTGTGATTCACACTCAACGCGCAAACCTGTGCTGAACCACGTCGTAGTTGCACATGATTGAGAACCGCCTCCGTCTGGAACGGCAGATCTATGCTGGCCGCCAAGCCACGAAGAAACCGCAGCAGGGTTCCTCTGCTCACAGCTCTAACGAGCCACTGCCTCCAACTTCTGCCAGCCACCAGAGTTCCATTGGTCATACCATGGCGTCTCTGGCAGAGGAAAGCGATGACGATGATTTCGACAGACGAACGTTAGGCGCCCCGGAGGGCTGGGCGGCGCCTTCGCACCCCGAGGAGTCCCGGCCTCAACTGTCTAGCAGCGGGTCATTCCTGTCGCGCCTACGGACGCAGTCGTTCCCTGGGCTGGCGGCGCCTGTCCGTCGAGCGAGCCGGCTGTTTGAGGCAGAAGACGAGACAGAGTCTCCTCAACAGGAGGGTTCCTGGAGCAGCGACAGCTCATCAGCAGGGGAGCGGCAGCACCGGCCTTCCTACCACCCTGTGATCCTGCGCAAGGCAGACGTCAGGCAGATCTTTGCGAATGGTCAGGGCGGCGGCGGTGCGGACGACGACGACGCAGACGAGGATCAGGAGGATGCAGATTTGTAGTATCCGAGTTTTTGGCAGTCTTGCTTTCTTGGCTGGTAAGTATATGTAATGTTGCGTACCCTACCTAATCTCTGTAGCTTAATTTTATGTGGGCTCCTGCTGACGTGTCAGGGTCTCTCGGCACTAGCACTCGATGGCACTGGACTGGCGCACAGATCGCAGATAAGCTGCGCGAGCGCTTGGGCGCCTATATCTCATCGTCATAACTTGCCTTAGCCCGTCACGTCTGAGTATGTCCCAACCTTCGTCCCCTGGTTCCACCCCGCATTCTCCTGCGCTTGAGCAACCTCTCTTGCCTCAAAACGAACATAATGTCCCCGGAGCGCTCGATGAGCCGCCATCGCCATCGCTTCCTGAACAGCCGACTGGGGCAACGCTTGAAACGGCGCGTCAAGAACGACTCGCGGCCCTGGAGCGTAGGCTTGGTCGGGCACGGTCGCCCTCAACGCCCGACGAGTCGTCCATCGCGGTTGTAACGCAAGACCCCCTTCCGTTCGACCACAACTACGTGAAGCGCATCGAGTTCCGCCGGCTCATCGACCCGGGCATCCTCCGCCCGAACTCTACGGAGGTGGCATTGAGATCGCTGCGCGTAAATCCCCACCTGCCCTTTGATTATGTGTGCTGTATACTCAGACTGCTGCACATTGTGTGTCCATGCAGACGCTGTCGACGATCGCGGACAACCTGCTGCGCGAGCCTGAGAATCCCAAGTTCCGGCAGTTCAAGCCGACCAACTCGATCATCAAGCGGGACCTCGTCAATCCCAAGGGCACGCTCGAGTATGCGGTCGCTGTCAGTCGCCCCCGTTTGCTGTCCGAGTCCGTACACGTCGGCTTACGTGCCGTCGCGTTCGTCGCATAGATGGGCTTCCGCCCTGAGGTTGAGCTAGTCCTCCCGTGCATGTCTGACTGAAGCTTATGACGCGTGACTCGCGCAGGTCGCGGACTTCCAGCCTTATTACTCCTTCAACAAGAAGCATCTCGCAGACTTAGAGATCGGCGCAGCTATCCTCCACGAAATGATAGAGATCGAATCCTCGAAGCATGGAGGTGAGGAACTAAAGCTGAAGATAGCGAAGGAAGAGGAGGAGGACCGAATACATAGAGTGCGTGCCGATTCGCTGTGCGTGACTCGGGCGGCTCGATGACTGTGCACCAGGCAAAGCAAGCGTTCTTGGACGACCGCAAGACGCAGATGCTACGCGCGGAGCGCGAAAGGGTGCAGCGAGCTCATGAGGCACAACGGAAGAACGCTCAGTCACCTCCGGGACACTCGACGAATCTCGACTAGCAGGCATCCAATGTTGTTCAACCGGTCTGCCCATTGGTACGACAGTTGTAGTTATCTTGTCCATCACTGGCCCGAGCACGGTGAGAAGGGTCCCCTGAAGTCTGTACGGCACTGGCATCGCAGAATATCCTACTGTATCTATAGTGATGTGTTGAAACGATGAATGAATACACTCAGGTTGTCCATGATCTAAACGCCTCGGCGACTCTCCGCGTCTGAGTGCCCACCGACCGCGAAGCGATGACGCCTGCCCTGTCCAAAGGCCAGATAACGCGTAACAATTTCGCGTCGACCAAGGCTAGCGGGACCTATTTTGAGTTAGCTTCATGGTTGACCATAGTGGTTGGCGAACGTACCGGTCCGAAGTGGTTACTGTCTTCAGAGTTGAATGGCGCGTCTCCCTCTAGCCATGCATGGCCTTCTGGGACGACAAGCTCCTTTTCCGGATACGGAGGCAGAGTCTTCACCTGCGCAGGCGCGCAGGCGTCAAACGGCAGCTACGAGAGAGCGTGGGATGTCCACCAACCGTGTCTCCGGGAAGGGCAACAATGCGCTTCACCAGCATCTTGCCGTATTCCTGAGGCGACCTGGTGGAGTAGGTCAGAGGCTAATCTGCGTATGGGATGAAGGGCAGGGACGTACATGAAGGAAACGATGTCTCCCCGCTCGTACTTCCGCCTCACCACAATGGACCATCGGTCGAACAGCACGACGTCGCGAGGGCGCGACAGATCAGGATTCAACGTTGGCTAGCTGGCAGATATCTTCAATACGACGTCACCGCAAGACAAACGATGTGCGCTCTCCGACCTGCATGCTGGTGCCGGCCACGGCGCGGACTGTGTATCCGACCTGGGTGAACACGATGGCAGTGGGCAGCCAGAAGGCCGCGGACTGCGCATATCGCAGAGCGGGAGTGCTCGTGGTAAGGTCTCTCCAAGACTTGCGAGCGTTGCGGAGGAGTTGGCTGGCAGAGCGAAAGGGACGACCGAGGTTGTTGTGCATCGAGGTCGCGGAACAACTCGCGCTCGCGGGCGAAGTCAAAATCACGCGCTGAACTCAGCAGATCTGAGATGTGTGCGGCTCTATCTGACGAGGCGCTTTCGAGGCGCTCAGCGCTGGCCTATGGCAAATCCGGGATAGTGCGAGACGCTGTTTTGAATTTGAATGATGATTTCCCGGTAGACTCGTATGGCATTTGTTTCTATCCGTACACTACGGCAAGCACTACCGAGACATACAGTATCTGTCTGAGAGTTCGAGTCCGGGTTGTCTCTGAGCACGCCTGACCACCACCAGCCAAATTCAGACCGGCTCGAGATGTCACATACCACTGGTGCCATGTTACTTGCTCGTGTACGCGTTCGCACACCGTGTTTTGTGTCCCGTTGAGCATAGTATCAAGGCTCGTTGCAACGATGAGAGGAGTTGCCGACACACCTTTTTCACTGCATCGGGCTACTCGAACTCATCTTTACTGAGCTCGAGGATTTGCACCCTTGCGGGGGTACCCATTGTCAGGTCGATGATGTCTCGTGTTTCCGGCCTGATTTTTGAATTAGGGGTTACGAGTTTTTGCTTCTTGCGTGCTGGCATCATGTCCTGCCGCTCATCTCGCAATGCCGACTCGTGACTTGAATGCAAGCGTTCAATAGATTTATTTCCTCGAGTTGCACCCCGTTAGCTTGGTTCATCTGACTCATAAACATAGTGCACTTACTGCGTTCCGAATTTCCCGACTTTCGTGTGTCCTTGGACCAATCTGAGTACTTGGGAATTGCAAAGCGCTCGGCCTTCCATCGACCATCCGAGCAATACGAAAACTCTGGAAACCGTTTGGACATCTCGAAATAAAAGTATTCAGCGATGTCTCGTGTTTTCTTCCCCCAGGTGAAAGAATCATTGCGTCCATAATAAAGCTGATTCCAGATCTCCTTGGCAGCTTGGACAAATCCGCGGCGCCGAATGTCCGAGCAGAGGGTACTGTCAAGCTGCTCAGGAAATCCGAGCTTAGAGGGTTTGATGCCAAGCTGCATCTGAGTGGTACAATGCTGGTCCCATTCCTGAAGCGTGTAGAATCGTATCTTGGGGCACTTAGCACGATTGACATGCGGGATATCCAACTTCGGCGGGCGGCCGAGCACTAGGCTGGTAGGGACTCGGAGAGTTCAATTGCAGGCGTCGTGCCGAAAATCTGGTCTTGTTTGTCGGATGGAGGTCCTATTGCGTCTCTCGTCCTTTCTTTGAATAAATCGGTCAAAAACACAACCATTTGTCTATATCAGAGACCGCATATATGCATGTCAGATCGTGATACATTCGGCAATTGAGCCGTACGTACTTTTATGCGTTGAGTTGAGCTTGAAGCTGATTAGTTCTTGCTACGACCCGTCCATAGGCTTCGTTCCCAGAATGCATAAGCATCTGGTGGTTTGCTACACGAACGGTCTCGAGAGCCTGTACAGGGGGTGCTTTCGGAATTTGCTGACCAAGGCTCTGTCAAGGACAGCATCAACTTTGGTATAGGGTGCAAGGGGTATCTTACAGGATAATTTTGAACCGTGTTCATGTTGGTGGGCCATTGCACGTGGCCAGAGAGCCCGCTATTCAGGGGAGGGACTTGAATATCTGCCGCGTGAGATGGGCGCATATAGAGCCATGCAGAACCAGAGGGAGACATAGAGCCATCGGAGATCGGGAGCCCAGAGGACGACCAAGAAGCGTGTTCGTCAAAGCTATTGCGGCTGCCGTTCTGGCCATTGGTGCCGACCCCAGGTGCAAAGAGGTTTGGCCGCTGGTCGGGTTTCAGGTGGTGGCAGCTGCGGTGGACTCGCAGCCCGCCGCTCACGCGGACTGTTAGACTTTTGGAATGAGGATATTGATACTAATTAGTTCTTAAGTCTTTGGCCGATCCTTTTTTCATAGAAAATTTGCTGATGTATGCAGCGAACGCGTACCTGCACGTCACCTGCGATTCGCAACCGTTTTCGTGCATGAGCGGCATCACCCAGCGGCCTCACGTCTTTCTCCTGTAGCCCACGATCTTTGAGCCACTGGCCGGATGGTGTAACATGGTGTATCTGGTCCCGCTTGCGATGCCAAGATCTTGCAATTGGGGAGAGAAGAGCACCCCGACAAACGATACAGAAGCAAGGGGCCTGGTCCATCTGAAACAAACTGAGGGAAGATGCTGTGGTGCTAGATGCGGAGGAGGGGCAAAACTCTATGTACTGGCATGCGAAAACAGGACAGCACAGTAGACTAGAGTCGTCACGAGGGCCCTCGGAGTAGGTCGAGACAGTATGGACAGCGTAGCGGAGACACAACTTGCTGCGAAACCGGAGAGACAGCCTGGACGACGGGCGGGTAAGTACTAGAGGCGACGGTCGTACAGAGGTGTGCACGGAGCATATGAGCGGCGCCGAGCCTCCTGTGTATGCTCTGCGGAATAGATTCAAGTTCCAGGGCCGGACGGGCTGCGGCCGGTCCGGGTTGCGACCGGCCCTTTCCAGCTGTTGAAATTAAATTTAAACCAGCAGCGCTTCCACCAACGACACTGGCAGCACTTCAAACAAAGAAACATAGAGTACGTCTGCGCTCTTAATGGTTCGAGCGTCTCGCTTGGGCGGGGGGGGGGGGGGGAGCCTAGGCTCTCGGCGGCCTTCCGCACACACGGGATCTGGCTCGGTCGTCGCCTCGAGCTCAGCCTGGCACCGGCCCCAGCGTCTCCCAAGACGAAGCGCGTCCAGCATTAACCGCGAACTGCTCGAACCGCCACTGTGACGCTCGCCAGTTCGCAAGTTCCCGTCGGCTCTTCGATACGCCGGGCTACATCGCATCGAGTCTGCAGGATCTCAGCTCTTCTAGTCACTTCACCGGGCCATCAACAGACTCTCTGGAGGGATCACACCCTTGATGGTGTTCTGAGGCTAACGGCGCGGTCGCTCATGAGATACGGCTTGTAGCAATATGAGCCTGATCGGCACCAGCTGCGATCAATCGTCCCTTGATTGATGCCCTTTTGCTCTCAGTCAAACCGCGCGTTTGACTTGGAGGCATGTGCCCGCCGCGCAGGGAGGGAGAGGAAGTTTTCCTGGGGGTGTCATGCAAAACGCGCTCCAGCTCATGACAGTGATTTACAGTAATCGCTTGCGTTCCTACGGGGGGTCCGAGTCGGCAACGGTGGACAAGCTGAACATCTGAGTCATTCCTTGGAAAACCGATGAGAAGTGAGGCTATCGAATGGCGAGGCTCTAATGTAATATGCGTCGCCTTTTGACAGTGACTGCATGTGTACCGTGAAGACCTTTGCCAGGGAACGGCCACATTGTGCAAATATAGTCATGTACTCGAGAGTCGAGACGACAGCTGAGCAAATTTTCATGTCAATGTCAGTAATACTTACTCCGGCGCCGTCGTCTCCAGGCACGACCGGTCATGTACGCTGTTCATACAGCACCAGCCGACAGAGGTAAGAAAAAAAAACGGATTTGTACAGGGCGGAATGCACGCGGAGGCAAAAACAATTGACATCCGTCAACCGGTCAAACTCAGGTCAGGTCAGTGCAGTCAGGGCCCGGAGGCAAATTTCAAGTAAACCTGTCAACTATGAATCTGAGATCGGAGGACGGACTACGCAAAACCTTTAGAGCTGTCGTTTCTACGAAACGAAAATAATTTCTTGCGCTAGCTCAACCCCTAGCTGTCCTACCGCGTATAAGATAGGATTGCGGGATCCCCGGCTCTTCCACTGCTGAGATTCCTGCAGAGGGAGATTGTGGGGGTCAGGGCATTTCAGAGCCAAGAGGTTAAAACGCACGGTGACTGGAGCCACCATCGTCCTGCCATTTTGGACGCCACTGACAAGGTAGACTTGACTCAGCTTCTCGGCGGGAATTTGGGGAGGTGGATCTGTGGTGTACGGAAATGTCATTCACAGTCGGCACGTAGGCAGCTCAGGTGGTCTGGAACGCACCGGTCTCGAGAGATGGTGGCAGCCCTTCGAGGGAGCGTTCCGGATGGGTGAAGCAAGCATATCTATGCTTGTCTAGGGACTTTTGGCACTCAGAGAGGGGATGCCAAGTGAAATCCTCCTGTAGAACGCGTCAGGCAATAATCGAGGTGGTCAGACCAATGCACTGTACAGGATCTGCCAAGAAAGAGGGCGAATATTCCCCCTTGTATTTCATCTTCTGACAAGTGTAAATGTAGTACCCTGTGCACGTTCGTTAGCTCCAGTGCACGTACAGCTCGTCCGTGCTGCTCTAACCCATGTATAGGTGCCTCAGCTGCGGCACACCAGCATCATGCAACTCCTTGGCCAACGTGATTTCACGCAGTGCGCTCAACTGAAACGGTTCCACAAGTCAGTCAGTGTTGCCGGATGCGCCAGGTTGTTGCTGACTTTACCGAGTGACCACTTCTCGTATTCCCTTTCCCACATGAAGTACACGCTCGAGACGCAGCTGGGCAAGATGTCTATCACACTCATGCCAATGAGTCGCCCGTCGAGGCGGTAGAGCTGATGATATGAGCCGTAATGGGAAGGTAGATGAGCGGGCGGAGCCGAAGGATAGGGTATGGGTTCTCTCTGGGCAGGAAACTTAGACGGCAGCACGGCTCGACGGAGATCGGGGAATGCGCACTTGCAGGGGAGATTCTATCAGGAACCGTTTGAAGCCACCGCTGTGCTTCTCTGGCTTCTTGTGGATGTGCGCTTCATAGCTTTGATACAGAGCGAATTTCTCTTCTGTGAAGCTTGAAGGCTCCAAGGTGACCTGTGCGCGGATCCGATTAGTCCAGATGAAAGACCTTCGGTATGATGCCGATCACCGACCTCGAAGACATGCGCGGGCTTCTGCGAATGCTTCGATAGATTTTCGGGCGCGTGGATTGCGTCCTCGAGGATGAACTGCGGCTCTTTGGAAGCGCCTTTCCCCTTGCGCGGTCTGGAGGTATCATCATGAGCGGACGGAAATGCGTGATGACTCGGGCAATTACGCCGGTCCGTCTGCTACCCTCGCCCCGGCGTCGTTGTCTCCCAAGACATAGTGGTTCCACCTGCGACGGAGAAGTCAGCCGTGCTTCTAATCAGCCACATTGGACACTCACCGATTCATGAGTTTACGCTGGCTCTTCGACGCCTTGAACTGCGTCGCGTCGAGCCTTCATACAATCCACACACACATCGGCACTTAAGCTCGCACGCTCTCAAAGGGGTACCACACACTTGATAGTGTACTGCGGGCAGCACGACCGCCGGAGGTCAGGCTTGTAGCAGTACAGCCCAGAGCGGCGCCACCCGCGATCGATCATTCGCTGATACACCTTTGCGCGCAGCAGCCGTCCATTGAGCACTGCACGTGGCGCGCGGCACGGGGAGAGGGGGAGATTCACCGAGCAGGACATGCGGTGGGCGTGGAGGCTCCCGGATTGGAAGCTCGTCTCGCTATTGCTGTGACAGTACCCACATGAAGAGTTCTGCGGCGGAAACGCCTCAACAATCGTTGGATTGGCAAACATGTTTGATATGGCGGTAGCTGTGGTATGTGCTGCCCGGATCAAGTGACAGTGTTCGATGGAGAGAACATCGTGGCCACCGACGCGATCAAGTCAGTTTAGCAGGCGGCACGGCGCGGGCCGCTGGCGCCTAGCAATTTCAGAGGCAATCAGAGGTAATCGGGGTGGAGACAAAGCGCGAGCACGACTTGTGAACGTTGAACAGAGACTGGCGTGATTAATGGTAACACTGTCTAAACATACATATGCGTGCGTTGTATCACAGAAAGCGAGTGCAGCTCCGATCCTGACCAGACTTGGCTCACAGCATCCTCCGTCAGTCCGGCAGCACACTGACAACTAGCCCCAGCCGTCCCAGCTGCCAAACCGCCGAAACTCGAGGAGGGTGCACGCGCGGCCCTCCTTCCTATCCGCATCGCGCGCTACACCCTTGCCCTTGTCCGTGCGCCCCGCTGTGACAGACGATCCGCTCGGCGATCGTGCCCTGCCCGATCGCACAGACCCCGAGGAGGGTATATTGGCCTGCGCAGGGGTCGAGGACGCAGAAGATTTCTTGGGAAGCGAGAGGCGGTACCACCCGCCCGTGTATGTGAGAGCAATCAGCTCATAATTGGTCGTTGGTGTCGATGCGGGGGCTGAGCGGCCGCCATTGGGGGCGGGGGCGGGGGCGGGAGCCTCGATCCAGCCGACCGTGCACTTCTCTTCCTCAACGAGGTCCGGGTGCGTGTCACGCACGGCGCTCTGCTGCTGCAAGGAAAAATGCGCCGACTGCGTCGGGATGCGGAACTGCGCGTATGACCATTCCGACTCGAAGTACTTCGGGATCGGTATGAATGACGTGAGAGAAGACAGCTTGGACTGGCGGTTGCTGCAGGACGAGCGCACCGTAAGCCACGGAGTGCGCAAATGAAGCAACCACTTACGAGGGCCCCACCCCTGCGGCCAATGAGAATATGTGAATGGTGCCCTTATCGCTCCAGACACAGATTTCCGCCTCATCCGGACGGAAAGCGACGCCATATATCTCCGCCTGATCTGAACCACGTCTTAATTCGCGGATCTGCTTGCCTGTTGCGGTGTCCCAGACGCGAACAAGGGTGCCGCGGACGGAAGTTGTCGCGAGTAATCGTCCGGATGGCGTCACGGCAATAGTCGTAAGAGCAGTATTATGTGCGACGATGACGGAATGCGGGTGTTTGGTCGTCGGCGGTGGAGGACGGGGAAGAATCGACGGCGGCGGGCCAACGGGAACGGGTGGTGGACACGGCGGGAGGTGTATGAACTGCACATGACCAGGCTGCCGTGCGGGCGCTGCGAGCAGCGTCGAGTACGCGCCTGTGGCGATGGCGATCACTCCTGAAGAAAGCCGCTGGTCAGCGTCTGACGATCTAGGGCCGCTCCTGCGGAGCGCATGCGATGTGCTCGCCTCTAGTATTATCGTAGGTTTCCCACTCGCCGTACCTCTTCACGCTCTCCCCGATCTCGAATGCGACCACTCGTCTCCGGAGTGCCACCGCAAGCCAGCCGCGACGGCACGCGAGTCCCCGGACCTTCTCTCTGAATTCCAGCTCTGCGACTTCCTTCCCGAGGGCTTCGTCCCAGAAGATGACTTTATTAGGCGGATACCGAGGATCCCTGCCGCCGCCGAGGAGGAACAAGAGGGATGAACAGTGCATGGGAACGACGGAGGACAATATGCCCCCGCTAACCTCTGTGGGTCAAATCAGTCGCGATCCGAGCGTGATAAGGCAAGCCAAGTTCACCGCGTTTCCTGACAAGGTCGAGGGGGAGAGTGCGGTAGACGGCGAAGCCCTCGGGGGTAGATGTTGTAAATATCTGGCAGTCTGCGTCAAACCGGACGTCATATAATACAAGGGGTTGTGTGGCCGAGATGGAATGGCGGGCAAGGTTCATCTGTGGAGGGCGGGAAGGGGAGCGAGGGGCAAGAGCCCAGCAGGAATGGCAGAGCGGGCGGACTGCACCAGAACGTCACTCTCCGGCTCGCGGCCCGGCGGAATCCTCATAAATACCCTGATATTCCTATGTTACAACAGCACGTCCACTCGCGACGCAGGGTTACAAGCAGCCACCATCCACTACCGTACGTGTAAGATTAGTTTGCAGCGATGCCCCCAGCCTACACCTTCCCCGAAGCTATCCATAAATGGCAGCATGTCACCGGGCACGGCCCACACCAACAGCGTCCACCTGACCTCTCGTATGCGTCGCATATGGAGAAGTTGATAGCACGCTGTAAACTTGGTCTATGCCCTGGGAGCGCGGGGTCACCTGGTTACCCCCATTCCCAGTGCCCCACGACTTTGGAGGACGTAGGTCCACGCCCGCGAGCTGCTGGCGGGCCGCCTTGAATTCCTGCTCCTCGGCGTGGGTCTGCGCGATCAGCGCAGCTTTCTGTTCAGCCTGCTTCTGGAGCTCGTCCTCCGACTCGTCCGACAGATAGTCCGTGAAAGCGCCATCTGACGTGATTGTGCCGTCGCTACTGCCGCTCTGGGAGCTCGAGTCACTGCTGTCACCACCGGTCGGCGATCTGGGGGAGCTGTTTGCGAGGCTCAGGGCGCCAAAGTCAATGTCAAGACTCGACTTCTTGACGTTTGGTCTACTTGCTGAAATAGTTTCACGCCGGTCAAGGCCACGACTAAGTGAGGAAAGTGGCGCATTCAAGGATGACGGACTCTCCGTGATGGAGGCGCGACGGCGGAGGACCGGTGATGTTTCCATAGATGCCTTCAAAGAGCTGGCTGTCGCTCTTGAGACCGAGGGACGCCGCGGAGCACGTGAGGACTCGAGTCGTTCTAGTTCGATGCTTCTCCGGAGTGGAGATGGGGTATTCGGGGAGTCTCCCCGCTTCTCAGCATTATCGACACTGGTCTTGCGGTGATGTGTCGGACCGGAGTCCACGAGAGCCGAGTTGGAGGCGGGAGGACTATCCCTGAGGGAAGATCGAACATTGCCACCCGCAAGAGAGGTAACTGGCTCCTTCGGGCTGCCAGTCGAACGTGACTTGGTGGGAATAGCGAGCGGTTGCGTGCGAGGAGTGGATGCGGCCCGAGGCGGAACAGCGCTTGCGCTGCTTCTCCGATCGAGAGAAGGGGGTGAGATGGACGACGACATGTTCTTCCCAGAGGGCGCAGAATTCCCGAAGGAAGCGTTGCCTTTGGGTGCAACTGCGCTGATGCTCTCAAGTAAGGCCTTGACTTCAGGTGGCACGGGAATGTGGTGAACCGTAGATACGGCAAGCCAATCAGCGGGAGGGATGTGGCGGCTTTCGCCTGGTTCCGGCTTGCGACAGCATCCAGGCCAGCCTGGGTTGGAGAGTCCAGCCTGCCTAGCTGGAGGATTCATCCGCGCCCACTGCAGTGGAAGAGCGTAAGCGGAGGCCAATGGGAGACGCGAATGACCAAGGGCACACCTTGCAGAAACCGCAGCCGTTGAACGTCTGGACTGCAACCCACCGCAGGATTAAGCCGGTGCGTCTGGGCTACTGTGGCAGAGGTGCCTACATACCTTCAGCGTTGCGCATATGAACGACATCGTGGCGCGGATGCAGCGCATTATTCTTGCACACGTCGTGCTTGTGGGGGCATCTGGGGGGCGTGACGTGAGGCGCGAGACGCGATAGGTGGTAAGGGAGGCTACCTCGCACCGGATGGCTTGAAGACCTTGCACATGACGCAAACGCTGGTGGTTGCCTGTATGGAGCCGTAGGCGTAACACATGTTGGGCTGAGGAGGAGAGGGAGTGGAGGCGGGGAGAAGGAGAGGCGATGGGTGTCAGAAAAGGAGCAGCAGAAAGGACAAGGAACCCAAGAGAGGGATAAAGGAGATTTAATGTAAGAACGGAATTGCGAAGGACAGATCCGACATGTGGTTCCTTAAGCTTGGGATCCAGAATCCACGGCAGTTGAACTGATCGGTTCGATTTAATATACGGCATAACTGCCTGTCGGGTGCGTCACTCTTGCGGGAGGGAGCTGCGAGCAAGACGTCTCGGCGCAGGTTGATAGTGCTCAAATATGGAACCACCACGTAATAACGGGCCTACATCAACTCGACCGAACGGCGAGCAGGACATGAGGCAGCCGCTCGCTGTTGCAGGCAGCCTGCCGCGACCAGAAAGGACCAGGACATGCATCAGCCCGGCTTCTCGGCCCGACTCCCCCGCTCCCATCTCCAGATCCGCAATCTGCCCGCCCTGGGCCCGGTCCCTCTCTCCTTGACACACTCACCATGGGCAAGACACACAGTAAACTCACTCCAGAGCAGCTCTCTGACCTCCAGAAGAACACCTATTGTATTTCTTTTTCTTTTTCCATCCCGTTCTTTGTTCTCACCCCCACCCCAGTTGACAAGCGCGAGCTCCAGCAGTGGTCCGTCTCCCCGATTCTCTTCTCGTCGATCTGTCTGCCCACCCCTGTCGCAGGTATCAAGGCTTCATCCAGGACTGTCCCGAAGGCCGGCTAGACAAGAAAGACTTTGGAAAAATATACACTCAGTTCTTCCCCTTTGGCGATCCCGGCGAATTCGCCAACTACGTCTTTGATGTCTTTGATGAGAACAAGAACGGCTATATCGATTTCAAGGAGTTCATTTGTGCTCTCAGCGCGACTAGCCGGGGAAACCTTGAAGAGAAGCTCAAATGTGCGTGTCTATGCCCGCTGCCTGCCCACCTCATCTGATCGTCGATCGTTCTCAGGGGCATTCCAGTTGTATGACATCAACAAGGACGGCACCATAACCTACCAGGAGATGCTTCAGATAGTACACGCCATCTACAAGATGACCGGCCAGATGCTCAAGCTCCCCGAGAACGAGGAGACACCAGAGAAGGTCTGTCCCGCATTGACCCCGCATACTCCAGTTCGTGTGCTCAGAGGCTGTGCAGCGCGTAGAGAAGATTTTCCGGAGCATGAATAAGGACAAAGATGCCAAGATCACATATGAAGAGTTTGTGGAGTGCAGTAAGCAGGATCCGACCGTTATGGATGTAAGTGACCCGTCTTTCTCGCAAATCACCTTGTTGAATGAGCCCTTTGCAGGCATTATCACTCTACGACGGACTTGTATAGCGTTTGAGAATACCGTGTATCATCACCCTTGCGCGATGCACAGCCGCAATACCCCTTTATAGCCATCTTATCCGCATCTTAACACTCGTGAATTGGACGCTTGGCTTGGGCGCTGTATCCAGCTACATCTCTTTTGTGCTCTCTACATCGCTGTACTTCCAAAGTTGGTTCCGCTGTCACATTGCAATAGATCAGCATTTGTAACACCTTGGTTTGACCGCAGCAGGGTCGCAACTGTCTATTACAGTCTACCATACTTCTTGAGTACGCGTGTCTCGATGTCGTCTCCTATCCACTTGTGTAAACCCTCCGCAAACTCGAGGTGGTCGCGTTCTGCCTTGAGAAGCTTGTTGAAGTCTTGAGGCTGCCCAGCCTGAGGAGTGGCCATTGCGAAGGGGCTGGCTGCGAGGTTTTGTGCGGCATCGGCGGCTAAGGGGCTTCCTTTAGCGACAAACGAAAAGAAGCAACTGGGTCTCCAACAACCCAGAACCCACCTTCATCTCCGCCCAGAATAATACGGTACAGTCCGTTCAGTCCAAAGAAGTTGAGGAAGTACCATGACAGCGACGAAACCCAGCGGACATCCATGTCGGGGGTCTGGATTCCGCGCTGGAGCATGGATTTGAAACCCAACGTAAGTGGGAAGGGGAGCTTGACTGTCGAGGGCGGAGATCGTCAGCCGCAGCGCGTGTATGTCGAACAGTGACATCACGCACTCAGGACGAAGCCCTCGAAGAAAAAGTTTATCCAGCCCATGATAATCATTTGCGGGACCATCATGACCATCTGCGTCTTCATCCCTGCCATCATTCCGTCCATGGCCGCGGGGTCTGATAGTGGGTTCGGGGGAGTAGGCGTCTCGCCCTCCTTGGGAGGTCCGTCCTTTAGGTACGTGCCTGCTTCGAACGCCTTGGACAGGTTCTGTGAGATGGACTGGTAGAAGGAGAAGGGTATGGGGGAATTCGAAGAGGTAGCGCGCAGGACATTTGAGCGCACGAGCGCACGTCTGCAGTTCGTCATAGGACTAGGTCATGCGATGCCAGCTGTGTGTACGCACTGTTCTCGAATGGCCGCGCGGGTCAGCTTTTTGGGCGGAGACTGCAGGAGAACAACTACATAGTGTCTTAAGATCCCGACAAGGATCTTGGTGGGGTGTTAGCGACGGCGGGAGCAAAGGTCGCCTGGAGTGGCCCGCACCATGACAAGGGTTATCGGGAACAACACCCAGTCCCGAATCTGGGGGTCAAGGAAGAGAGACGGCACGCTTTGCAGGGACCGTCAGTATGGTACCACCTGCAGCATAGCGGACCTCAACTTACGAAGACCCCATGGCGAATCCTCCAATACCTCTGGACGCGTCGTCCGTGCTGAGCAGTGGTGGCGGGTTGTGCCGCGTTGTCACGCGGACATCACCGAACCTCCCTGCGCCGGCCCGGCCGGCCCGGCCCATGCAAGACCGTGACTGTCGAACCACATTATCCACTGACCAGCCCGGGCCCATCTTCACTGAACGCGCGTACCGAGAGATGTCGAACTTCCTTGAACATGTTGAATTTCTGGTCGGATCGTCGCGCGATCTTGCGGATGATCGTAGCGTGTTGGATCGTTGGGCATCGTGCGTCCGCTCGCTTGTCGAGGCGCGCAACGTGCAGCACTGACTTTGCGCCCACCAATAGTCTCCACGTCACGGACAAGGGTATGTGTAAGCTACTGCTGGTATATGCTGTGCCTATAATTTCACCCAAAGGTGGCGATGACGATGCATCTGAGTTATCTGAGGATGTGGAGGTAGCGCACGCTGAATCGGTGCTCGACTTGTACCGGCACCCGTCTGCTCCGTCGCGCGGCAAGCTAGTATCCAAGCTCCTCTCGTACGTGTGCTCCAAGTGACATAGCTGATCTCATAAATGTTCGCATGGTAGAGAGCCGAAATTGCAGGCCATACTATCTCATCTACACGGGACTCTTGCGTCCTCCGCCTCCAACGAGATGATATCAGAAGAGCTATTTGATATGATAGGCTATGACTATATGGACATGATTGTCGAGATCCTTGACAGCAGATCATCAATCGCAGAAGAGGTGGGGTCGTCTCCGGTTTCCTTGTGACAATGTCCGTTGATATGTTGACAAGCTCGGAGCAGCGTTGAAGGAGCAATCTCAACCTGTCACTGAGAGGCATGATGGCTCTGGTGAGTTTACCATACCTCCGTATGTGGTTCGAAGGCGGAACTTAGCTTGCTGCAGGCGATGGAGTCGGCCTTACGCACGCCGATGCGAAACGGCGGATGGAAGAGAATTTCCGTCAAAACGCGGCGCGGCCGTTGTTTACGAGACCAGCCGTTCGTAAACCTCACTTACCGCATATCGTGCTCCTCAATCTGCTCCATCATTTACAGGAGGCGACCCCGGAAGCTTTACCGCATGTGTATACCTCCTCAGCGGCCCAGGGCAGTGTGCTTTCACAGTTCGGTCAGAAGTTCGCTCTGCCTGTGGGGACGACTCGGCATGTGGAAGACGTTAGGAGATTTCTCTGTCCCAGACTAGTGCGTCTTAGCTGAATGACGGGACTAGTATTACGAGGAAGTTGTGATCCCACCGGCCAAATCCATTCCTCCACGTGCGACGGAAAGGCTCGTGCCCATAAGCGAGCTCGATGATCTCGCCAAGCAGTCATTCCCTGTATGCTTATCCTTTGTTGTAATATACTTTGAGCTGACAAACGATGCATACAGGGCTATGCCACGCTGAACAGAATGCAGTCCATTATCTATCCGACCGCCTATGGCTCAAATGAGAACATGTTGGTGTGCGGTATCGTCTATTCATTATGTCTATTTACTTTTGTGTTCTGATCTCTGAGTATCTAGCGCCCACTGGTGCCGTGCGTCGGCAGTCTTACATTCGGCGAGCACCCTGTACTCATACATCCTGATCAGGGAAAAACGGATATCGCTATGCTGACCATACTTCGCGTGCTAGAGCAGCACCGCAGTCATGTTAGGGGAGAGTCTCTTCGCGCCTCCATCCGAAGAGACGATTTCAAGATCATATATGTGTAAGTTCCGCTTTCTATAGGGATGTGATGTGGCGCTGAAGTGCTTTAGGGCTCCCATGAAGGCATTAGCTGCCGAGATCGTGAGGAAATTTGCGAAGCGGCTCCAGTGGCTCGACATCAGAGTCCGGGAACTTACTGGTGACATGCAACTGACGAAAGCTGAGATTGCCGCGACACAAATCATTGTGACTACACCGGAAAAGTGGGACGTTGTCACTCGAAAACCGACCGGCGAGGGAGAGATTGCTTCTGTACATCTGGCGTTCCTTCCAGAGAGAACGATCTGATGAGAATTTCTCCGATGCAGAAACTAAAGCTCTTGATCATCGACGAGGTACACCTTCTGAATGATGAGCGCGGCGCAGTCATCGAGACAATTGTGGCTCGAACCTTGCGTCAGGTGCGTGCCATGGGAAATTCTATACGCCGCATCCTCCTGATATGCATGAATCTGGCAGGTCGAGTCCAGCCAATCGGTCATTCGAATTGTCGGCCTGAGCGCTACGCTTCCGAACTATATTGACGTCGCTGACTTCCTGAGGTTCGATTTCAACCGCTTCGTTCATATCACGAGGCTCATCGCTCCTAGCGTGTCGCGGCAGACCGGATTGTTCTACTTCGATTCGTCGTTCCGACCGGTTCCGCTCGAACAGCACTTCATTGGCGTCAAGGGGAAGCCAGGAAGTCCACATTCGAAGATGAACCTGGACCGCGTGACCTTCGAGAAGGTCTCTGAGCTCGTGCGAGAGGGCCATCAGGTCATGGTGTTCGTTCACGCGAGGAAGGAAACGGTGAAAGCGGCGCTGGCAATCCGAGAGACGGCTGCTCACGATAGTGTGCTGCACGAGTTCAGCTGCGAGGACCACCCGTCGTATGGTCACTTCCGCCGGGACATCAGCACATCTCGGAACAAGGAGATGAAGCGACTGTTCGACGATGGGTTTGGCATCCATCATGCGGGGATGTTACGCTCCGACAGAAATATGATGGAGAAGCTGTTTAACGCGAAGGCAATCAAGGTGGGCACAGCCAAGTGGCTGCGTGCTATGTGTCGAACCCTTCGATCTAGGTTCTCTGCTGCACGGCCACACTCGCTTGGGGTGTCAACCTTCCAGCTCATGCAGGTCAGCGTTGAGAGACTATAGATGAGCTCGAGTTGATTATGACCTCACGCACTCAGTTCTGATCAAGGGCACTCAAGTATACGACAGCTCGAAGGGTTCATTCGTCGACCTATCTGTATTGGATGTTCTCCAGGTGTTCGGTCGAGCAGGTCGGCCAGGCTTCGAAACTAGCGGAGAGGGCTATATATGTACGAGCGAGGACAAGCTCCAACACTATCTGGATGCCGTTACCTCTCAGGTGATTTGTTGTCTTGAAGATTTTGTCCGCTGCATGCTGACTGCGCCTTTAGACACCTATAGAATCACAGTATGTGTCATGTTGTCTGGCAAGTGGTTGCCGGCTAACTGCTGGGCAGGTTTGTCAAAGGCATGGTCGACGCGATGAACGCGGAGATTGCTCTTGGCACCGTGGCAACCGTTAAGGACGCTATTACATGGCTGGGATACACGTACCTCTATGTGAGGATGCGGAAAAGCCCAACGATATATGGTGCGTCAAAGTCGTGCTCAGCGCATGCGGGTCTTGACGCATTCGAAGGCGTCTCCTACGACGAACTGCAGAATGACCACATACTGGGTGCAAAGCGCAGACAACTGGTCCTTGCTGCTGCACGCAACCTTGTTGGAGCTCGCATGATCAACTTCGACGAAGATAATGGCTCATTTACGATTACTGACCTGGGTCGGATCGCGGCGCGCTATTACATTCACCATAAGTCCATTGAGATTTTCAACAACGAATTCCGCGGACGCATGACTGAGGCGGACGTTCTCGCCATGGTCAGTTTGAGCACTGAGGTATGGGCGTTCTACGGCCAACCCAGGGGCTTGAGCTGAACAATGTCGCAGTTTGATCAAATCCAAGTGCGGGACAACGAGACGAAGGAACTCATGCAACTTCTCGATAACGCACCTTGTGCCGTCAAGGTCGGTGCAGGACAGAATCATTTGCCGCTCACTATCTGATTTGTCTACACCCAGGGCGCTATTGCCAATAGCTCAGGCAAGGTTCGCGTAAGCGCCGGCGGCTCAGGAAACAAGCCGGGAAAGGAGGCGGACGACTCTGTGGTGTTCACTCGTCAAGGCAAAATCAATGTTCTCCTGCAAGGATACATATCCTGGGCCTTCGTGGAGGATTTTGCTCTAGTTTCGGATATGCAATATGTCGCGCAGAACGCCGGACGCATTGTTCGCGCCCTCCTTGACATCGCCGTCAGCAGGAAGTGGGCGAATACCAGCGCTGTTCTGATGGGTATGAACAAGGCAATTGAGAAGCGTCTCTGGCCCTTCGAGCAGCCACTCAAGCAATTTGAGCTGAAGCAGGACGTTTTCTACGGGCTGGACCGTTGGGCTGACGACTACTCGCCATCGCAACTTGCAGCGATGTCCGCGGCCGAGCTTGGGGAGTTGGTCCATCTTAACCCAATCCATGGAGAAGCCATCCTCAACGCTGCAAAGCAGTTCCCCGCAGTCCGAATAACGTATTCTCTGCGACCTCTCGGCCCTGATGTCCTCCGAATAGAGGCGCACGTACGCCGCGCGTTCACCTGGAGCTCGAAGCACGGATCTACTGAGCCGTGCTGGCTCTGGGTTGAAGATCACGAAGGGGAGAACATCCTGCAGCTCTCTCACCTGCTCCTGCGACAGTCGACAGATGTGCTGGACGTTGCTTTTGTTATCTCTATCCCAGAAGGTCGCCCCCCACCTTTTGTCACGATACGCTTCGTCTCCGAGCGGTGGATGGGAGCTGAAGACGAGATTCAGGTCTCCTTCGAGCACCTGATCATGCCCATTTCTTCCAACAGCCACACCCCACGTATCGACCTACCGTTCTTGTCCCTCTCCGTCCTGCAGAATCCCATTCTCAAGGAGCTGTTTGCGACAAAAATGCGTTTCTTCAACGCGCTACAATCGCAAGCGTTCTGGAGTACGGTGAACACATCAGGGAACGCTCTCGTCTGTGCGCCAGCCGCCTCTGGTAAGTCAACCTTAGGTTACATCTTGGCTTGGTGAGACTAGTTTCCGTCACCTCCGATCAGACCCGCTGACTGATCGAACAGCGAGGTCTTGGCGCGTACTACGAGCCCTGGATACGTCCTGGTCGTTGCTCCGAGGCAAAGCATCACCGCGGAGTGGGGGTCTGAACTACGTGCTGTGCTGGCAGTGATGGGGTTCTCCATAAGCCTCGCTACGCATTCGGACATACTCGCGCCAGCAACACGCACGGAGATACGGCTGACAACTCCAGCCCGCCTGATGACCACTCTGTCTAAGGAGAAGGACTTGCCACTATCATTCCCGGGCATGCGACTCGTTATCCTCGAGAACCTCGAGCAATTGGACCCGTTCTATGAGCTCGTCGTATCGTCCCTTCGACGTGTCATTCAAACACAGCCCACACGCATTGTCGGCCTCTCGTCATCATTGAACGACTCCGCAGACTTGGCCTCATGGTTGGAAGTGGCACCGTCGGGCTTCCACAGCTTCCGGCCCAGCGACCGGGATCAGTCGCTCAACGTGGTTGCGCATACGTTTACCATCCCTCACTCAGGCGCTCTGTTCAAAGCTATGACCAAGCCAGCATCAGCCGCTATCCTGTCCGTCCACAATGGCCCCGCAATCGTTTTCGTACCTTCCAGGGCCCAGTGCTTCCCAGTCGCAATGGACCTTATCACGTGGTGCACCCTCGAGACTGGGTCGGAGAACGGGTATCTGTCGCCCGACGTGCCCGTGGAATCCCTCGGGCCTTATCTCCATAAGCTTCAAGACCCCCGCTTATCTGATTTGCTATCCAAGGGCGTCGGCCTTTTCCATCCTGGTTTACACCCACAAGATCGCGCGACAGTTCTAGAGCTCTACGCACAAGGTGCCATCCGGGTTCTTCTCGCAGTTAGGGATGCCTGTTGGATGCTCCCCGTTCGCGCCGCCGTGGTGGTTGTCATGGGCACACAATACTTTACCGTGCACGGGGATGGTGCCTCGCACCAGCTTCACGACTACTCCCTCGAAGAGCTTGTCCGCATGCAAGGGCGCGCTGTGCGCCACGGAGAAGCAGGCCATTTCCACATGTTCTGCCAAGCGGAAGATAAGGACACTTACATGCGGTTCCTCGAGGGTGGTCTCCCTCTGGAGTCTCGGCTTCTTGGCTCGGACCAGTTGCGATTGTGGTACAAGCACCATCGAGAAAAAGGGCTCATCAGGAACAAGGAAGAAGGTGTCCGGGCGCTGTCGTTGACCTTCTTGTCTCGGCGTATCGTGTCAAATCCCACGTACTACGATGCCAAAGGCAACCGGAGCGAGTCCCTATCGCGCGTCGTTGATGATTTGGAAGAGTCAATTACAGCGGATAGACCAGATGACCAGCCCGCGGCTAGTAGGAGCATGGCGCACGAGCAGCGATAGGATAGCATACAAACTCTCTGTAAAACACTTTCGACACGGCTATAACATCAATCAATACAACAATTACCATCTCACGCGTTAACAATCTAGGCCAGATATTGCTTGAGTTTCTGGAGACGCTCAACTGCAGCCCTCAATGTACCCATATCTTTGCAGAAGGAGAAACGGCCAAAGTTCTCGCCAATGGTCATGTGCTCCTCGCAGTAGAACTGAAAATAGGGTCAGTCCAGTGCCAGCGTTAAAAAGCACCGATACGGACCTCGCTCACGGGAATGGACGAAACCCCGACCTCCATCGCGATGAACCAGCATGCTCTACATGGGCGTCAGCGTCGTCTCTCGTCGTGTGAGCGTGGGCAGAATCACGTACTTGAAATCACGGCCTCTACCCAAAACACTTTCTGGGAAGGGGTAATCATCGGGAAAGTTGACGCTGGAGATGTCCTGTGCCAGGGGTCAGAACGGATGTTTTTATCAGCTGAGGCATAACGCCACCAACCAATAAGACGAAATAGGTTCCCTCAGGGAGCGAGTATGTCATTCCGAGTCGCTCGAAAGCGCTGACGAAGAGGTCACGTCTGTCCTGGTATTCCTGCAATTGAGTCTCGAAAAATTTGTGCTCCTTTGCTTGCTCAAGTCCGGCGGCCGCGGCTTCTTGAAGAGGAGAGTTCGTGCAGAAGACAATTCGAGTCGTTGCCGCGAGTGTGGGCGTGATGATGGATCCGGGGCCAATCAACCAGCCGACACGCCACCCAGTAGCAGCGAATGACTCTGAATTGAAAGGTGAGAGAGAATATTTTCAATTGCGGGGCTGCACTCACTTCCAGCAGATCCAACGGTGACAGTACGCTTCCACATCCCAGGCAGTGTAGCAAAGCGCACGTGCTCCTTGTTGTCGAAGACCAAGCAATCGTACTGATCAAGTTTTGATGAGCATATAGAGCCATACGACAGGTTTAGACTCACCACTTCATCCGCCATCACAAGAAGATTGAATTCCTCGGCTAGAGCGGCGATCTTTTCCAACTCAGCACGGGTGAACACCTTGCCCACAGGATTATGGGGAGTGTTGACAATGATCATCTTGGTCCGCGGGGTGAAAGCGGCCCTGAGACAGCGTTCCGGTAAGGAGAACTGTGTGGTACGGGTGCGACTGACCTCAACTCGTCGAAATCGATAGTCCAATCGTTGCTGGTGGGCTTCTTGATGTCGTGGGAAGGAGGGTGCAGAGGCACGTATACAGGCTTGCCACCATTAAACACGACGGAAGGCATGTATTGGTCGAAGAAAGGCTCAAACATGATCACCTCGTCGCCATGATCCAAGAAGGCCGTGAAGACTGAGTATTGGCCTGCCTCATCATGTGTCGTCAGTATGGGCGAGGCTGAGCGGGTCATGAGATACTCGCCTTCATTGGCTCCACTCGTCACGAGAATTTCGGACTCGATATCCAAATCTCTATTGAACTGTGCGCCATAGAAATCCTTAATGGCCTGACGCAGGCGTGGCCGCCCCTTCGGATGAGAGTAGTGGTTTGGTCCCACGGTGTTTAACGCTTCCTCAGCGGCAGCCGTGACCCATTTTGGCGGCGCAAAGTTCATGTAACCCTGACCCAGGTTCAAGCAGTCTGCCGGCAGGTTTGCGGCACTACGGAAGGTGGGCCGGTGACATACAGGGAAAAACTTAGGACGTACTTGAAGATCGACCAAACATCCTGTGCCAGCGCACGACCCTCCTTCAGGCGGGAAGCGAATGGGACTACGGCAGGTTGGAGATGAGTGTTGTTGGTCACGCCATTGGCGCTGCCGTTCTGGATGCCGTTCTGAGCTTTGGACATTTGAGAGTAGAGGGCTGCGAGAGGTCGTCTGAGAGTTGTCTTGGTTATCGCTGGCAGAACAGAGAGCATGCAGGAGCGAACAGATTTTTCACCCTTCGAAGCCGCTGTGGGAAGAGAGCGCTGATTCGTAGGCCGCGGCCGATTCGGGTTCTTAGTCGACCAATGCAATGTACCTCGAATACTGACTCGCATTCCCTCGCGGCATCACGTGAAACCTCAGTCACCCTGGTATGATCGTCTCCAGCCCTGCTCTCAATGAAACCACCCCCTTCCTCCGAGTCGCTTGCAGGTTTTAGCCTCGATTCAAACAGCCCGGAGCGCTTTGCAATTCCGCCTCATCCGACATATTCCTCCGGCTTTCTTTCTTCTTCTTTTCGGCCGTCTCTCCACGGCGACCGGCTTGTTCCGTGTGGTCCCGGCGGAGGACTCAGCCGGGGAAGCAAGGCAACTGTAGCTGACATAGCAGTCGGAACAGATCCAGAGATCCACTTTCGGATGCCTTACTGATTTCTCGGGTGCTCGGATGCCTTGGAGCTCCTCGGTACGGACTATCAACACGCGAAGTGCCATGTGTGTCCGCCCTCGAGCACCTTGGCCCTCCGGGATTCCGTCATGCGGACCTTATGTTGCGCGCCACCCTGGTCCCTGCAGCGCTATCAGCAACATCGCACATGTAACATCTCCTACGATCAACTGAGCCTGATCTCTTGTTTCCTCGTCCACACACACCCCTTCTCTGACTGCGTGCCCTCGCCACCCAATGGGGGTTGATCTGCCCTGCTGCGCTGCACCATGCGCATCTTCTTTCAGCTCGGCTGCTTCGGTGACAACGTTCTGCTTGGTTCAATACAATCCGGTCTTGACGCTCCTGTGCCTCAGTGTCGTACCCGATGTCATGCTTCGCCGAAACTTGACCGTCCACCCACCGACTTGCTTCCGTCAGCAGGCTATCAATCCGCAGTCTGGACGAAGCTCGGAAGTGGCCCTCCACGCGTGCAAGAAGTCCCGACGTCATGCTTACTCCATGCTCGCTCGCTCATTCTACTATCCTCCACTATCTGCCGAATTTCACGAGACTCAATTTCTGTGCACCCCCATATCCGGCACCTCCACCCCAAACTGTCCGCATGTTTTCAGAAGATCGAAAAAGTCCGACTGCATTCGCGCAGCTTCTCTCCATCGATGCGTGTGCCAGACGCGCGGGGCAATTTTAGACGACCCGCATGACATTCGAGTGCAGCGCGCGGAGGCTGGAGGTGTGATCGCCCTTTAGATCCAGTCCAACTGGCAGCCGGGATTGTAACGCCCCGTCATAAAAAGCCTCTGTTTCCTCGCCAGCAACATTCGCACGAACCGCCCTTCCTCGAGCCCGTTGGGATGACCCTGTACTCTCCCTCACCCATTTCCGAGCGTGCGACGTCTGCGGCCGATCGTCTACTGAAGAATCGGCTGCAGAGGCAGTATGTCAAGGACTTCTGGATCTGCATGGGCTCAGTCCTTGCCTTCCTAGCCGCTATCCGTCTGGCCAAAGTGCTTCTGTCTGTCAGGCACAAGCGCGATCGACCTTCACCAACGGAGGATGAAAAGAAGACGCCCTTGGAGGTCGCGGAGCCCAGCAATACTCGCCGCATATCGTGGCGACGCATCCCTGTCGCTTTCGCTACACTCTTCAGGATTGTCGCATTTAGATGGACCGTTCCCATCGGTCTCAAGTCCGTTATGTCTATCTCGGAGCTGACTTTCATCGCCGGGTACATCACGACCATGTTTGTGTTCCTATTCGTCCGAAGTACGTTTCATTCCCACGGTGCATCCTACAGAGTGTTCACTTTGTGATAGCCCACGACCTCAATTATGTATTTTACGAAGACCGGGCCGTACATCTAGCGGCAAGTAATCTCTCCCTTGTGGTCGCGTTGGCAGGGAAGAACAACATCATATCATGTGAGTCATATAAGATCCGTTATTTGGACACGCAATTGAGCATTACCAGTTGTGACTGGCGTTGGGCATGAAAAGGTTCAACCTTTTTGGTCCGGAAGCGTACTCAGTGGGCTAATCCTGATAATAGTTGAATGTCCTTCACCGCGCCGCTGCTAGAACATGCCTGATCCTGCTATGGATTCATGCCGGAACCCGGCTTCATGTTGGGTTCGTAGTACCCACCGCAGAGTTGGCCATCGCTAACGCAGATATCTCGCGACAGACTCAGCCAGAACTCTAACTTCTCCCACGGCTACATACAATGGGGCTTGGCTGGTCTCATCGCCTTTACAATGGCAACAGTGCTGTCTATTCGTCCGATCCGGACTCTCGCCTTCGAATTCTTCCTCGTTTCCCACATCTTCCTTATTGCGTATGTCATCTTTTCTGCAATATCCGTCACACTGACGTTGAGCCGTTGCAGGATATTCCTTATTGGCGCTGTCATCCATACACGAAAAGTCGAGTACGTTGTCATCAGGTTTCCTTACGTTGACTTCATCACCAACTATGTCTAGGTTTGATGACTATGTCTGGCCTGCACTCGTCCTCTGGGCATTCGATCGTTTCCTGAGGTTTGCAAGACTCATCTGGAACAGCAGTCTCTGGCGCGGAGTTTCGCAGGATCATGCCAAAGCCACCGTGGAGTTACTTTCTGAGGACACCGTCCGACTGACGCTCAAGCGTCGTTTCAACTGGCGACCTGGCCAACACGCATACGTCATCCTTCCCACAGTCAGCACCCTACCCACCGAGGCTCATCCGTTCACCATTGCAAGCATTCCTGGGAACCTCGACGGCTCAAAGGCTGAGGCTGAGAAAGATGTAGTATTCCTCATCCGGGGACGGGGAGGCTTCACTCAACGCTTACGGGAGTTTGCGACGCAAAAGGGCATCTGCTCTGTTCCCGCCTTCCTTGATGGTCCCTACGGATGCCCGCCAGACTTAAGGCCGTTCTCCACGTGCATTCTGATTGCTGGTGGCTCGGGTGTGTCTTACACCCTTCCTCTTCTCCTGGAGTCCATCAGGTGAGCCATGAGCTATGCATTCCTCCACAGGCCTGACACCCCTGACCTTCCAGAGCTGCGAACAGCGACGAATCGTCGACAAAGAGGGTTATTTTCGTCTGGTCTGTTAGACATGAAGGTCTGTCTGATTCGTCCACACCTCTACTTCATTTCCTCATGACGTTGTCTTTACAGATCACCTGCGCTGGATATCAATGCTCCTGGAGGATGCTCTATCGAAGGCGCCACCCTCTCTGTCTATCGAGACCCGTATCTACGTCACTTCTGGTTTGTCAGGTGGCGACGTTCCAACGATCAACTACAGAAAATCCTCGGCGGAATCTGTCGATGCGTCTGTTGAATCGCCGATAAAGGAGGAGAAAAGTGAACTCCCAAGCTATTCGGCCCTCAAGATCACGTCTGGACGACCCAGCATTCGTCGACTCCTATCCGACGAGATTCCTGTCTCTGAAGGGCCGGTATCTGTGGATGGTGAGTTCTTTTCTGATGGACGTCACGAGCAAGGCTAAGCTGTGTACACAGTGGCTGGTCCCTCAGGAATTGCAAACTCTGTCCGGGAGGCACTTAGATCAAGGGGCACGGGCCCAATGGCGGTTCTGCGCGGCGCTCCATCTGTGACCTTACACGTCGAGACATTCGGGATGGTTAAAGGCTGACAGGATGGAAATATGACGGATTCTATGTGTATCAAGTAGTCGGCAATTCTAAGAAGTTGAACATGTAGCAGACTACGGCGTTAATTTGTCAGCAAGTCCACGAACCTAATTTTCCGCGCGGGTCGAGCGCCAATACTCTCCGTCGGCTTTGCGTCACACTTTATAATAAACTCGCCAGCACCAGCACGCGCCCTCCGGTTCATCTCTGTGCTGGAGGTCTTCTATCTGCAACGTTCAGGACATGAGTGGCACAGACGATAGGCACCTTCTCGGAACGATTGAGGAGTACGTGTCTTTCCTTGGCGCGTGCAAGGGGTGGATGCCTCTTTGTCTGATGATACGATGCTTAGGACTGCGAGCAACAATTCCTCGTTCACGTATCCTGCCGAGGCGTCCGCTAATCCTACACCGCATGATGACAACGACGAAGAAGACGAGGCATTCGTGTACCCCGGCGTAGGGGACGATGGCGCAACTTCGGACGCACCACCAGCGCAATCTTCTGAGGATCTCGCACCTCCCGTGTCTCCTTCTGAGAGTCCGCACGCCTCGCCACCTGGGCGCTCAAACGTGACAGTGTCCCCATCCCCGAGTCCTCCCCCACGCGAGTCTCCACCAGCTCAACTGGCACCGGAAACGGAACCGGAACCCTCTCCTCCGCCACAGATGCACGCGTCGCCTGCCCAGCTCGAGGCGCTTTACGCCGCCGCTTCATCTGGTGACCTATCGCTGCTGCAGAGGATTATCCGGAACGCTTCTCAGACCGGCAATGTGGAGCCCTTCTCCTTGGTCAATGATGCATCATCCCGCACGGGACTGACGGCTCTCCATGCCGCTGCAAGCCGGGGCTACCTCGATATCGTGAAGTGGCGTGAGTAGCAACGGTTTGCACATCAGACTTTCTCTGATAGTCCGAACAGTTATTGAAAGTTGTGGCGCCATCCCTGACCTGGAGGATAAGGAAGGCGAGGTGCGACACACCACCTGCTACTGCCACTAATTGTCTGGCTGACTTGCGTGCAGACATCTCTGCATAAAGCTTCTCTGCAAGGACGTCTTGAAATCATTCAATTCCTGGTTTCGAAGAGCGCCGATGTGCACGCTCAGGACGCTGATGGTTGGACGGCTTTACATAATGCGTGCTCAAAGGTACGTAGTATGATATCGACACTGAAGTCCGACGTCTCACCCGTACCAGGGATACCTGGACATCGTCCGATGGCTGTGTGAACAAGGTGGTGCGGCTACAGCAGTGCACGGTGTGCCTGGTGTCGATGCACGCAGCAAGGGAGGCTGGACACCGCTTAGTGAGCTCGACTGTCTCACACGCCGAGTTCCTACTGAAGTATCTCCAAGTGAATGCTGCTTCGAAGGGACACCTCCCTGTAGTCCTTTATCTCCTGACAAAGCAATCTGCGAACCCCCTTGTTCGCAACAACTGGGGTGAAACAGCCTATGATGCTTCTGCAGCAGTGTTCGAAGTCTGGATCTGCGAGGCAAGTCGGCCCATGTCATCTTGGCCTTCGCCTAACATCTCTTTCAGGTTCTCTCAAGGTTCGAAGCAGAGCAATGGCGGAATTCGCCTGTCACCTATGATCCATTGGCTGTGCACACCACTGTCCCTCTCATATTGTACGAGAATCAACGGCTCGATATCCGGTTGAAGACGCTAGCTGTTTCCGGTGGGCGACCGAGGTTCTCTGCGTCAGGGTTGGGCAAATCTGGACGTCGCCCACCTTTTGAGCTTAAACTGCTCAAAGCAGACGAGGAAACCGGAAAGAAAATTGTGCCTGCGTGGAGAAGTGCGGTGTTGCTGCCCCTGAGAGAGGAGCCTTTCAAACTCCCAAAACCTGGTATGAAGGACATCCAGACTGGTGTCGAGAGGAGCCACTTCTGGTTGTGAGTTGCTCACCGTATCCGTGACTTTCTCATTGTTGAAGTTTGTCCTTCAGATCTGACTGGACCTTGGACGTGACTCTTCCAGGTGTGGACGCCGAAACTGGTTGGCAGTATGCTCAGTCATTTGACGATCCCGATGACCGGTGGACACCGGAACCGCCTGCTCGACTCGAGCGCCTACTGACTGGAGGTTCCGCCGTAACAGCGCTCAGTGCATCCGGATCTGGCGGCAGCTCCCGCTCTCGCCCCGGTTCTACCTCCTCCCATTCCTGGGTTCGAAGAAGACGCTGGGTTCGTGTAATGCGGCGACGCCTCGACATTCCTCCCCTGCCGTTCCTTGCTCCAGACGGCGGGTACTATCACTGGCTTCCTGATGGTACGATGGTGTCCTTCGAAAGCACTATCAACGACTTCGGCGAGTCTGAAGGCCAGGAGCTCGGAGCGGTTCCTAGCAACCCTTTGGCCTCGGCCCAAGACTATGTCGCACGTGCCCGTTACCTTGCTGGGACGCAAGCCGGAGAGCCCGAAACAGTGGATCAACTTAATTCAGCTGTTGAAGCTCGTAGAGCCATCGCGAAGCTCGAGCGTGCCACTACGGAGCTGAGGCAAGGCGTCCTGAGTGGGTCTTAGTGGCTACAACTGTGACTCCCCGAACTGAGGTAGCTACATATAGGCGACGATGACTTGGAGCGTAAGACACAAGCGGAAGTCCTGCTCCACGCATATAGCCGAGAGCTTGAGCGTCGCCGGCTCGCTGCCGGAGCACAGGGTCTCCTCTTCAATACCGAAGGTATGTTGTTCCCTGAGATAAAGAGTGTATGCTGCTCAGATTTGAATAACGCAGACAATGATTACATCGAAGACGACGACGACGATGACGAAGAGTTCCACTATCCTAGTCCTTCGCCACATGAGACGATGCGCGCTCCATCTGTTCGATCATATACGACAGACTACTTTGGCCGGCCGTCCACATCGCGGACTCCCACGGATTTGACCCCCCATCTATCCCAGGCTCCTGAGTTCAGAGTACCGACCCACGAAGCTCCTCAGAAAGTGGTAGCGCCAAAGTACACCCCTCCCACCCCACATGAAGTACATGCTCGTTGGGAACGAGATCACCATGTCCAGAATTGTCGCGATTGCCAGCGACGATTCAGCTTCTTACTTCGTCGGGTACGTGTCATAAACGTCCTCGGCCCCCTTGTTCTAACTCTAAGTGATCAATTTAGCATGTGAGTAGTTCAGTCTGATATCCTTGCAGGAGCCTGAGAAAAGTAACAGCACTGCCGCCGTTGCGGTCGTATATTCTGTGACCGCTGCTCATCATACAGGGTGCTCCTTGACCCTTCGGAGATCGTTCAAGACCCGACCTTCGCCGACTCGTCTGCCTCAACGTCGTCTCAAAGGGTGTGTCAGGCGTGCTACGACGCGGTCAACGTCACGGTCCCTAGTCGATTCCGTGACAGTGGTGTTGCGTCAATGGAACGGATCTTCGTTGATCAGGAGAGACTGTCGGTCCCGAATGTGTCAAGAGAAACAAGCTCGCAGCTGAGCGATCTCGCGGAGTACGCAATTGGTGCATTCCGCGTTCCCTTGTTTATCCTGACGTCTCCCAGTTGCCCCGTGTGCAGCCACAATCTTGCCGAACTTGGCCCACCCTCGGAACAGGAAGCTCATGTCAGGAATTGCCTGGACGGCGGGAATGGCCAATCTCCCCAGACAGCCAAATATCTAGTGTACCGACTCCCCGGAGAGAGCACTCTCATTGGTACTGAGTGTAGGTCCATCATATCTATATCCGCGCTGTCCGGCTTATCATTGGTTCCGGCCAGGTGTCATTTGTCTCGAAGAATTTGTCGAAGGTTCTATGGTCGCACGTCTAAGCTGCCTGTGCAGTTTCCACAACGGCAAGTACCAATCCGAGACACAATGCGGATTTTTGTCTGACATACGTTGCAGCATGTTTGTCCTCCTGGCTGCAGCGTGGCAAAAGCTGCCCAGTTCACGCGCGGGATCCATGATGTTCCTTATCTTGCTGGCGTTTAAACGCTTGTTGCACCTGCTCTACGTGCATACCACTCCTTTGAAATCGCGTAGTTCCTGCATAGCCCTGCGAGTTTACGCCCCCGACGCCAGATTATGGCTTGCAGAGTTCTGGCTAGCATGCCGTTGGATAGTCTGCTCTCACAACATAATGCCACATATGATACAAAGCTACACGAAATGCTACAGAACATCGAGAAGATTAAGTGTCCGACTCAATCCCGCATCAAGACTCGTAAAGGGTGTTGTAGTAGATCCTGCTGGTATCGACGCGAATGAGGTTCGAGATATCCTCCTCGTCTGGCTCAATGATGTCCTGGCCCTTGCGTCCGTCGTCCTGATCATCATCAAACCACGTTGAGGGGTCGTCGTCGTCGTCATCGTCCTCTTCCATATCAGATTCAGAGGGCTTGTAATTCCTGGGGTTGGATCAGACACGGACACCGGCTGAAAATAGATGATCGCCTCACATGAAAGCCCAGATACGCGCTTCCTGTTCTTCTCGAGTCAAGACTTGGCCCCGCACAGCAACAAGGCCCTGCTTCTCTCGTCTCTCCAGCAAGCGCTGCTTCCGCTCGCGGTCTGCGGCGTGGGCCTGCTGCTCAAGGTTTATGGCCTCTTGCAGAGACATCGCAGGCACCTTGTCGCTGTTCTGCTGGCGGATATTGTTGCCCTATATGCGGCGGCGCAGGTCAGCACCCAGCCGGAACCCCCAACGTGCAACTGAGCGGACGCGACACGTACGAATTTCTCAAGCGCCCGCAACTTGGCGTCTATCGGCCTCGGCTGCTTGGTGGCTTGTCAACGGTCATCTGCTCGTCTTCGTTGATCCTGGTGTGCGCGAGACCAGACTGTAATTCTTGCATGCCTTCGAGCTCGAGCAACTGCGCCTCGATCCTCGCCTGCTCCGCAAGTATGCGCGGGACGTAGGTTGATGTGGAGGGTGCCCTGGGAGTGTGCGTCAGATACGAGGCATCGGATGGAAAGGAAACATCGACAGACGGTTTGGCAAGTATCTTGGTATTTCTGTCATGGAGATCCCTGAGTTCCCGGATGGTCAGCTCTTCGATGGGAGGAGGCTTGGGCTTCGGTGGTACCCTGAAGCCAGGAATGGGTGCACCCCTTCTGGTCCTTATGGGGGAGGAGGGGTTACTACGCGGTGATGCAGTCTGCATGTTAGTAAGTATGTTTGGAGTGTGCGGTAGGCTATGTGGGGATGGCGGGTTGAACTAAAGGGAGTGTGTCCGTTGATCCAATCCCGATTTTATACACGCTCAGCGGGCGGACCGATATAAGCGCTGAAGCGCTTGTTTCCTGCTCAGACCCTTTTTCGTACAACAGTCGGTCGAGCTACATACATGCATGACTAGTCTACCCGACCACAAAATCATCCTGCTCTTTCACTGTGGAGTCCTACCGCACCGTAGCATCACATAAACATATCCCCCTGTTCGAGCCATCGGTGAGTGTTGGGATGAAGCTGCGGAAAGACACTCACCGCGCCTGGGGGCATGAATTCGTCATTGTCTGGTGAACGGAGGTTGCCGCCACCAGGCTGGCCACTTCTGGGGCCAAATCCGGTACCACCTGGGAACGGTCCTAGTCCTGGGCCAACAGGGTCGAAACGAGCACCTGGAGGAGCCCCCATGGGAGGCAGGAAACCATCGCCACCCCACGGTCCTCGATTTGGAGGGAAGGGCCCTCGTCCACGCTGGCCAAAGATGGGATGATTTGGGCCAACAAACATGCCATCTCCGCTCGACCCAGGGAACAGAGGGGGCGGTGCGAAACCTCCCAGAGGGTTGATACCAAGAGGGTCGAGATCTCGGCGGCCAATCTCGAGTGGGTTCCCGGATGGGATATGAGAGGGTTCGCCAAAGGGATGCTGTGGAGGTGGGAATGATTGCGGACGAGCGGGTGTGCTCGTTGCATGGTCTCTCCTGAGATTGCTAGAAGACTGCTGTGGGTCAGAGCCCTCGGAGTAGCCTTCCTTGCGCAAGCCAGGCACGAGGCTCTGAATGATCTTCAACTTAAGCTGCCCGATAAGGTCTCCCACACGGTTCGATGAGATATAACCATGAACGAGAGGTGGAGGGCTCGTAACCTCTGCATCAAATGGAAAAAAGGATGTAGAAGTGAAGTCATTCGTTGAGATATCGAGAGAGGCAGCTTTGTCGCTCTGAGAATGACTCAGCTTCATGAATAACAGATAGCGGTCATACCTGCGTACCTCTACTGCAATCGCATTGATCAAGGTACGACTACCAAGCTTGGCAACCTTCACGATAAACTCAAGGCTGCTCTGCTCGTGACGATATCTGAAAGTGTAATTTCCAGGTCCGTGTGCATTCCAGGCTTCTGGGAGCACACCAAGTAATGCAGTGTTAGCCGGAGTATCATCATCGACTGCGATGAGCCGGAAGGAAAGAGCGTGAAACGCGGTGTGAACTAGCGCTGCAATAGCATCCTGGGGCGATTCGAGACGCTTCCTGTGAGTTGGAAGCAAGTTCGGGAGTGAGGCAGTCAATGCTGAAGGGTCCAAGATGTCTGGAGCCATGCTGGTTGCAAGCAAGCCGGTCGAAGGCGCACCGTGACGCGTTCCGCAGGATATGGTTACATAATCTTGCGTAGTAAGTAGCACGTGGCTCGCGGGCACGGGACGTTTCCCACTGTGCCTTTCCGCTTCCGCTCTTTCAATTCGACCTTCGACTCTCCACCCTCATCATGGCACGCAGGGACAGGTCATATTCACCGGACACTCCAAACAAGAGGGTGAGGCCTTCCCATCGCTCTCGGTCTCCGTCGCCGACCAGGCGCAGCTCCCAAAGGCCCACCAGTTCCAGGTACAATGACGACCGGGACCGTGACCGCTACAGAGACCGTGACCGGGACAGAGACCGCTACCGCGACGGCCGAGCCCGCGAATCTAGGGAAGACAGAAAAGAAGACAGGCGAGAAGACCGACGTGACGACCGCAGGGACGACAGGCGTGACGACCGACGCAGAGACGATCGCCGACGCTCGCGTTCCCGCGAGCGACGGGATCGCAAGCCCTCTCCCGCTAGGGATACCCCCGAGAAGGCGGAGTCAACTCCTCCGGTAGAGGATGAAAAGATGAAAGAGAAGAGGGCTAGACTCGCAGCGTGGAAGAAGGAGAGAGAAGCTCAGAAGGCCTTGGACGAGGCTAAGGCTAAGGCTATGGCTCTCGCCGGTAAATCTGCCCCTCCAGGTGAGGATATCACTTTTGGGGTTGAGTATCTGTGATTTCATCACTTGATCCTTGCCTTTACAGCACCCGCGGCCGCAAATGGGGCGAAGCCTGCTGGCACCCTCAACCGCGCAGCCTTCGGTGGCTTGGGTCTTAAAGGCCTACCTGTCAAGCCTGATTTATTGAAGATTAACAAGGCCGCTTCTTCTATGGACGACTCTATCGAGACTAAGCGTCAATTGGAGACGCTCGGAGACATGCCCGCAGTCGACATGACCATGGCAGATGGACAATCCACCATTGGTGACCTCGAGGTTGACGATGACGACGAGGATGAAGATAAGCTTGACGCAGAGGCAAAGGCCAAAACTAAAACCCAGGACTCAATGGACGTGGACGAGGATGACGACGCAGACCCCCTCGACGCTTTCATGGCCGGTGTCAAAGATGAAGTAAAGAAGGTAAATGCGGAGGATCTCAAGAAGATGGTAGGCTCTGGTCGTTTGAGTGAGCGACTAGACGACAGGATGAACGAAGCCGGTGCAGATGATGATGATGGAGAGGGAGAAGCAGAAGATGAGCTGGACGCCACCGACCTCAATCCTGAAGACATCCTGGCCCTTGCTGCGAAGAAGGCGAGGAAGAAGGACCTGGCTGCTGTGGACCACAACAAGATCAAATATGAGCCTTTCCGCAAGGAGTTCTACGTTCCTCCACCCGAGGTCGCGGCGATGACTGACGAAGACGCCGATCTGCTTCGGCTTGAGCTGGATAGCATCAAGATTCGTGGTGTTGACTGCCCACGACCAGTGACCAAGTGGAGTCACTTCGGGCTTCACGCTAGCGTGTACGTCTTTCTGAGCTCGTGTCGCACTTCACGCTGACTGCCTTCTCAGCTTGGAGGCCATCAAACGGCTGAACTACACGGCACCAACTTCCATTCAGGCGCAAGCCATTCCTGCCATCATGTCAGGTCGTGATGTCATTGGCGTTGCCAAGACAGGTTCTGGGAAGACTATCGCGTTCCTTCTACCCGTATTCCGCCACATCAAGGATCAGCGTCCTCTTGAGCAGATGGAAGGACCAATGGCCATCATCATGACACCGACGCGCGAGCTGGCGGTCCAGATTTACAGAGACTGCAAACCTTTCTTGAAAGTATTGAACTTACGCGTGAGTGAGAAGCTGTTCTCTTGACGTTCAAACTGCTAATATCGATCTCATCAGGCCGTTTGCGCATATGGAGGTTCGCCAATCAAGGACCAGATCGCAGACATGAAGAAAGGCGCCGAAATCATCGTCTGCACCCCAGGCCGAATGATTGATCTACTCACTGCTAACTCTGGTCGCGTCACCAACCTCAAGCGAGTCACCTATCTTGTCCTTGACGAGGCGGACCGTATGTTTGACATGGGCTTCGAGCCACAAGTGATGAAGATAGTTAACAACATCCGTCCCGACCGCCAAACGCTTCTCTTTTCGGCAACTTTCCCGAAGCAAATGGACTCTCTAGCACGGAAGATCTTGAAAAAGCCCCTGGAAATTACCGTCGGCGGCAGGTCTGTGGTCGCAGCTGAGATCGACCAGATAGTGGAAGTTCGCGCGGAAGACACGAAGTTCAATCGTCTTCTGGAGATCTTGGGCCAGATGTACAACGAGGATCCCGAGGCGCGGACGCTCATCTTTGTGGATCGTCAAGAAGCTGCTGACAACTTGCTTCGCGAGCTGCTCCGCAAGAGCTATCTCGCTATGTCCTTGCATGGCGGGAAGGATCAGGTTGACCGTGACACTACGATATCGGACTTCAAGGCCGGTGTTGTCCCCATTGTCATTGCCACCTCAGTCGCTGCTCGAGGTCTGGATGTCAAGCAGCTGAAGCTAGTCATCAACTACGACGCGCCCAATCACATGGAGGACTACGTCCACCGCGCTGGCCGCACTGGGCGAGCTGGTAACAAGGGCACGTGTATCACGTTCATCACGCCCGAACAGGACCGGTATTCGGTTGACCTTTTCCGGGCCCTGAAGGCTAGCAATGCCACCGTGCCTTCTGACCTAGAGGAACTCGCCAATGGTGAGCAATTTGTATCGCGTTTTGAAGTTTAGTTGTCGACCACATTCTCGTAGGTTTCCTCGAGAAGGTCAAAGCCGGTAAGGCTCAAGCAGCGGGATCCGGTTTTGGAGGGAAAGGTCTGGACAAGCTCGAAAAAGAACGCGACGCTCGCGAACGGGCGGAGCGCAAAGCTTACGGCGAACCAGAAGAGGAGAAGGCTGAAGCCACAACCGAGAAGAAGGAGACCACTGATGACATGACCTTCGGCAACTTCAAGGTGGAGATCAGACGTGGTCCCGCCCCCGATACCTCCAAGGGCCTACTCGGAGTCGCTGGTGCCGCTGCCGCTGCTCGTCGTCTTGCGCATGCGAAAGAGGAAGAAAAGATGCAGTCGTCGCTCCGTGCTGCAGAAGAAGCCGCCGCTCGTGCCAACAAGGACAGCCCTGCGCACAAGCAAGCTCTCAGCGTCGTAGCGAAGCTGAACGCGCAGCTACGTGCGTCGAAGCTGGCCCTCCAGGCTCAGCTACAAGCAGAAGATGTCAGCCGGAAAGTCAACCCCGACGCAACCGATTTCCATGCCATCGTGCCCATCAATGACTATCCTCAGAAGGCCAGGTGGAGGGTCACGAACAAAGAGACCATGGTTCAGGTATGTCTTGGGATCAACGTTCGGTGTGGGGAACGGCGACTCACGAATGCATGTTTCCTAGCTTATCGATATGACCGGCGCATCAGTGACGAACAAGGGTAAGCTCTCTACTGGGCGTTCTAGTGTAGAGCAGCAGCTGACAACTTCCCCGCTAGGTATCTACTACGAGCCAGGAAAGGAACCTCCGGCAGACGGTCCGCCCAAACTTCACCTTCTCATCGAGTCAAACGAGGAGTTCCGGGTACGCTGGAAATCCTTTACTTTAGCTGATCCACCCAATAATCGCATTGCAGGTGGAAAACGCCGTGCGCGAGATCAAGCGCCTGCTCATCGAGGCCTCTGCTGCAGCGCTCCAAGCAGAAATGCGCAACCCCTCGGCACCATCTGGACGCTACAGTGTTGTGTGATTCGTCCAGCCCGGAGTGTTTCCTCATGTACTTACGTATTTGTGCTGCGCTACTCTACTCGAGAAGGGCCGTCTGCGGCGGCAGGTGCCGTTGCTTGCAAAGCTGCTCGTGTTTGTGTTGGCTCATGTGTATGTTGATCTCACTGGCGTGTGCGTGGTGCGCTGCCGCGCATGGTATTGGTTGACAATGATGTCTTATTTTGAGAAGCTACATAAGGTACAGTCTTGGCACTACGCATTACCCGCCAGTCCCGAACTGTGTCGGCATGGGACAGCGACAGCGATATCAGTGGCACGGCGGCGCGCACTGGCGTGCCATCGCCGGCACTCGGGCTCGAGTTGTTGGCGTGGCCACGCTTATCACGGCACGGCAGCAGCGAGTATTAGGGTGCGGCCGTCGTTGCTTGGGCCCATGAAGTCGGCTTGGCGCGCGAAATATCGTCGTGGCGGTTCGATGCAGCACTCAACGGTGTGCGAGACGCCGCAGGCGCGGCGGCGTAATAGCGGGAGCGGTGGGTTGGGTAGGGTGTCGATATTACCGGTGTCGTTCAAGGAAGTGAGGCCGTGTTCTGACGAACACGGCGGGGGAGCGGAGGGGCGCGCGTTGGCACGCCGCGTTGCGGCCGCGTCACTGCGCGAAGGAACTCGCAGCGGCGGCGCAGTCGGGTCGCCTTGATTCGGGACGAGACCGTGCGATGGGGGTCACGGCGCGGGGTCGTGGCAAACTGAAGGGCCAGCGCGATAAAGGGGTGTGATCGCTCTGTCCATCCACAGAATCGTGCGGCGGCGACTGCACTTAGAGGCGCGCGTCGCTGCGTGACGTCGTGGTTGCATCACACAGCGAATTTTGCCGCGCGCGTGCGCCAGTATTGTTGTAACCCGGCACCGGGTCGCGCGAGGCGAATCGCGGTGGCGTTTTGACGCACTGTGCGTCTCGAAGCTCGGAGAGGGAGAGCAACAGGATGTTGTGCGGTTTTGGCGAAGGTGCTCTGATGCAACCTATCGACGAGAACTGACAGGATGCGGATGAACAATTGAGTCGTGTAAGTGAGGGGACCAAAATACAGTGGGGAAGCACACAAGAGACGTGAGTTCATTGTGCGGACAGCGGTCCCTAACGGAAGTTACAAGCAGAGGGCAGCAGCGAAGGGGAAGTGGAGTCGTGGGTGATGGAAGATTTTGCCTGTAAAAGGAAAAAGGACTAGGCGCCCGAGGTAATCATGGGGGGGAGAACTTGAGAAGCACCTTGCAAGCAAGGCAATTTCGCAATCGTACTGCCCTGAAAATCTATCCGAGTCCAGTGGGGTGGGAGATCGGAGTGCCCTCCGACGAGCGCGTGACACGTTATGCGCATAAGCTACTGGTTGGAGTGGGTCGGCGAATAAATGTGGTCTTGTATGGTGTTACCGCCGGCTCATATGAACAAATGACCATGGTTCGTTCTTGTCATCGCGGGCACTGACCGTATAAAACTCGCCAGCTTCGCCCACGATGGTGTTTCTCGCCAGGGCCCCCCCTTCTCGTGACCAATGGCCGTCGACTCTCCCGCAAGCCGTAGTCCATCGCCACCGACAGTGCAAACTGATTCCGTCGCCGATGAAAAGAGGTCCGTTCGTGGACCTGAGCCGGCCCCGGGCGAAGGTGAATCCGACCTGCCCACGGATAAGCGGGAAGAGATATTTGAAAGCGCCGAAGAGGACTGGGCTCACGATCCCCGCAACCCGCGCAACTGGTCCACTGGAAAGAAAATGCTGTCCGCCTGTATAGTGAGTCCCTCCACACGTCTGACTTGCCCCCCCCCCACGGAATGACCCTGCTTTTCCATAGGTTTCATTGTATACCTTCGTCCCACCGTTGGGCAGCTCGATGATGGCCCCTGCTTTGCCATACATCGCGGAAAGATTTCACATCACGAGCGAGACAATCACCGCGATGACTCTGTCAATTTTTTTGCTTGCATTTGCCATCAGCCCGCTGGTCTATGCGCCTCTGTCAGAAATGTATGGCAGGAAATGGGTAAGTGCTGCCCCTACTTCAGTCTAGATCGTTGATCCTTATTTATCTCCTTAGGTCCTCCACATAAATAATATACTATTCGTGGGTTTCAATCTAGGGTGCGCATTCGCGCCGTCAAAAAATGCCCTTATCGGATTCCGGTTTCTCTGTACGTTTTGCATGAATCCTCGATGTGCGCGATCTGAAGACGCCTTACAAGGTGGATGGGTAGGTGGCGCCCCCATTGCAGTGGGCGGCGGCGTCGTCGGAGACATGTTCGCTGCCGAGGACCGGGCATCAGCTATGGCAATGTTCACCCTGGGCCCTCTCATCGGTGAGCAGCTTTAGATCCCTGTGTGGGTCGCGTGTGCTTCCTCTGACCTCACACACGCATCCAGGCCCTGTAGTAGGCCCGGCCATGGGTGGATTCATCGCTGAGACTGTGGGATGGAAGTACATCTTCATCCTCATCTCCGGCATCGCTGGGTTTGCATCTGTCGTCGGTATACCGTTTCTCCGCGAGACCTACGGCCCCGTGATACGCCTGCGTCTCGCAAAGAACATGAGTCCAGAGGAAGGGCTGAAGAAGCATCATCACCTCGCCCAGGCTCATGACCAGAACAACCTGCGGCACTTGCTCATCAACCTGCAGCGGCCGTTCATTTTGTTGACGAGGAGCTTCATCTGCTTTGTGCTTAGCGCTTATATGGCTTTGTGAGTCCCCTCCTGACAGCGTGCGGATTATTATTACTGACTAACGATATCAGGACTTACGGTTCGTACCTATCCCCCAAGCTGTGCCTCCCTCGGTCCATCTGACGTGCTATAGGCATCTACTACTTGATGTTCGCCACCTTCCCCGGTATGGTCGTTTAACTGGAGCTTAGCTTTTCAAACTAACGGCTGGTAGATTTATTCGCCGGCACATACCATTTCTCTCCCGGCGTGGCCGGCCTGGCGTACCTTGGTCTAGGATTCGGCTTCATACTTGCGACGATCCTGGGAGGTCGATACGGAGACAAGGTCTATCTCGCCGTACGTCGCTGTTGTTTCTGGACGTCGTCGACTGTCCGACATCGCTGATTGCCCGGCTAGCTCATCGCACGCAATAACGGCAAAGGAACGCCTGAAATGCGCGTCCCGGCGCTTATCTTTGGCTCCCTCTTTGTCCCCATTGGGCTCTTGTGCGTCGGCAGATCCGGCCCAACTTAAAGGCCTGTAATTGATTGTTGATCGGGGTCTTCTGCTCACTCAGCTGGTACGGGTGGTCTGCCCAAGCTGCGATCCACTGGATCATGCCCATCATCGGCACTGGCATCTTCGGTTTCGGCATGATGGCTGTTTTGTACGTACTTGAGGAAGCTGGTGTCACGAGTGCTCACTCCTGCGCAGCCTGCCAATCCAGCTCTACCTCGTGGACGCGTTTGCATACGCCGCTTCTGCGCTCTCTGCCGCATCGGTACGTGTCATGTATCCTCTTTGCGCGGGTTGCCTTTCGTGCTGACCGCGTCGCGCAGGTCGCCCGGTCCACGTTGGGCTTCGCGTTTCCACTGTTCGGCTCGCAAATGTTCCATGCACTGGGCAACGGGGGAGGCAATTCGCTCCTTGCGGGGCTCGCGATCGTTCTGGGCATTCCGTTCCCCATTTTCCTCTGGTACCGAGGCGAGGCATGGCGCGCGCGCAGCAGTCTCACGCGGTAGCCGATGATCGGTAATCGGTCGGTAAACGGTCTTGTCGCAAAGTTGGGGTCAGGGTTTATAACCGATTACTATGGCCAACCGGGACATGTACACAAATGTGCATCTCCTGGTCTTCTTGGGTTTATTCCGCATGAAACCCCTTGAAACTTCTAGCATACATTCCTTCACCTGTTCTCTATGTACCTACAAAGTTCTAACCCTATTTATTGAGATCTGAGCGTGCCAGGATGAAGCCAAAGCCAAAAGAAAAGTGCCCGCAAGGAGTATGCGCTTGTCACGGATTGTCACGCTTGCCGGGATCATAAATCCAATCTTATCGTGGACCAGAACCCACCGCAATGTGGTGTTCACGCGCTCCGGCGGTGGAGCTTGAATCCCCTCTGTCATCCCCTCCGGAGGAAAGGCTCTCGCACATGTTCTGCCCATGTAAATAACACAAAAATAGGAGGTGTGGTAGATATTGGTGTTGTCGTGCATATTGTTTCATGGTATATAAGTGACTGGTTCCCATGTTCCTGGAGGATTGATGGTTATGCACATCAGTGTCCCAGAACTACCGATTTCTCTATTATCGTCCAGCCACTCAATCGACTTCAAACTTGACAAGCATGTAGAATGGATCTATATTTTCCTTCTGTAAAAATATCGAGAGATTCTATGTAGCCATTGTTGCGCATGAAGTCAACTACTCCAAGGTGTGCATATCCTGGTCCTGTGCATATCCCGGTTAACCATAGTCCCGCGTTGACATTCATTCAGAACAGGTGTTTGATACCCGCGCGGCCCAAGATGGAAGGTTCCGCCCGTAAGCGCGCTCATTTTGAGTTGCCGTGCTCAGCCAGCAGACACACGCACAACTACGCACAAGCGTGATTGGACAAATGCTGCTGCTGTGATGGACTTTGATCTCCGCCGGAACACGAGCTCGTTCTGAACGGACGTCAACGCGGGGCCAATGCTATTGAAATCGGCTGTAAGATCCCGGGGCAAGATTATCAGAAGGCATCAGCAAAACCAGCAAACCCGGATTTATCGTCGTCGGCCCGGTCATGACAGCAGGCGCGTGACGACGCCTCGTCAGACTGGATCACACCTTCAATCATGTTCCATTCACGCAATACTGGGACCCACATGACGGTGCGGAGCCAGAGGAAGTTTTTGGAGAGGTTTACGCCTCTAAAACTATACCTCTACACCACCCTCATCTCTTTCATCTCTTGTTCATTTACTACGATAATTACACATGACGGTTATACATAGCAAGACTGATGGATGCGATGACATGTAGCGATGTTCACGAGCTCTGCAAAGTGGGAGGCTTGCTTAGCGGCATTTCCAGCTTCGAAGCCAGAGTAAGCAAGTCTGTCTGCAATTTCTGCAGTTTTGTGCGTCTGCGATCGAGGGATGAGCAGGGCGCGCGTGCATGTGGGGAGGAGAGGACGTACTCTTTGTTGAACTGCTGCCCAAATTGAAACGCCTGCGAAACCCCGAGGCCCTGGTTCTTCTCCTGCAAGCTCTTTGCCTGCGCCAGCTCCCTCTCACTCAACGCCTTGAGGTGCGGCATCAGTCGGCCGTACTCTCGCTTCAGCTAGCGGTTGAATGACCACGTCAGAACCACGCAAACCAAAGGTGCGAAAGGGACTCACCGCCTGCAGGCGCGCACGGAGCGCCGCCTCGTCATACCTGCCAGCGCCGAGCACCTGCTCGCGCATGCGGCCCAGCTCGTCAAACCACTTTGTCTCGTGGTCGCTCAGCGTCGGGTTCGCGCGCTTCATGAGCTCCGCCAGCACGCGGTCCAGCCGCGCGAGCAGCGCGCGCTGGCCGTCCTGCACGGCGCGCGTACGCGCCTCGAGCTTGTCCTGGCGCGCGCCGCGCAGCTCGCCGAGCAGCGCGCGCGCCTCGGCCACTTTGGCGCCCTGCCGCTTGAGCTCCTCGCGCTGCAGGTCGGCGCGCGTGTTCGTGTGGAAGTACGCAGACTCGACGGCGTGGATGTGCTCGGTGATCTCGTCGACCTTGGTCCCGAGGAAGCGCAATGTGTCCGGCGTGATGCGGAAGTCTTTCGTGTCGGGTGTCGCGAGGCGCGCGGTTGCGGGCAGGCCGGTTGGGCGGTGTTCGGCGGGGAGGTCCCAGGGCTTCGTGCCGAGGAGCGAGATGTATGCAGGTGGGCTGTCGGCGGGCTTGAGCAGCCGATCCTCGGACACGGTTTGGCTCTGCGGTTCGTCTTTGGGCGCGGGCGAGCCGGACCGCATGTTGAGGGAGAAGGAGACGACGCGCATGGACGAGGTGAGAATGAATATGCTGTAACTCAGGTAGACGTCGTTTGGCACCACGACCGAGATGATTGGGTTGGACGCCCTGCATACAATTAGTGAGATGACGCCAGGATAGAAGCGCGGTGCTTACTTCTTCTCTACAGAGAACGTTGTTACGATGTGCTGCACGTCCGCAGAGACCGGGTTGCGCAGAGCGCTTATGAGAGCATTATCGGTCCCTTCAGAGCGAACTGCATCCCCGAGATTGCGCAACATTTCGCGGAGGTGAACGGCGTGCACGCCAAACCCATGATATACGTAGACAGTATCATCATGGATTGGGTCTGCGAGGAAGGTGGGGTAGTTCGCTTGCAGCAGGTTGAGGGAAGCCGGCTGAGTTGTTGATAGTATCTTGATCAAGCCCAGGTCAATGATCTCGTACACCGCCAACATAGGTAGCTCTGCGCTGGACTGAAATTATGGTCAGAACAACCGTGAACACGTGGACAACCTTATACTGACTTGTCGACTTTCCCAGCGAGCCTCTACTTTGTCGACATCAAGACAGACATCGACCCTGCCATCTTGCGCGACTACTAGAAGTAGCCCTAACCGTTCTGTCTCGCCATCATCATTCTCCCCGTCCTCATTGAACGCCAGGTAAATGATGTCAGTGGCATCACCACCCTCACTCCCCTCGAGTGCCAGTGGCGATGGTTGCAGAAGGAATGGTCCTTGTCGCAAGGGAGGCGTCTTCATTGTTGTTGGGGGGTGGACGAGTACAGAACGGGATGCAGCCGGGAAAACGGTCCCTGGAGGAAGCTGCTTTAGGAGTGCACTAATGTATTTGTGTTGGTAGGCATAGGTTGTTGAGAGTGACTGGGAAGCGGAGGAGGGATTCTGGGCAAGGTACTCTTGCTTTGCCGCAACAAAGCATTCGAGTGCGTGTATGTATGACGAAGGTATTGATCTGGAATCGACAATGAGACGGCGTGGAACTAGAATGCCAGGGTACTCACGCGTTCACCGGCATGTACGGAGAGACCGCATATACGTCTCCGCTCTTCATGGCAGCATAGATTGTCAAAGGACCCCAGTCCGCCTTTCCTTTCCCGAGTGCAAACGACGCGACTTCACGTTCGGAGGTGTCAAATGCGTTGAAAGTTCTGGATGCTCTGCGCTCAGGAACGAAGGAAACAACTTGTACAGGCTCTTCCGTATCTACCGAGATGTCATACTCGCTGAACCATGCGTCAAATGGATTGACGCTGTGACAAAGATGTGGATGCCCTCACCGAAGCTTTCCATCCACAGTCATTACCATGAGCGTCGAACCTGCCTCGCCCCATGGATGCCATTCAATCTTGGCTATCGGCGCCGAAGTGGCAGAGGCGTGGAAGTACTGTCCCACTTGGATAGACCTGGGAAACGCGTCAAAACGAATACGCTGAAATAACGCGGTGGCAACACGCACTTGCAGTCAATGGTCGCCGGAACAAGACGCATGAAACCCGGTCGGGGTAACACCACGATCGCAACCTGGAAAGCACCCGCCACAGCAAGCAGCTTTCCGGTGGGGTTCAGGCTTAGTTGGTGGATGTCGAACTGAACGTTCGGTGTGTGCAAGGTCTATAGGAGTGGATCAGGCACTGAGGGTGTATGTGGCCAAAGTGGAACGTACCTTGTATGTCTTGCGCGCGCTCTTGCTGAGCTTTGTGTCGCCTAGGGATGTAGCCCGTATCTCCTTCCCAACTGCCACGATGAGGTCGGCGTCCTTGAGGACCATAGTCTGGCGCCTTCCCGACGGCGTGGTAGAGTCATTCTGTGGGTCGAGCTGGGTGAAGTCGGGGAGCGAGCTGGTTGAGAGCTCAAGCTGATTAGACCTGTGGGTATCTGATGGAGGAGAGAAGATAGGGTGGTCCCTGAGGAGGGTGGCCCAGTCGTCCGAGTAGTCAGACGCGTCCATTGCAACAGTGCGCGAGAGTGCGCGAAACTACAACACGCTCCGCTCGTGTCGTACACTCGATACCCGGTCCGGAATCCCGCCCGCTCGGTGGTTATTTTCCCACGGCTGATACGACGCGTCTGCGAGGCTTGCGCGTCCAGCCGTCGCTGCATCTCTCTCCAGTTATGACCTCCATCGGCACGGGCTACGATCTTTCCGCCAGTACCTACTCTCCGGATGGCCGCATCTTCCAGGTGATACATTGCGCATGTTGGCCTTCATAGGCGGCATGCTCACACTGCTTCATTCAGATCGAGTATGCCAGTAAGGCAGTAGACAATTCCGGGTACGCACCCTGGCATGCAGCGCGCTAACATCGTGGTCCTGATTCTGATCATTAGAACCGCCATCGGTCTCCGTGTTAAGGATGGCGTTGTTCTGGCAGTGGAGAAGCTAGTCCATTCCAAGCTCCTCGTACCGGGAGCAAATCGCAGGATTCAGACAATAGACAAGCACATCGGTCTGGTGCGTCTCCTGCTTTCTGCACTGGGCCCCTCTCACAGTCAATCAGGCAAGCTCTGGCCTCCTTGCCGATGGCCGTCAGATCGCCAACAAGGCGCGCGATGAGGCCGCAAACTACCGCGACAATTACCGCGAGCCTGCAACTCTCAAGGTCTGTTGCCGCACGGTCGGTGTGGCTAGCGACTGACCGCCCGATGCGCAGGCGCTCTCGGACCGTCTAGGTCTCTATGTCCAGGCATATACCCTCTACTCCTCCGTGCGGCCTTTTGGCTGCAGCACGATCCTCGGCTGCATCGACAAGAACGGCCCGTCCATCTATGTAATCGAGCCGAGCGGTGTATTTCATGTACGCGCATTGGCATATTTTTCGGCACCATCTCACTCGCCTCTTTCGCAGGGATATCACGGTGCTGCTGTTGGCAAGGGCCGTCAGCTCGCCAAAACTGAGCTCGAGAAGCTCAAGCTGTCTGAACTGACCACTCGCGAAGCCGTCTTTGAGGCTGCACGAATGTAAGTATCTGGTGGTTGCCTACATCTGTCGGCACGTTAATTTGCAACAGCATTCACCTTGTGCACGACGATGCCAAGGAGAAGGAATTCGAGCTGGAGATGACATGGATCGGCGATGAGACCAAAGGCCGACATCTACCGGTGCCGCAGGACCTGTTCGAGGAAGCAGACAGGAAAGCAAAGGAGGCATTAGAGAATTTTGAGTGATGTACCTTCAACCCGGTGTATTCTAGTTGTGTCAAAATCATCTCAGCATTCCCAAAGCACTTCTCCGTTCCGATGCACGAGTTAGCAGGGGAATCTATTTTACAGGATATGGACAAATGACACGGCGGTGACTACACGATCTGCTCGAGCTCACGCGCGTATGCTAGGTTGTTGGCGATTAGTTTCTCCTTTGGTATCTCCAACTTCTCCTCTCCCTTTTGAGAGAACGTGATGGTCCCTTCTGTCAAGTTGACTTGCCAGCCCCGCTAGAAGGATCGCGTCCGATGGTGAGCGGTGTGTTTGGCAAGGCGCTAGGACTGCACCACGAACCTGCTTGGCAAATTCCAGCACCTCCGACTGTGACTTGAAGAAAAGCAGCGTCGCTGCATCCTTCAGCGGCAGGCTCTGGTACGCCGCCTCCTCACAGCTCGCGATCTCATTCCTGCCACCGATGTAAACCCACATACACATACATACGCGCGCGCGGTGTGCAACGCACCGGATCGTGCCCATCAAGCTGTCCACGAAGAACTTGTACTCCTCTGCGGGTGCCTCCTCGCGCGCGTTCCACACCTTGCTGTAGCTGCCCTCCATGAGCCACCGCTCGAGGTCGACCGGGTGCCGGATGTACGGGTTCGCGCCGAGCTCGTCTGCGGGGAGCGGGAGCGACTCGAGCGTCGTGTGGAAGTCCGCAATGCGGTTCTGGATAAGCAGGCGGATCAGATTCAGTCCGCGGATGGGGAACTCGCGTTCCGAGTGCGGGAGCGTCCTGCGTGGCGGGAGCGATGTAAGCACGGAGCAGGGGGGGAAGGGGGGAGGGGGACTCGCCTGTAGTCGTTGTAGAACGTCTGCAGCTGCGAGAAGTAGCGGTCAAACGAGGGCACGTCCTTCGTGCGTATGCTCCAGAACGCGCCAATCTCGAGGATGTCGCCTGCCGCACCCAAGCCAAAGCTGTCAGCCCCGACCAGACGCGCAGCAGACGGGGGTTTGCTCACGCGCAGCGCAGAGGTCTTTCTCGCTGTAGTCATCCTGCGGGAAGAGGAGCCCCGTCTCTATGAGCACGATCTGGCGGGGGCAATGTGTGAGTAGGCGCGGTGCGGGCGAGGAGCACCGACCGTACTTTCAGCTCAGCTAGCAGGCGGCCGGACTTGGCGAGGTCCGGCGGCTGCGACGTGAACGCGCGGACGAGGTCTGTGTAGAGCGTGCTGAGCTTCGAGGACATGGCAATCGGTGTGTGCTCGGTGGGATTGGACTTGTGTGCGTAGGTGAGACGTCGGACGCGACGCGCGTTCAGGCGGGCACAGCTCGACGCGTAATCTCATCGCACTTGGACTCGCCCGTCCCTTGGCTGCACGTCGCACCTCCCCCACACACCCACAGCCATCCAACATGAACACTATCGACATGGACAGACTCAAGACCGGCGAGGTCAACCTTGGTGTACGTCCCGATCGCCGGCTGGGCCACGATCTGCTCACCCACACGCATGCGAACGCATAGACCTCAATCATGGCCGTCCAGTTCGACGGCGGCGTCGTCGTTGGCGCAGACAGTCGGACAACAACGGGCAGCTACATCGTGCGTCTTCTAGCGCCCATCGGGGCGGCCGCGTACTGAGACGGCCCCGTCCGCGCCAGGCGAACCGCGTCACAGACAAGTTGACCTACGTCCACGACCGCATCTACTGCTGCCGCTCTGGCTCGGCCGCAGACACGCAGGCCATCGCAGACGTCGTGCACATGGCGCTGCAGCAGTTCGCGTGCGTCCCTCCCCCGCCTGCCTGCCGCCCTTGTTGTCCTGCCTGACGCCCTCCCCCCACAGACAAGCGAACGGCGGCCACCCTTCGGTGCACGTCGCTGCGACACTCTTCGAGAGCATCTGCTACTCGAACAAGGACGCCCTCAGCGCGGGCATCATCGTCGCGGGGTGGGACAAGGAATCGGGGGCGAGCGTGTACAACATCCCGCTCGGCGGCGGGCTCTTCCGCCAGCCGTGGGCGATCGGCGGGTCCGGCTCGACGTACGTCTACGGCTACTGCGACGCAACGTACAAGGAGGGCTGGGGACGCGACGAGACAGTCCAGTTCGTCAAGAACAGTGAGTCCCTTCGTCTACGCCAGAACGCACACTCATATGCGTGCGTAGCGCTTTCGTTGGCCATGGCGCGTGACGGTTCGTCCGGAGGCGTTATCCGCATGGCGGTCATCACGGAGGACGGCGTCGAGCGGCTGTTCGTGCCGGGCAATGAGCTGCCCACGTTCTGGGAGGGCCTGGAGGTGCTCGGCAAGCCGGGCAAGCAACCAGGTGTCGTCCCCATGGCCGTTGAGCCGTTGTAAGTTGGATTGTACGTCGAGCACTGCATTTTATACAAGTCAAATTTCATGCTGCCCGTGGCGCGGCGATTGATGTGCGTGTGCATCGTAAGAATGGTGTACATGGTAGGAGGGCGGTACATGTGTGATAAAAAGATCGTCACGGTCGGGGAAGCGCTGCGCGATTTGGTTTTCGTGACCAGTCGCGTTTGTACTTCCACATGCCTGCAAATGTGTATAGTCCCAGGAGCACCACTATGAGCACGAGCATGGATATACTCAGCGCAATCCACGCGGCATCGCGATCTCCGCCCGAAAGGTCAGTGCCTTGTACTGTATACGCGATGAAGCCAACCGCGAACGCGATTATACCCCACACGAGCAGGACTGGGGGCAGACTGAGGTACATCGCGTGTCCCTGCAGGCTTAAAATGCCACCGTATGCGTTGTGCAGGTATGTGAACTGACGGGCGATGATCGATGATACCTTATGAGTAGTGCACAACGCCGAGGTGGAAGGACCTACTGATTGCGATTCCTTGACGTTGGCTTGGTGCCTCCAGACACAGAAGACGCCGGTGATCATGCTTCCCATAGAGGCAAAGACAGAGACAATGCCTGCAGCTCTGGACGTGGACTGAACGTCGGGCAATGCAAGTAACCCCACTGTCGCCCTTGAGCACGATTCACCTCAGTTTCGGGGTCGGTTCATGACTGCGGTCTTCACTCACGAGAGGAGCACGGTAGCCTTCCCGATGTAGCGTCAATGTCCGTCGGGTTAAGAGCAAATCGTGCCACGACTCACAATGAGCAGAAAATCCTGGTACTCCTTGACGATCCGACGGGTATACCGGTCCCAGTTACTCTGCACGGAAGCAAGGCGTCCATGGTACTGGCTCGCCACCCTGACGTGCTCCAGGTATGTGTTTGGTATCGAGAAAAGCAGGAAGGTGATGATGAAATTGAGTGGGATACGGATGTACCCCGGGAATGGGACGTTTGGCGGGGGGCCAACCGGCGTCCTGTCGGCGCGGATATCTTCTGACTGTCGGTACGTATCCTGGCCATAACGCTCTGAAATGCGGAAGCTCCCTGTGGGACTGTAAGATCGGCAAGGCAAGTGGCCCAGACGCATTCGACGTACAGATCGTCCTCATAAGCCAACTGAGGAACACTACCCGGCCTGGTGAGAATTCTCCGAGGTCGGCTACAGACCCGCGTCAGACAGCGTGCACAGGCAGTGTCAGACGCCCCACATTTGGTTCTTTGGATCGTGCGAAGCAAGTCTTCGCACTCTTCTTTTGTGTACGGTACAGTACTTCGGGGCCCCGTCATGAGATTGTCTGCGGCAGCATGAGGCGTGAGCACATCAAGGGTAGGACTCTCCGGTACCGACCAATGTAGAACCACGCTAGTGCGTCCTTTGCCTCGTTCTCGGCGTTCGGGGGAAGGGGTGAGTGGTTCGGGTGTCGCTCCAAGTAGTTCCAGTACATCCTCCGCCTTTTGTTCACTGGAGGTGTAGCAGCGTGAGACGTGCAGTCCTGTGAGGTACCCATGCTACTTACGATCGTGCGCCTCCATGCCCTCAGTAGTCAATACATCCTTCAGGCCGTAACCAGTCATGCACGTCTGGTGATTAGCAACAAGGGAGAACATGTGTTCATTCGGTTGCGGGTTGTGAGGTATCAAGAGCTCCAGCCCATCAGTCAGGTCAGAAAGCGGGTACGTCTCCATGTACTTTTCGATGACGTCCAGGACCTCAGGCGAGCGTACGTCGTCGTTGGTGACGACCCGACTTTTGGCGTTGTGGAAGTACACCCACCCCTGGGGATGAATATGCGTTGTCCATCCCTCTGGGGTAGGTAGCGTGTTCTGGAGCGACGGGACTTTCGAGTTCTGTCTATACGCCCTGGGCGTAAGCTGCAGAGCGCGCCGCGAATCCAGATGACACGTACCGGGGTGGCTCTGATACGGTCATGATATCGACGAGTTAGTAGGCCCCGCACACGACTCGGTATATAGATAGCCGCAAAGGGTACTTGGAACGCAGCAGTGGGAAAAACACACGGGGGATTGTATTGATTGATCATTGGCAACGGTGACCTCGACGCCGAAGTCACAGCCTCACGAGCGACATGGCAGCCCAAATATAGCCGGCCTCTTTGGCGCCCGATCCAAGTTGAGATCGCCCGGCGCGTGGCCTCCGATTGTGTTTCCCTTTCGCGCGCGCGTCCTTGTCCTCAGACCTCACTCTCTATCTCTCCTTCACCATGAGCGCGTTCGGGTCAGGACAGGGACTCTTTGGCTCCGCACAGAATAACCAGAACCAGAATCAAAATCAGAACCCGCCCGCACCTGCGCCTGGCGGCGGCGCCTTTGGCAACCTCGGCGCAAACACGACTACAAGCAGCGCGTTCGGAGGCGGAGGCGGCACGGGGGCTACCCCGGGCAGCACCTTCGGCTCTGGTGGGGGCGCGTTTGGATCAGGCGGGGGCGCGTTTGGGTCGAGTGGCGGCGCGTTCGGGTCAGGTGGCAGCGCGTTCGGGTCTGGTGGCAGTGCTTTCGGTGGTGGCAGCAACACAAATGCCGCAGCTGGGTCGGCACCTGCTGCTGGATCTGCGCCTGCTACTGGACCGACACCTGCTGCCGGAGGCGGACTGTTCAGCGGTGGAGGTTTGTTCGGGTGTACGTGATTCTTACGTCTGTTTCGCCAGACACCACTCATGCGTACGATGCATCAGCGAAACCCGCAACTCCAACCCCCGGCGCGGGAGCACCAGGAGCAACAGCTGCGACATCCGGAGCAACTGGAGGTGGCTTGTTCTCAAACACAGGTGCCACCGCAGGCGCGTCTGCGCCCGCTGCGGGAGGAGGCCTGTTCGGCAACCCCGGTAGCACAAACCCAGGAAGCGCAGCAGGAGGTGCGCCGCGAGCCATTTGCTCTTCCGTCAAAGCTGAGGCACTGTGCTATTTTCAGGATCGATGTTCAGTGGCGGTGGGTTTGGGGCCGCAAGGCCGGCAGCGACTGGCGGAGGCGCTTTCAATCTAGGCGGAGGCGGGGCCAGTGGCGCCAGTGGGGCTGCTACGCCCAGTGGGGGCCTGTTTGGAGGCGGCGCACAACCTGCAGCGGGGGGCGCCGCCACGGGCGGCACTGCACCAGCTGCGGGTTCGTCCACCGGCACAGGCGCACTCGGAGGAGGCGGCTTCTTCGGAGGTGCGAAACCAGCAGATGGCGCTACAAAGCCTCCTACCCCCGGCTGTGAGCCTAGAATTTTGTGTAAAGATTGTCTGTACTTACTGGATTTCAGTGTTTGGCGCTCCTGCAGCAGGGACTGGCACGAGCACCGGAACAGCAGCGACAGGTTTGTGTTTTTTTTTTCTTGCATCCATACTTCTCTAATATCATTTTACTACAGGCGGAGGTGGTCTTTTCTCTGGCCTCGGGTCGCAGCCCAAGCCTGGCGAGGCATCCACTACCTCTGCAAACGCCCCTCTTAACTCGCTGCCTGGTGGCAGCCTGTTCAACAAGGCTCCGGCTGCGAGTGCCACCAGCGCAGTACCTCCGACCGGGATGTCGTCCCCTTTCAACTTGGGCGGCACCAGCACCGCTGGCGGTGCGGCTTCAGCTCCCGGCACAAGTAGGTTCTAGCTCGTTTGCCATGCCGCTCACGCTCAACGAACACGATGTCCGATAGCTGGCGGTGGGCTTTTCAGCAACCTCGGGGGCGCCGCAAACGCAAACAAAGACGCTGGAAAGCCTGAGGAGAAAAAGGATGGTGCACCGGCGACCACCCTGCCGTCTTTCTCGCTTGGTGGTGCTAGCAGCGCTTCCAGTACCGCTGCAGGTGCAGGCGGGGCGAAGGATGGCGCGGCCACCACATGTAAGTGACATCAACCATTTATATTCATTATTTCCGACTCTGCGATCACATAGCACTGTTCTCTGGTCTGGGTGGTGCTAAGCCGGCGACGCCTGGCGCAGGCACCCCGGCCCAAAGTAAGCCGCCTACCGTTCTGCATCTAATCCATCCTCATCGCCTTGCAGCTTCTGGCGCCGGAACGGTAGGACTGAGCTCAGCCACTACTTCGGCCATCTCTGTGCCCCCGCCGTCCATGCTCAAAGGCAAGAGCATTGAAGAGATCATCAACAGATGGTCAGCCGAGCTGGAAACCCACGTGCGGGACTTCACAAAGTTCGCCACGGAGGTCGCAGTTTGGGACCGCTCTCTGATAGAGAACGGCAACAACGTAAGCCACGGCGACAATGCTCTGATTGCACCATGAATGACAATGTATTGCAGCTCGCGGCGCTGTATAGCCACGTGTTGGCTGCCGAGCGGGAGCAAAACGACATCGATCAGTCCCTGGATCATATCGAGCAGCAAGAGAAAGAGTTGCTCGCCACAGTTGAAATGTATGAGAAACAGATGTCAGACATTCTTGGCGGCCAGGGCGGAAACCTGAGGACGCTCGACACCGGCCCCGCTGACACTGAGCGCGATAAAAAGCAAGTCCTTCTTATAAACCCTCTACGGAAACTAACGCATCTCCTTCTAGCTATATGCTCGCAACAGAGCTGCATAACCACTTGGACGACCTCTCGACCTCGCTCACGCAGCTAATTGAATCGGTCAACTCGATGTCCGTCGGCCAGGCGGACAGCAAGCCCGCGTCGGCGGAGGACCCGATGGTGCAGATCGCGAACGTGCTCAGCAACCACCTCGAGAGCCTGCAGTGGATCGACGGCGCGTCGCGCGAGCTGGAAGACAGGGTCACGGAGGTCGAGAAGCGGATCAAGGACGCGGGCGGCGTCCCGGCCAGCGCGTCGGGTGGCTCTGGAGGTGCATCGCGGAGGGGCTTCGGCTTGACGCGGTGACCGACGCGCTCTCGCAACGACTGGCATGTACTCTTTACGCTTTCGCTCTTGCAATCTGTGTGCAACCTGGCTCGACTGGATTACGTCGCGGCGCGTAGTGTAATACTCTATTATACGACAGATCCCCATGTGCCCTGCCCGTGCTCCCAAACATCCTCCCCCTCCCACATCCTCAGGCGCCACAGCGCGATCGCAAGCGGCACCGTGTCCGCCCTGAGGACCGTGTCGGCGCTGGAACGGAGCAAAAACGCATGGCTCGCCACCTCGCCGCGGCGGCGCTTTGCAGGCTTCCCTTCTTCGCTTTCTGCGGGGGGTGGAGCCTCGCCCCCGCCGTGCCGCCAGCGCGCATCGCGCTCAAGCTTGAGCACGTGGCACAGCCGTGCGTGCAGCGCCACGCGCTGGCCCCTGCCCGGGAACAGCGGCACGCCGTTGTACAGCGGGACGCGCATTGGCGAGAGCACGTCCGGCGCGCCGCTGTGTTCCGCCGCCGGCGAGACGCGGCATAGCACGGACGGCGGCAGCGCGCTCACCCGCGCGAGGCGCGCGGGTTCGGGCAGCGGCGACATGTGCGGCGCAGGGCGCTGCCCCGTCGCGGGGTCGCGGTTCAGCGGCGGCACGACGAGCACTGCGACCGCACCCGTGTCGCGTGGGGCGCGGCCTGCGCGCAGCGTGGCGAACTCCCGCTGCGTAAGGCGGCGCAGGATTGGCGCCGCGTCTGCGTGGTGTGGGCGCGAACGCAGGCGCGCTGCGAGCAGCTCGAGCTCCTGCAGGACGCGCAGGCGCAGGAGGTGCGCGATGTACGCAGGCAGCGCGGTAGGCGGCGTGAGCGCGCGCGCGATGCTGCCCGCTGAGGTGGTTGTTCAGGGGCGGGCAAGTGGGGGGCTAGGAGAGCGCGCACGTTTGGAGAGGGCGTCTTGCACGGCGGCGCGCCGGCAGACGATGTACTTGCCCCGGCCGCTGTCGCGGTTCTTGAACTTTGGGTGCTGCAGGCCGTCGGGGACGATGGTGTGGCTCGGGCGGGCGTTGGCGCTCGCGCGCGGGGAGGGCAGCCGCTTGATGGAGAGGCGGATGAGGAAGTCTGTCGTGGGCGCGTCAGGGGCGCCGTTTGCAGACGGCGCGAGGAGATGATCATACCTGTGGGGAGGTACCGCTTGGACCGGGTGCATGTCCGTAAGGGCGTCGCGAGCATTCGGACTGCGGGGGGTGTCGTCGGCGGCCAGCGAGCTGAGCGACTGGCCACTCACGGTATGGGTTCGCCCACCAGTCCCTCTCTTCCGCCGTCATCTCGCGGCGGACGTCGTGCTCGACCGTCCCATCCCTAGAAAAGGTATGCGTCTTCTGAGACTCGGGAAGTGTGACCTGCGGAGGGAGACTCTTGTGTCGCCTGTATGCGCGCGGCGTGGTGATCGGGTTGACCTCATCGAGGAGGATGGACTCGGCGCGGCCGAAGAAAACGGGCGGTGGGGGCGGCGGGCGACGCAGAGACCGTTGGCCTTGTGCTGGGGGGCGCAGGGGCCGGACGTGCTCTGCGTCGACTGACCGTTGCGCGAGCCTGTTGAGCAGGCGCGGAATCAGTTTGCGCATGAGTCGTCCGGGCCACGCGCGAGGCGACCTCGTTTCTCCGTCGTGGTCACATTCGTCGACATCGAGCGCCGTCGTCGGTGGGCGATAAGAGTGTCATGCACACAGCTTCTCATGACATGGACCTGGTCATCTGCGCGCACTTTGCGCCAGTCTAGAGCGCTCAAGAATAGCCACACGATCTTCATATAAATCTAGGTCATGGGCTGCACGCCGCAAGTCCCCTATCAGTACCAGGGCTGTATTTGCTGCGCGACATGGGAATCGAAGTAAGACTTCCCGCCGACCTTGTCACAATCGCTGTCATCGGCTGTGGAGAGAGGGGCAACGTACGTGTCCTCGTGAGCGCCGCAGCGCTTTGTTATCTCACCGCACCTACAGCACTATGCAGTATATGCACTGCAAGAGCCCACGAAGTGCAGGATCGTGGCCATTGCCGAGCCGCGCCCCAAGACCAGACTCCTCTTCGCGAACAAGTACTCTGTCAACAACAACCTCGTGTTCGAGTCCTGGGAGGACTTCCATGCAGCGTCCGCGGACGCGCTCCAGGCGACCGGGCGACGCCTCGCAGATGCGGTGGTCATCGCGGTGCAGGACCACATGCACGCGCAGCTCGTCGAAGCCTTTGCTGCGCAGGGGTATGACATCCTCTGCGAGAAGCCCATGGCCACGTCGATCGAGCATTGCCTGCGGATCGAGGCTGCGGTGAAGAACGCAGGCATCATCTTTGGCATGGGGCACGGTGCGCTGCAGCGTGGCTTCAAGCTGTTCGCTAGGGCTGATTCCGCAGCCAGTTCTGCGGTACTCGCCGTATAGCCGTGCTATCACCGACATTGTGCGGTCGGGCAGGCTCGGGCAGCTCGTGAATGCGCACCATATCGAGCCGGTCGGCCACTGGCACTTTGCGCACTCGTATGTCCGCGGAAACTGGGCAAAGGAGAAAGAGAGCAGTTTCTCTCTCATGACGAAGAGCTGCCAGTGCGTCCCCTTGCATGCACGACACTCGCACGCGACTCATGGCTTGCGCTGCGTAGTGATGTCGACATCCTCTGCCATTGGATGTCTCCGGACACCCCCGCGCGTGTCTCGTCCTTCGGCGGCTTGCAGCACTTCCGCAAGGAAGGCAAGCCAATTGAAGCTGGGGAAAGCGACGCGATGCTTGAATTGCGCATACGAAAGCCAATGTCCCTACAGTGCGAAGAAGGGTGAGTCACCCCTGTGCCACAGTCTGCAAAATCTTAAGGACTCGACTCTGCGCTAGTTTATTTGGACCGGGTTGCGGCGGGCCACCTTGGCTGGCCTGTGGCCCCTCTTGTCGATGGAATCCCAGACATCGAGAACATCACCGATGCGCTCAAGACCGGTCCTTACGGCAAGTGCGTATACGAGAGCGACAACGACGTCTGCGACAACCAGGTATGTCGACACTCTAGTCTGACGGTGGCAGATCTCTCAACTTGTTCCCCTCCATCAGGTGGTCAGCCTCCAGTACGCCTCGGGCGCAACCGTCTCTTTCACAATGGTTGCCTACACCACGCTCATGTGTGACCGCCAAACGCGGCTGCACTTCACGCACGGCGAGATCGTCGGTGACATGGCCCAGTTCACCGTGACCGACTTCCGCACGCGCGAGCAGACCACGCACCACCCGCCGCCGGAGGGTGGCCACCACGGGGGCGGCGACATCGGCCTCATCCGCACGTTCGTCGACGCGGTGCGGACGCGCGAGCAGCACTTGCTCGGTACGGACGTGTCGGATGTCCTCAAGAGCCACCTGACGGTTTTTGCGGCGGAGCACAGCCGGAAGACGGGCACTGTGGTGGACTGTGTCGAGTTTGAGGCATCTGCGCGCCGCGCGTTCAGTAAGGGCGTCGCGGTCTGATGGATGGGCAACGAGAGCGCGAAGTGAATCAGAGCATACCGCAGCATTTGTACAACTCAGTGACACCGGTCTGGGTGGGATGGAACGCAGGTTGGTTTCGCAGCTGTCCGAGCGTATTACATCGACAATAACGTGAGACAAAGCTAGGCAGGTTTCGCAGAGGTAGGGTGGTATCGCAGTATATGAAGCAGGGGTAAAAGGTATCGCAAAGGTGTCGCAAATCGATGGAGTACGCAGGGGAATCGGAGAGGGAGGTAGAGTGTAGGGTCGTAAATGTAGCACCAGGCACGTAAATCATAACAAATCGTCGCAGTCGGTCGATCAGTCCTGCATCTCGATCTCGCGGCGGATGCGCTCGCGCGCCTCGCGGAGCCCGGCGCCCTCCCGCTTGACGCGCCGCGGGCTGCGCGTGAGCACTGCCTCCGCGCTGCCGCCCGGGCTCGCGGGCACGGGCCGTTCGCTCGAGCCCTGCGCCGACGCGGGCATTTCGAGCCATTCTTGGCCAGCGATGTCGAGCGGCTTGAGGAAGAACGGGCAGAGTCTCATCAGGATGCCGAGTGACTCCTGCGCCTCCGCGGCGGACATAGGCACCGGCGCGGACTTCAGGACGGCGGCGGCCACCTCGGACGCGGGGAGCGCGCGCCGCTTGCGCGTGGAGAGGCCCGCGTTCGAGGTCGACGGTCCAGAGAATAGCCTGCGGGGACGTTAGGAGAGTGGTGATTGCGCAGTGGTCCGAGACTTACATCCAGACACTCTCAGCGACACCCTCTAGTCGCCCAAGCAAGACGCGTCGCCGCATCTCTTCCTGGCTCAACCTGAGCAGTTGATCGCGGCTGAGTTTCCCACCGGGGATCTCCTTGCTCTTGCTCGGCGTCTTCGACGGGGTGCTGGTCACAGACTTGTGCCTTATGCGATCATAAAGAGCTTGCCTGCGGGAAGAACTCGGCGTGTCAGGGGCGGTAGATGCGTTCGCGCCTCGCTGATGCACGGGTGTGCATGGTAGTGAGTCGCCCGCATCTGACCTCGAAGGAGAAAGCGAAGGAGTCCTCGGGGTCAGGAGGCCAGTCAGGTCATTGATGAGAGCGCGACGTGAGGGAGTCTTGGGGAACGGCACGGTGCTCGTGGCGGCAGAAAGCGACGCGATTTTCTTGGGCGTCGGAGTGTATGGGAGGGGTGTAGCAAAATTAGGAGCAGGAAGGCGTTTGATGGGGGTTCGTGATGATGATGCCCTGGGGGTCTTCGATGGAGATGTGGGAGAGGGAGGTGTCGACAGGATCTTCACGGAGGAAGGTGATTTAGGGGAAGCAGACGCCAGAAGCTGTGTGAGCTTCGAGGGCTTGGGAGGAACGATCAGTTGTGGTAGATCAGCCATAGGAATGTTCGGTATCCGGGGCTCGTCCGGATGCAACTGAAATCATTGGTCAAGCGATGCTTCCAACGAACACAGGTTCAGTGCGCACCTCGGTCCATCGCTGCAGCTTTGACAGAACTGCTCGCCGCCTCTGCTCGCCGTCAGCGGTCCAACGAGCAACAGAGGCCATGCCGCTACCCATGTCTTTGTCCAGGTCCATCTCCACCTCAATGCCGATGCCGTATGCGGGCATGCGCGACTTCGAAGTTTTCGAGAAATGGGTCGTCGGGCTGATTACGAAGCCCATGGAGCCTCGTGTCCAGTCCTTTGGCCGCTGAGGTGCAGACTCGTCTTCCAAAAAGGGATTAGACTCGTCCTCTTTCGCCTTGTGCGACGCGCCCGCAGACGGGACCACGTCGCCCTTCCACTCCCAGAGCCAGCATAGCCGAGAAAGATCATCGATGCTGAACTTCACAGTAAGGCCTGAGTACGCGCTCAAGGAGTGGTGATTAAGGACGTTGCGCAGAATGCCGGTCTCGGCAGAAGGGGAAACTGCAGATGACGCGAGGGCATGAGAGAGCGCGTGCTGCAGTGCCGTTTGGATCGTGTAAAGGCGCGAGAGGTGCGAGGGAAGAGAAGATGGGTCAAAGCTCGCTTCCGAGTTGGCACCACGTTTGAAACGGTTGGACCTGACTGTCCTTGGAGGTGATGGAGGCCTACACGCAATTAGCAAAAATCCCAGGACAAGACTGGGAAACATACGCGATTCTAACTCTCTTTGGGGTGAGAACTGTGTCGTCTTCGTCGTCCGAGAGAGCCCGCTTCTTCCTCGGAGATACATGCAGCGACGTGTAGAGATCAGACATGATAATGGTACAGGATGGAGAGAAGAACTGTGGTCGAGGTGAGACGCGGTTGGAAATTGAGGCGCGTCACACAATTGACGCGGTCACGTGCATGTTACCACGCTTGTGTCTGCACCCAGCGAGCCCAAGTCTCCGATTTGAACCCGATCCCGAGCTGTCCACGGCCGAGAGTCCAAGACGACCTGGACGACATGTTGACAGGCCCCACCCTCCCAGACCGACTGTGATATCTCTGTAATCCCACGCCCGTCCAAGTATCACGGCGTTTTGCTCAGGTCAATGGAAGGCAAGCTCTCATTCAAGGCAGCTCACGTTACGCGTTACGGCACAGTCTGACCCGCGTACTAGGGCAGTTGATATACGAAGCTCCTCCTACACTGGCCTTGTATCTGAACACCGCTCTGTTGGCCGCGCGAGGGCACGGAGATCAGCCCAATCAATATTGCGGGACAAAACGGCGACGTCAGACCCACAGACAAGTATAAGCTGACTTGAAATGACTCGGAAGCAACGTCGGAGAGCCGGATGAACGTGCATCGCAGCTTTACTCGCAAGGCAAAGCTGAGCGCTATTTTTGGATATGTTATAATGGACGTCACAATGCCAAGCAGGGCTTGCCGCGAAAGCGGTAGGCGCAAACATTCCCCCCACGGGTTGCGCCCGCATAACCCCTCAGCGGCATAGTCGGCTGATGTCAAGGGCAAATGTTGCTGTGTCAGAGACCGCATGAGCAGCGCATTCGCCGCGGCGTGATGGAAGGATGTAGGCGGTCTACCTCATGTTGGGCACGACATGCATCGAACACGAGCCTCGGTGCGGCCGGCCAGCTGATGTTATTGTCTCAAGATGGCAGTATGATGAGGCTCGACCCATACACAGTTGCGGGACGCCCGTGTATTTGGGTTCGTGAGCGCCTACGACAGTTCTTCGCAGAACCCTGAGCCTCTGTCTGGCACCCTTCACTTGACCACGCCCCTCCGCAGCCGCCTTGATGCTGTGACCATATAACGGGTGTTCTCGAAGGTACTATCACAGGTTGGGCTTTCACCTCCAAACCATACATAAGGCCGTCGTGGCCCCAGAACCATTATTTTCCCCAAGAAAGCTGCGCGCTCAGATGGATTCTGTGTTAAAGAGGTCGAATAAGCAGCAGCAATGGTACGCCTCCTATAGCCCGCGGGCCTGATTGGCGTTGGAATCTAACGTCGAATGATAGGCAAGAACTCTTGACTAGGGTTCAGGGTGCGTCATCTCCGTCATTCAGTAATAGCGTATCCCGTGCTCATCTGCAAACAGACCTTGCTAAAGCTACTTCCGACGAAAATGCGCAGCTCATCAGCAAGGTGAAGGAGTTGGAGGTCGAAGTATCCGTCTGGAAGCAAGCCCTCTCCGCGTCGAGAGGCCCACAAGACAAGCCTTCGGTAACTTTCCGGAAGACGAATTCCGTAGAGAACGGCGAAGTCAATGGGAAAGACGTCTGTTATACATGGTTTCCATTCAGCGTCGTCCTGACGCCCGCTTGCTAGCACAAAAACATCGCACTGTGTGTGATTGACGGCACTCGCAACATATTCTCCACGAGCTACATCACTCAAAGCGAGCAAGGCGGTAGAAAGGCCGGACAGGAGATTGTCCAAGGCATTACCGAAAATCTTGCCGATGATAGCTCCCTTCAAGGCTCGGATACCAACATTTCCATCAGCCTCTTCGTCGGGAAGGCCCGGCTTCGAAACGACCTGGTCGCCGGGAGCTTCTGCAGCCCCGAGCAATTCGATGACTTTTTTGTTGGACTGAATGAAACTCAATACCTGAACGTTGTCGAGGTCGCTGGCAAGAAGGAGGCAGATGCCAAGATCAAAGGCAAGTAATACAGGATGAATGTCTTGCTGTTCTCACGTGCAGGCTAGAGCACCTGCAACTTTATGCTGGCCTTCCTCAGATTGTTCGCGTTTATTTTAGCGGTGAGGAGCCTTTCATATGAGACGAAGCAAAGCTAATGATCGCCGTGGTCAGGCGGAAATGGATCTGAATACGTATCCATCATGCCTGCTCTTGAGGCAGCTTCTGCCGCGAACAAGTTGGTTCTTCTGCGAAGCCAGAGCAGCCCTTCCATCAGTACCTACGCTCGCATTCCCTCACTCATCTTGGCGGGTCTGTTCATGAAGAACCTGCCCTCCGGACAATTAGTCCCGACCACGCCTCTTACGGCTACTTCGTCTTCTCCCTTCCCTGTGTCGGAGGTCGACGACTGGGGCTCCTACACTCCCTCTCCTAAGCCTTGGTCAGATGTGTCGATTACCACGAAGCAGCATGTCATCGATCCATCCCTGGTAGGCGTTACATGTTTCGTTGAGATAAGACTAATTGGACTTCCAATAGCCTTTGTATAAGCGTAGGTTTTTGATGCGCCACCTTCCTTTGCACCGCTGATGTATCGCAGAGAATCCGCCACCCTGCAATGAGCACTACCTCATGGAGGTTTGCTCCAAAGAGGTGGGTAGTACAAGTATAACTGGGCTCGAACCTTTTTGAGATTGGCCGTGAACCAGGGCCGCTGCAAGTACTCTCATGAGTATGAGCTCACTGAGGAGCAACTCGAGACTCTGTCCCGGAACGCAAAGCAATCTCCGTGCTGGTTTTTGAACAACGGTGCGTTTCAATCCGACATCAAAACGGCTCATAACCTATATGATGGTCTCCTAGATCGCGAATGCCCGTATGGTTCGGCGTGCTGCTGGGGCCACGTCTGCCCGTTCGGTATCAAGTGCGCGTTCTCCCTCAGGGACAAGTGCCGCTTTAAAGGATGTGAGTGGTGCTGAATTTTAATGAAGAAGCCACGTCCTGAGTCATCGTAGCCGGAATGCACCGCCCAAGGGGATCCGGAGACATCGCCTGAAGCCTTCAAGGCAGGTTGCTCTCGCTTGGTGCGCTGATACGTAAAGAAAGTCGATGCAATTTGAAGGGTTACCGGTTATGCGGTACACGACCGCGCGTTTTGATGAGGATCTGTTAGCACCATTGTGCATTGGATACGACATTTGATTGAATAAAAGGTTGACCGGAACGTGCCGCTAGCATCCGTGGGAATATCGATTAGGAGATGAGTAGAAAGGGCACGCGCTACACCGCAGTGTAGCGTCGCTTCGCTCTCACCTTTTCTAACAATAACCCCACTCACTTCTGCGTAATGGCCGAACAACACGACGATGCCGCCGACTTTGCAGCCATCAACACTCCGGGTTCGTCCGCCGCCTCGCGACAGACGACGAAGGCTGACGGCCACCAGGTTACAAGCCCGCTGCCGGCAAGACTCTAGACGAATATCGCACACTCGACGCGGGCGATGAGAGTTTAGCACGCTGGAAGGCCAGCCTGGGTCTTGACGGTGCTGGTGCTGGAGACTCCAGTCTCCCCAAAGTGACTTTTCCCCCAAATTCGTTTTGTCCCGCGCTCACCCTTCGTCCAGCTTACTGTCTTAAGCCTGGAGCTGACCTCTCCCTCACTCCCGGAAGGAAGGACGATCAAACTCGATCTGACGGACCCTGCCAAGCGCGAATATTACAAGAGCAACCCGGTCCAGGTACAAGAAGGCGCGGCGTACAAGTGAGTGAAGCCACTGCCTTTGTTGCGCCGGGCTCAAAGCAGCGGAACTGTAGAGCAATCATCACGTACAAGATAAACCACTCCATCGTCACTGTATGATCGAGTCGCACCCATCAATGACACGGAACTGATAGTTGCTCCAGGGCGCCCGATATATCCAAGTGATTAAACGCTCCATTGTGAAAGGTGCCATTCATCAGAACGTTTGATGAGGCGTCCCGTGCTGACGCCTGATTCAGAGAAAGTAGAAGCCATGCTCGGCTCGTACAGCGCGGATCCAAACCCACGCACCACCGAGGTCATCAGCGACGAGTTCCCTTCTGGTATGATTGCCCGAGGCACATACAACGTCAAGAGCAAAGTCATCGATCTTGATGGAAAGGAGTGGCTTGGTGCGTGTTCTGGCACAATCCAGTAGTGTCATGCTGAGATCGCGCTGCGTATCATAGACTGGGAATGGCAACTCAAGATCGCGAAGACCTGGTGAGGCCTCTGGAGAGAGACCTGGTTTTATCTATGGATTTCACAGCCGGATGCCATCAATGTAGTAGTTACCCCCGTCTCTGTCGTAGGCTCTCGGGCCCCACATTAGCCAACCCCCCACATGCAATTGAGGTTGTTGATAAGATAAGATCCCACTCCATTTGACCACCCGACGCGCTGCCGAACTGCTTCGCGACCACTGCTGCGAGTCCAGCCGCATCGTCCATGGCATTCTTGAGATGTCATAGCTCGCCGTCCGCTCTGCGGGCGTTTTCGTCTCGAATAAGGTGCGACCCAATAAGGCCGCACCGCACCCGCGTGCCAGCGGCCCCAGCACTCTCGACTTCGACGCAAACCTCGTCCATTCCTCAGCTCCCCACGGTCTCGACGACATGGGTTGACCGACTCCCCGCTAAAGTACGGCCATATCTTTATTTGACTCGCATAGACAAGCCTATTGGAACCCTGTTGTTGTTTTACCCATGCAGTGCGTCGCCCCGGTACCGTTGAATGGGCTTTCGCGACGACGATGACGGATCCACAGCGTGGTCAATCACCATGGCTTCATATGCCCTCAACGCACCTCCAAGCGTGCCTCTGACCTACATTAGCCTCTTCGGCATCGGCGCGCTCGTAATGCGCGGCGCAGGCTGCACCATCAACGACCTGTGGGACCGCAACCTGGACAACGCCGTCGGTGCGCACGCGTCCACCCGAACCCTTGCTGCTCCCACCCAACCCGCTGACCCACACAGAGCGCACCAAGACCCGACCCCTCGCGCGCGGCGACATCACGCCCGGCCAGGCGATCGCGTTCCTTGCGCCGCAGCTCGGCGCCGGGCTCGCGGTGCTCACGCAGCTGAACTGGTACAGGTGCGTCTGCCTTCGTCCGTCCGCACGTCTGCTCCCCCGTCTCCCAGTCCCACGCGACGCGTCGTTCATTTCCCGAGCTCACCCGCGCGCCCCGTAGCATCTTTCTCGGCGCGTCATCCCTGTCCCTGGTGACGGTATACCCGTTCATGAAGCGCGTGACCTACTGGCCGCAGGCCGTCCTCGGTCCGTCCTCCACCCCTCCACATCGCGCCGCGCTGACCCCACCCACCGCGCCGCACACAGGCCTCGCGTTCAACTGGGGCGCGCTGCTCGGCTGGTCCGCCGTCGCGGGCGCGGTGCACTGGCCCGTCGCGGCGCCGCTATACGCCGGCGGCGTGCTGTGGACGCTCGTGTACGACAGTATCTACGCGCACCAGGACAAGGCGGACGACGTGCGCGTCGGCATCCGCTCGACGGCGCTGCTTTTCGGCGCGCGCACTCGCGGCGTGCTCGCGGGCTTCTCCGCCGCGTCCGTCGGCTGCGTCGCGCTCGCGGGCGTACTCAACGCGCACGGCGCGCCGTTCTTCGTCGGCGCGGGGCTCGCGGCGGCGCAGCTTGCGCGCGTCGTATACCGCACGGACTTCAACGACCGCGCGAACAGCGGGCGGGGATTTGTCGCGTGCGGATGGGCGGGCTTTTGGATATGGATGGGCGCGTTGGGAGACTACGTCTGGTTGCGGTACCAGACAGATCGAGATGTCGAGTCGAGCACTGCGTCACAGCAATAGAGACGCTCAGAAATGCATGATATTACATCGAACTTCTAACAGCACGAAAACGTGTGGAGTCGTAACAGGTCATTCATGAAGAAATGGACGATTTGAAGTGGCAACTGCGAGGGAGGAAAATGGTGGGTGTAGCGCGGAGGATATTAACTAGCTAGGGGGTCAGTGCACAACAATATAACCGATTCCCCAAAGTAAGGATAAGAAGTGCAAAATTACAACAGTGAGGACAGCTTTTCATGCGGACTGATGGAACGATACAGCAGAGTGAGTTCTGGACTTGAGCCAGCCCTTGAAGGCGACGACCAGCAGTGTCCAACAGAAGGCGAAACACGTGATGGCAACGGCGACGTTGAGGAACATCATCACATCTGTTCAGTACGCATTTAGTTATCAAAAGGGACGGGTGGACGAAGTGTGCCCACCATCATGACCCCTGCGTATGGCAGCGAAGGTGATTTCCTCATTGCTCATGACGAAGACCAGACCACCACACGCAAGGAAGAAGCTGGCAAGGGCTTCCGATGGAGGGCGCGAGGGCAGAATCGACCGCGGAGGAGCGAGCCAGACAAAGAGATATGTCAGACAGCGAAGAACGGCGAATGCAGATAGGCAATAGCCCCAAAGTGCGTGGATTTGGACCTATCCTCGAGGTCAACACGTGCCACAGGGCGCAAGATGAGTACCACTTACCTGGAAGAGATACTCCTGGTAGTGAGCACTCATCGCAGCTCCGGTGACGCCGATAACCAAAGCTGGAAACGGGTTAAAACTGCCTCCGTAACTGGCAGGTTCTGCAACAGCCTCGCTATTCCTGTTGGCAATCTTCAAGGATGCAGTGGACACAGCAGCGAGCCATCGGCGCAGGATGCGCGACTCGAGACCCATGCCGACCAAGCCGGCAAACCAGAACATGACAGCAATGCTAATGTGCTGGACCTGCTTGGTTGTGTATGGGTCGCCAGGGTGCGCGCCAAAGCGCTCCATCCAGGTGTTGGTGATGCCGTAGAAGAAGATGACGAAGGACTCGGTAAACTCCGCGGAGACATGTTCGCCGGTGGGAGCGCGGTTCCAAGCCCAACCTCTCTCCGAGAACGAGCCAAGGAAACGGGCGAAGGTGACAAGGCCGTAACACCAGAAGATACCACCCTCTGCAAGGACAGAGAGAAGGGCGTGAGTCATTAGTGCTTGCAAACCCGATATCAGTGCACGCTTACTAATAACATGAGCCAGGCACCCGTTGACATAACTCTCGCGGCAACCGCCGGTGTAGATGACCACTCCGTGCATCAGCTGCGCGAAGCCGGCGAAAACAAGGGAACGTTCCAGGGTTGCAAAGGCCAGCTGGCCAGCACGGCGCAGGAGAGATACATCCTTGGAAAACCGATTGTGGTCGTGTAGCGTGTCGTCGGAGTGTTGGGAGCCACGTGGGGACCGAGGGCCGAACAGGGTGCGCTCAGACGCTGGTGTTTCTGGGAACTCGTCCGAGCTATGCCGAACGTGGTTGGCCCATTGAGCGGTCTCATCCTGATCGTTCAAGCCTTCTGCCGCTGCAAAAACCACACGACCGTCGCTATGAATATGAACCTTGAGATCCTCCATTTCTTCTGGCTCTTCCACGACTAGGTTTGTGTATTCCGCATCATTGATGCCGAGAGTATGGCGTTCTTCTCGGCCGAGAATGACAGAATTCCAGAAAGACCGAATCGTGAACTTGTCGTCAGTTTTGAGGACCCTAACATATGAGAGAAGGCGGCGAGCCCCAGCAAATGCGTCAATGGCCGAAAGAACGAGGGCCACAGCGAGCGCCAAGTAGGAATAAGCGGAGTGCTTTTGCCCCTCGTACCTATGATGGAGTGATTAGGAAAGGTCGGCCGGAAAGGAATTTACGGTACTGACATGTTGGGGGTCAGCTTCCGATACAACCCACTCGCGGCACACCCCAGAACGACAAAAGTCCAGAATAAGATCACGGAGAAGCCATGCCACGCGTGATTAACGGAACGCAGTGCGATTCCTGTCGTAAGGAATCAGACAGGCGCGAGGGTGGGAGCGACCGGACAAACCAGCGGGAAGTGCGCCGAAGAACGCCAACGACATCATTAGCGCGTGAAATCCCATGAGACCAGGATACCTGGTCTGTTCCGGGGTGCGATCGTCAATGTCGATAGACCAGTACGAAGGGGGTGTTGGGGCATGAGACAGGAGAATCTCGGTTTCGTTAAGCTCGACGATGGGCGGCATATTACCGTGACCATGGCCGTGTTCGTGTTCATCGTCATCCCGAGCAAGAATGAGCGGAGATAAGGGGTCAATACCAGCTCTCCTCCGAAGGAGCTCGGATGAGGAGGGGTCCCGGGCAGCGAGATCGCCTGCGGGGACTAGCGCTGAGGGCGTAGCGATGGCAGAGTCGGCCACATAGAGGGCGAGGGAGGGAAGGAGAAAGCCCAAGGTAAGGCCGTAGAGGTGCATGGCGAGGGGGAGGGGGCGAGGGCGAGGAGAGCTGGCGGGGTGAGCAGCATTCGGAGGGGGTACTCATTATAAAGGAGCAATGTACTCGAATCTCGGCGGCAGATCTCGGGTTCTTCTGCCTGCTGGATTACATACCCAATCCTTCCGGACCACCCGACTCCGTCCAAGCGACCGTGCGCGCCCCAGTGTGGCTGCCGGAAGCCCCTTCGCCATGCCCCCAAGTATATCCGAGCACGCCAAACTTAGATTGCCGCCGCTGCGGTCAAAAGTCGAGTAAGTGGAGGCTGGTGGAGGAGGAGAGCAGACTGCCGGCGGTGGCCGGGCCGGGGTTTAGAGGGGTTTCGTAAGAGCGCAATGAGTCATCGAACCATTGCAGACCATCGCAGTCGCCGATGCTCGTCCGCAGATCGCCTCGCCCCGATACCTGCATATCCTCGTCATCGGTTCGTACCGCCGGCCCCGTTCTGCCCCTGCGTTCCCCCGCTCAGTGCACGCCTCCGTCGGTTGCGGCCTACTTTTAGCATATCGCTCTCTCATCTCTCCTCCCGCTTCGGATGCTGTTCGGACGACGGGCTGCAGCATGCCAGCCACGAGCGCGCCACGTCTCTAGCTTGCACCTCGTTTTCAAGTTCTGTCTTCGCGCCAAGTCCTCAACTTAGCCTCGGCTTCAAGGAAGGTGCTAGAAGGTACCGCGAAGCAGTCGTTCCCCAACTTAGAGCCGGTTTCAGGTTGACCCGACCCACTTGCGCCCGAATTTCGTAATTTCCCTTTCTCCATCCTTCCTTTTCCCCTTACCTTGTAAGGCGTACTGGACGTCCGTGACCGCCCGCACAACACCTCGTGATCCCACATATCTCGTTCCAAGGAAATCCAGGCCACACTAGGCAACCTCTGCGAAGCTACCTGAGGACGTTCTATCATCACCCTTGCGTTTAATTGCGACAAGGCTGGACCGGCTCCAGAGCAAGCTCATTATCCTCTGGCGGCACCGCTCTACGCCGACAACTCTCGCAGGCTCGTAGCAGCACGATAGAGTCATCGTCAGTCAGCTCTTGCTACACGGTATCTCCAGGATTATTCCATGCCTTAGTCATCCACTTTGTGCGGTGCTTCTGGCGACGTCTGGCTCGTCGGCGCATCGGTCGAGAATTGATGAAGACGGTGTGCGCATGATGTGGGATGATCCGTCGCTAGCGGCCGACGGGCTCCAGAGTTTTGGCCCTCGGAAGGTGCCACCACCCTGCCTGCGGGACCATTTCGCACGGTGGACCTCCGCGAGAGCAATGCTCATACTGCGATTCAGCCCCGTGGCATTGGAGCGTGGCGAACTCAGATCTGCGAAATCGCCCGTACACATCATCCTCGCAGAGGTTACGTTGGGCGGCAGCGTCCCCTGCATAGCACTGGTGTCGAATTCTGTAGATGGCGAAGGATCGACAAGATTCTCTGCCCAACTCAAACTTTGCGTTAAGTCGCCTCATCCGCCTCCGATTAAGTCCGCTCACGATCATTTGGCTGCTTTACTCAACCATGCCCTCGTAAGCAGAAAGCAAGCCAGGGTCCTGGGAGACGCAGACTTCCGGTGGGCGGCGTGTGGTGGCGTCGCGTGCTTTGGGGTTTATGCGCCCGCTAAGATCGCGGCAGAGCACTTTTTTCTCGTGTGGTGTCTTGTGTCGTGTACTTATGTTCATGACGTCGAATACGACCGTGTTACAGCACGAGTGCAAGTGCGCGTAAAGTTGCACGCCGCTGTAGACGTTGATGCACGTGATTGTCAGGAGCCGAGCCGAAGGGCAAACTTGCCCGCAAGGTTCGAACTAGAAATTCCAAGTCACAGGAAGTCGCGTTCTCCACTCTGGTGGATATGGTTCCACTCAAGGGCCCGTTATCGAGCGCCGTATCTTTTCTGCGACCCACCATCTTGTGCTTGCTGACTTCGACATAAGTATCACCATGTGGATGCCAGGATACCGCTCGAGGTCGAGGGCCGAGGGCCTGTTGCTCGTCAAGATTGACTGGTTCATACTGTCGTATTGCTGTCTCATGGTGCGTGTGCTTAGAGCTAGACCGGATGCTCTCTCAAGGATTCGAGCTGTCCCAGTATTTCACGAACTGTGGGAGAGCTCACTATGCATCGTTGTGAACCTCAGACCTGACGCCACGTTCGCAGACCTAGATAGGTCCAATGTATCAAACGCATATGTATCTGGAATGAAGGAGGAACTGCACATGTTTGGGAACCAATTCAACGTGCGTGCTCATATCATGTGGACGGACTATTGAAGCTCATCGTCGCAACGTAGAAAATCAACACATTCTTTACCTGTGGATACATTGTAGGAATGATACCGAGTGAGCAACCCAGTTGTCACATCTGGCTTGCATGCTGACCATGTCCACTCAGATAACCTGATGCTCCAAGTTGTACCACCCCGCATCTGGCTGCCAACGATGCAGATTATCTGGGCCATATTGACTTTCTGGTGTGTCGCGCAACAAGGGAAGCCCCGCGCGCAGTCTAACCGATTTCCCAGCACGAGCACTGTGCACAACGTGGAACAGGTAAGTCTCCACAAGCGCCAATATGACTGCCACCTCCTACCAATGTACACCCGCTCCCCTAGATCTACGCGATTCGTTTCCTGCAAGGAATGGCCGAGTCGTCCACTTTTGTGGGAACGCACTACATCCTTGGCTCGTTCGTCCTGCTTGCTATGAGGCTGAAGGGACGCTGAATGCAAGTGTGCGCACAGGTGGTACAGGCCAAGTGAGCTGGGAAAGCGCTCCGCGATATTTACCAGTAGCGGTCTGGCAGGCACGCTGTAAGCCTACAAGCACCGAGCTCTCCGCGCCAAGGCTGACCATCCGTCGCTGCCCCGCTCAGGTTCTCCGGCCTGCTGCAGGCGGCCGTGTATCGGTATGCATCGCCTATCTCCCTCAGACACAGCCCTGACGCCTTTTGCTCCGCAGAAACCTCAACGGGGTCGCAGGGCGCAGCGGCTGGCGATGGCTGTAACTTGCAACCCTGCCCCTCCTCCGACCCGCGCTCACGCCGCCCCACCCGGGCGCAGGTTCATCATCGACGGCATCATCACGCTTCCGATCGCGCTCTACGGCTTCCTCGTCTTCCCCGACGTGCCCGCGACGACGCGCGCGTTCTACCTCTCCCCAGAGGAGCGCCTCCTCTCGTCCAAGCGCCTCGCCGCGAGCGCGACCGACACGTCGCACACCCCGCTCACGTGGGGCCTCGCGCAGCGCGTGCTCGGCCGCTGGCGGTGGTACGCCTGCAGTCTCCTGGTACGCGCCGCCCGCGTCCGCCCGCGTGCCCCGCGCTGACCGCGCAGTTCGCGGTGTCGGGCGAGACGGAGAGCTTTGGCTCGAACAACCTCATGGGGCAGTGGCTCAAGGCGATCGGCGGGTACTCCGTCGAGCAGATCGGTGCGTCGCGCCCGCGCGCATGTGCCCCGCCCTGACCCCTGACGCCGCGCAGACAACTACCCCTCGGGCGTGACGGCCGTCGGGATCGCCGCGACGCTCCTCGGCGCGGCGCTCACGGACCGCAACCAGGTGCGCTGGCCCGTGCTCGTCGTGATGTGCGGCGCGTGCAGCGTGGCCGCCGTGTGTCTCCTCGTGTGGCGCGCCCCGACGGGGCTCAAGTTCTTTGCGTACTGTGCGTGCCGCGCGCGCCGGGTAGCCGTGCACCGGCATACTGACCTTGGGCAGACCTAGCCGGCGTGGCGTACGCGGGGCAGGCGACGACGTTCGCGTGGGCAAACCAGATCTGCGCGGACGACCAGCAGGAACGTGCACTCGTGCTCGCGTCGATGAAGTGCGTCGCCCGCGTCCCTCCCGCACATATGGGTATGTGCAGCGCACCGCGCTGACGCCCGCACGCAGCATGTGGAACAACGTGGTCAACGCGTGGTGGCCGCTCGTGTTCTACCCCGCGACGGACGCACCGCGCTTCCACAAGGGCATGATCGCGATGCTCGGCACGTGTGGCGCGACGCTCGCTGCGACCGCGCTCGTGTGGGCGCTCGAGCGGCGCGAGTGGCGCGTGCGCGGTCGCGCGGGGTTCGTGGAGGGCGAGCTGGGCGACGAGGAGGTGCAGAAGGAGCAGGCGTATGTCGAGGCTGGGGAGAAGGACAAGCAGTGAGGCGGCGCGCGGAGGCGGGCTGCGTTGTGCGCAGCACCGAGCAGCACACGGTGGAAGCCGAAGGTTGTGAATGGCAGAATCAGATCATGCCCGGCGCGATCCCTAAACAGCGTGGAGTCAACTTCTTTCATTCAACGGCCGCGCGTGTCCAGCGCGCGCGGCGGAGACTAGTCAGCAAAGTAGCTGAGCGAGCAGCAATGATACAGGGTGTAAGTAAGTATGGGCGCAAGGAAGCGAACAAATACGTGTGGGGAGTGAGGGAGCTTGGCCTCGGACGGCCCTGCACAGGGTCTGCGTGCGCACGGCACGGCGGGCGGAATGGGATCGGACCGGATCACCCATTGACGACCTGCACACAATCAGCTCAGCACGAACAGCGCAGCGCAAGGCCTACCTTGAGCACCTGAGTGCGCGCCTTCGCGTCCCCGCGCTCCTCGCTGCCCGCGAACGGATCGGGCAACATCGAGGGCGACGCCGCGCGCGCAAACGGATCGGCCATCTGCATCGGCGACGGCGCACGCAGATCAGGCAGCGGCGGCGCCGCGCGTCCCACGCCGCCGCCGCCGCCGGCCGGCGTGCGCACGCGTGCAAGCGGTGGTGCCTGCAGCATGGGCGGAGCAGGCGACGGCCCGCGGTACGCATGCTGAGGCGGCGGCGGCGCGTAGTACGCCTGCACGTTCGCGCCGTACAGGTGTCCCGCGCTTATACCCGCTCCCCCCGAGCTCGAGCTCCCGCTCCGGCGCAGCGCGAGCGCCTCCATGGACTCCCCGCGCTTCTCCTCGTCGCCGATCGGCACGAACGGCGCAAAGTCGACCGCCTCGGTGTGCAGGCGCGCGCGCGCGCGGCGGCGCAGCGCGGCGGTGCCCGCGAGGAAGAGGAGCAGGAGCGCGAGGACGCCCGCGATGGTGAAGACGGCCGCCTCGGCGGGCGTGTTGTGCAGGAAGGGCACGGCGGCGTGAGTTGCGGGGGCGGAGGGTGTGGAGAGGTGCGAGGTCAGGGTGATGACGGTTGTGCCGGAGGTGGTGACGAGCGGGGTCGGGCTTGGGGTCGGGGTGTCGGAAGGGGAGACGCTGGAGGGGGTTGAGGTGGTGGTAGAGGAGGTTGAGGAGGTGGTAGAGGAGGTTGAGGAGGTGGTCGAGGAGGTAGTAGTAGTCGAGGTGGTGGTATCGCTTCTGGAACCAATCAGCACACCGGACACATACCGAGCGCGCGACGTACGAGGTGGAGCTGGTAGACGTCGTCGACGACGTCGACGATCTCGTCGGGCTGGAGGTCGGGCTAGAGGAGGACGTGGGCGTCAGAGACCCCGCCGACGTGCTCGAGGGGGAGAGCGCAGACAGAGGCGGGAACAGCGCGCTGGTGACGGGGCCCAGGATGGTCCCGAGCAGGCCGCCGCCATCACCACCATCCGTGGCGCTGCTGCTGGCATGCGCGCTCGGCCTTCATCCGCAGCGTCAGTGCGCCGCGGCGCGGGCGAAGGAGCGGGACTCACGTATCGGACGGGAACACTGTCGCGCGGGTCGGGTCAGGTCAGAATGGTGCGGGACACGGCGTAGGGTGCGCGTGGCACTCACGACCGCCGAGGAGGCCCTGCCTCCTGATCAAACGCGCCGGCGGCGGGGTGGGTAGCACTGGGGGGACATGGCGGTCGCAGTCGGGGAGGGAAGGAGCGGAAGGGTTTCGAGACGAGACGACACAATCAGAGAGCAGGGCAGACACTCAGTCGGCCATGGGGTTGAAGAGAAAGAAAGAAAAAAAGAGAGCGCGGTGGAAAGGAGCGGGAGGGCAGATTCCCACTCCACCGGCAAGCTGGTCGACATCGCAACCTGTGGAGCTTGGAGCTTGGAGCCCTGCAACGTGCCACCAGTCACCGGCGATCAGAGATCCCTGCATCTTCACGCGCGCGATCATCGAGCATTACAACATCACATGATTTATCATTTCACTCACTGCCAGCCAGCCACCAAAAAAACACAAAAAAAAACACAGCGACAACACAAAGGCGCAGCTCACTTGTGCCCGAACGGGCTGTGGTGTGGGCTGCCGTAGCCCCCGTACGTGCCCGCGTTGCGCTCCATAATCTCGCGCAGCGGACCTAGCAGGCGCGTGAACGCCTGCGCGTCGAGCTCGGCGACCTTGAGCCCGGGCAGCGCGGACCCCGGCGGGCGGCGCACCGCGCTGACCGTCGCCGCGCGCGGCGCAAGCCGGAGAAGCGAGAGCTCTGTGGAGCGCGGGAGAAGTCAGCACGCGCGGCGCAAGCGGGACGGGGCGCGCACCGCCAAAGTAATCTCCGCGCGTGAGGTGGCCGACGACGATCTCGCGCGTCCCGTCGTCGCCGTCGCCGTCGTGCGTCTTGGTCACCTCCGCCTCGCCCTCCTCGACGAAGAAGAACGTGTCGCCTATTTCGCCCTGGCGCACGACGGCGTCGCCGTCCTCGTACGCGGCGCTGACGAGCGCGTCGGCGATCTTGCTGCGCTCGGTCGGCGAGAGCGACGCGAGCAGCGGGACGGTCGAGAGGAAGTGCTCGTACATCGTGCGCCGGCGGTGCGCGGCGTTGAGGATGATCGTGCGGAACGTGATGCGGTCGAGGCACCAGAGCGTCGAGGGCTCGATCGCGACGACGGACGCGGCGCGCGGGTGGCCGTACATGAGCGCGAGCTCGCCAAAGGAGGTGGCGGGGGTGCACTTTTGCACGAGCTTGCCGAACTCTGGGTCCTCCTCCGCGTCCGGGGGCGGGTGGTCGGACCCCCACGGGTGGCGGACGGGCGGCTGCGGGATGAGTTTGTAGCAGTGCAGGAGGCCAGCCTCGACGACGTAAAAGAAATCGCCGACGTCGCCCTCGCGGATAACGACGTGGCCAGCGGTGACGTGGGTCTCGCGCATGGCGTTGAGGACGCCGGTCTCCTGCTCCTCGTCGAGACCGCGGAAAAGAAAGTTGTCCTTGATGGACGTCTTGATGCGGCGGAGCTGCTCGTCTGTTTTGGGGTAGACGGGGAGCGGCTCGTGGTTCTCGCTGTCGACCGAGATGGGTTCGGCGCTGACGGAGGTGCGGCGCTGCATGACATTGAAGCCTGGCGGATGGAGGTATTCTGCGGGGGTAGGGGACTGGCTGGGGGTAACATGATCGAGGACCGAGTACGGGTCTACGGGGCTGGGATCCGAGTCAAAGCGGAAGCTGGGAGGGGGAAAGCCGGTGGTGGTGGGGTCGGGCATACCGTCGCTGGAGAACAAGGCGTTTCCGGAGACGTTGAGAGTGCCAAATGCGCTCTGGGAGGCGGAGGTCTGCAAGGATATGCGGCGGGGCTCGAACGGGTCCGTGAAGGGGGATGCAGAGGAGCGGGTAGGTTTTGGTGCGACGGGGGTGTCAAGATAGTGGTCAGGAGGGATATTGGAGGCGAGGGAGGGACGATGGGCGAGGGCGTCGCGTGTGCGGGCCCTCTGCTCCTCGAGGCGGGACTGGAACCAGTTTGCGCAGAACTGGAGGACGTCCTTTGGCTGCACGCGCTGGACGTCTCTTGTGAGGTCTGCGACGAGCGTATCAAAGGTGGACATGTGCTCGTTGCGGGCGGAGAGAGAGAGAGAGAGAGATGGACGCGAGGGGGGACAAGAGGACGCAAGTGCTTAAGAGGGGATCAGCACTGTGCAGAGCGCACAACGCCTCCTTGTCCCACGATAAAGATGCTCTCAATCTCCCTGTTCTCCCTCCCATTGTCCGCTCAATCGTGCTCCCGGTGCGCAGCGCGTGTTGCACAAAGCCGTCGCGGTCTCTCCCTGGAGACAGTAATTGTGTGGTTGAGGCTGAAAGTGTTCCAAGGAGGAGAATTGCGACATGGACGCTAGCTGATGCGGGCGACGACGAGCGATGGGCATGGACAGCCAGCGCTGAGTGCAGAGGCGGTGTACAGTACTCTCTCACTCGATTGCAAGCGTGCCGTGCGAACGTTACGTTGAACCTGCGAACAGCTGCGAACCCTCTCTGCTCCAAGCAGATAAACGTCTTTAATCCCACCCGCGGTGCTCGCCGTGTGCCACTCGCACCACGGGGCAACCTCGATGCGCAACACGAGCGCGTCCGTATGGCGACCGATGACCGTCCTCATCAGAACCCTGGCATCAGTCGTCTCTGCCGCCATCTTGTTCGTCCTGTTTGTGCTCGAGCGGCTGTGTGATTGAGAGAGGGTTGATCGAGTAATTGCGAGTAAGCAGCTACTCAGCTGTGCCTAGCTGTGTTTTTGAGCGCACGTGGCTGCGCCGACCGACCTTGCGCAGGGCAGTGCATTGCGGCGGACGCTCTCCGTGTTCACTCTCTCTTACATATCTCTTTCTCTTCCTCCTCCACAGCCTAGACGAGCCCCACGAGGCCCATCTCGCTCCATTGCCATGTCACACGTCCGGATATTCCGGAACGGGACCTCGACGGCGGAGACGATCTCCCATCATACGACAATCTCGCCCAGACACACGGTCCCAATTCTAGGTACGCACCCTCTCTCGCCTCTCGCAAGTATCTTTATCATTCTCGTTGCAAAAGGTTTGGCCGCTGGCGAAGCTGGATAGAAAAGAGGTCCGTCTGCCTATTCCTGTCCGCCAGTTCTATTAGTTGCCTCAACGACACACAGGGCTGCCGAGAGATACGCCGATGTCACTCCCGAGGAATGGGAGCGCAGGCGCCAAAGAGGCTGGGGCGACACCGTGCCAGACGACCCCGGCGACCCGTTCGTTCATAGCGAGTGGCCCGCTCAGTCAATACCAGGCGCGCCGCAGGCGGGCCCGTCCTTCGCCTCCGCCTCCTCTTCCTCCTCGCGCCCACACCTCGCCCTGCCGACGCTACAGCTCCAGACCGACTTTGATGTCCTCCCGAGCCCGCCCATCGAGCCCGACGAGCAATTCGAGTTCGACCCCTCGCAGCCTATGCCCGGCGAGCCGCTCGAGCCCGCCCACCTCGGACTCAACCAGTTCGGCTCGCGCTTCCTCCCGCACACCACCGCCCCCATCCGCGCCCTCCTGCCTCTCCTCGGCGACCGCCTCCTGCTCATCGGCCACGACGACGGGCTGTCCGTGCTCAACATGTTCCCGCAGGAGTGGTCCGATACCGGGCTGCGCACCCTCGGGCCCGCAGAGGCCCAGGCGCACGCGATCTGGACGGGCGAGGGGTGCGTGCGCGCGCACCTGCCAAGTTGCCGCGTACGCGAGCCACTGACCCGTGCGCAGGGTGTTCCAAATGTCCCTCCTCGAGGTCGAGGACGTCGGCGAGAGCACGCCCCAGGGCGTCGTCCTCGTCCTCGCCGGCACGGACCCCGACAACTGCCGCGACCAAGAGACGCACCGCACCCTGCGCATGTACAACCTCTCGAGCCTGATCAGCCTCGCCAAGTGGGCCGTCGCGCAGCGGGTGCGTCGCACCTCCCCACCCGCAGCAGCAGCAGTAGCACGCACTCACCCCCGCAGCAGGGCGCCCGCCCGCTCGACATGCGCCGCCCGCCCAACTGGCACCCGCAGCAGACGCAGTCCAAGAAACACAAGTCGAGCGGCTCGCTCGCGCGCGGGCTCAAGTCGCTCATGCTCGACGCCGCGCCGGCCCCCGCGCCGCCCGAGCCCCCGCCCGCGTCCTTCCCCGCCACGGCGCTCTCCCCGAACCGCGGCTCGCCCGAGTCGCAGTCGCCCGACGCGGGCTGGGACCTCGTCGAGGACCTCCCGCTGCGCTGGGCGACGGACTACGTCCCGCTCGCCGCGCCCGGCTCGCGCCTGCTGCACGCGCCCGTCCTCTCCTACGCGCTCTGCCACCGCGGGCGCGCCGCGCTGCTCGCCGTCGCCGTCAAGGCCGCCGTGCTGCTGTACGAGTCGCCCAAGGGCGAGCGCGCGTTCCGCTTCGTCAAGGTGCGTCCGGGCGTCCCCTGCCCGGCGCGCACGCTCACGCCGCGCGCAGGAGTTCTACACGCCGCTGCCCCCGCGCAGCGTCACGTTCGTGCACCAGAGCCTCCCCGAGCCGCTCGCGCGCAGCGCGTCCGACGCAAGCGGCACGCGCCTACTCTCGCCCTCCTCCGCCGCGCACGCACGCACGCCCCCGCGCGCGCGGCACACCTCGCTGCTCCCGCCGCCGACGGTCGGGCTCGACCCGACGCTCGCGCTCTTCGTCGGCTTCGACAAGAAGGCGGGGCTCATCCGCCTCGCGGACGCCGCCGTCGGCGAGGTCGCGCTCTACGACGAGTCCGCGGCCGCGCTCGCGCCGTCCGGGTACGGGTACGGGTACGGGTCCGGCTCTGCGCGCCGCTCCCGCGCGTCGTTCGACGGCTTCAGCGGCGCCGGCGCCGGCGCGCGCGCGTGGGCGCCGCCCGTGCGCGTCGAGCTGCCGCCCGAGGCGCGCGCGCGCGCGGGGTGGGGCGCCGCGGTGTACCTCCTCACGCGCGCGCGCACGACGCACGTCCTCCCCGCGCCGCTGCCCGCCGTGCTCGCCGCCGCGCCGCCACTGCGCACGCTCACATGGCGCAGCGCGCCCGCCGCGCTCGCCGCGCGCGTCCTGCACGTGCCCTCCCCCTCCCCCTCCCTCTCCCCCTACCTGTCCCCGTCCCCGTCCCCTGCGAGCCCTAGCGCGGGCCTCGTCCTGCAGCTGACGGCCTTTGGCGAGGCCGGGCTCGAGGTGCTCGAGGTGCCGCTCGCGCGGGACGGCGCGGCGCCCGTCGTGCGCGCGGATGCGGACGTCGGCGAGACGGGGCTGCTGTGTGCCGGTGGGCACTGGCACCGCGCGTTTGGCGCTGCGCCGGGCGGGCTGCAGCGCTCGCGCAGCGTCGCGTCGGTCGACAGCGTCGCGTCGGACGAGCTCGCGGGGATGATGGCGGCCGAGCAGGGCACGTACGGGTGGGTGCGGCGCGGCGGCGCGGACTGGCGCGTGGTGTGGGTCGGCGGGGCGGGGGGCGTCGCGTGAGCGGGCGGTGGCTGTGGACAGTGTGTATGCATGCGTGTGTGGTAACTTACAGCGCGTCGTTGTGCGTTGCGCACGCACGTGGAGCAAACAGGACATCTGGCATTTCGCATTCGTTAAGGCGAGAGTGTATCGATCCTGTGAGAGTCCGAGTCCGAGTCCGCGTCTGAGATCAGAGTCCGTGTCGTGATATCTACCATATCCAATGCGAGTAAGTACGTGCGAGCAGATGCGGCGTAAACAGCTAAACAACAACAGCGAAAGAAATAAGAATGTTTGGTGTGTGTGTGTGTGTAGCGGGCGCGTCACGCAGGCGGGTTGTCCTTCCCGCGCAGCACGACGAACGACCGCGCCGGCGTCGCCACCTCGCCACCGCCGCCCACCGCCTCGCCACTCCCGCTCCCGCTCCCGCTCCCGCTCGCACTCGCGCCAAGCATCTGCGCCGACTGCCGCTTGCGCACCACCACAAACGACCGCCCCTGCCCGCCCTCCTCCTCGGGCGCCGGCGCCGGCGCCACCGGCGCATCATCCCCCGCCAGCGCGCTCTCGTCCCCCGCACTATGCCGCCGCGGCCTGCGCAGCTGGAACCAATGCCTCCTCCTCGGCTGCAGCTGCTGGCCCTCCTCCTCGTCTGACACGGGACTCGCCACGTCGAGCAGCGTCGAGTGCCGCCGGAACGACGACGGTGCAGGGTTGGGCGAGGCGGCGGGCGCGGCGGGCGACGGCGGGAGGTGCTCGATGATCGCCGTCTGCGACTTGCGCCGCACGTGCGGCGGCGCCGCGCCCGGCGGGAGGCCCGTGCGCTCCGCGGACGCGGGCGCGAGCGCGAGCGACGGCGCAGACGCGTGCGCGGGCGCCGGGGGCGCGTGCGTCGAGCTCCGCCGGGACCCCGCCGCGCTCCCGCTCCCGCTCCCGGCCTCCGCCTGCGCAGCAGCAGCCGCGGCCGCCGCAATCGCATACGGCGCATCAAAGTGCGCCCGGCCGCCGCCGACGCGCGAGAAGCCCGTCTGCGCGTGGGTGGGCGACGGCGCGGGCGGCGCGTCGGCGGAGGCGACCGGCGCGTACCCGGGGCGCGGGAACGGGCGCCACGCGCCCATGATGTACCCCGTGTCGTCGTCGTTTTCCTCGCGGTACGGCCGGAGCGCGTGCTCGGGGCGGAACACGGACGGCGGCGCGGAGCCGCTCGCGCTGCCGGTGCCGGTGCCGGAGCCCTTGCGTATGCTGAGCCCGAGCGTCGCCTGCGAGCCGCTGGCGGCGCCGGAGGGGAGGGTGGAGTCTGCGCGTGAGCGCGAGCGCGGGGCGCGCCGGCGCGACGAGCCGCAGCACCCGAGGAGGCTGCATACGCCGATGAGCCCGCTGTCGACGGTGTGCCGGCTGCGGTCAAAGCCGACGCCGCCGAGGATGCGCGTGAGGCCCTCGAGGAACTTGCACGCGAGGAGCAGCGCGAACGCGAGGTAGACGAGCGCGAGGATGAGGAGGATCACATAGGCGACCCACTGGCCTGCCTCGCTGCCGATCGACACCTGCACGCCGCGTCAGTCCCGAGTGAATGACACGGGTAGGAGGAGGACGCACCGTGGGCGTGAGGATGACGAGCAGGACGGCGACGACGATGCGCGCGACGCAGAAGAGGAAGCTGATGAGGCCCATGCTCGCGCCGTGGCCCCACGGGAGCCACACGCTCGTGACGAGCGCCGAGACGACCTCGACGACGAGGATGACAACCGCCTGCGCGATGCCGCTGCGCTGCCCGCAGCCGATGGCGAGCCCGTGCGCGAGGTTCGTCGCAAAGAACAGGCACGCGAACAACTGCGAGCCGTGGCGGTAGTGGTTGTAGAGCGGGCCGAGCGCGAGCAGCGTCCACGTCTCGTCGTACAGCTTGCTCGTCGACGTCATGAACAGGCGCACGACGAGCAGCACGGGGATGACGACCGAGAACGCGGCAAAGGACAGCGCGGCGAGCGCGATGGACACGACGGACGCCGCGGGCCGCCCGAGCGTCAACTGGTAGCACGAGAAGATCGTGACGGGCAGGTGGAAGAGCATGAGGATGCGGACGAGGTTGCCCTGCAGCACGCTGACGTGGAACGAACTCATGTCGAGGCGCAGCCTGATCCACCCGCGGCGCGCGCTCTGCGGGAACCGCGACGACCGAAACAAAAAGTGCGACGAGTGGGAGCGGTCCTCGTCCGCTCCCGGCCCGCCCGCCACGCCGTCCAAAACGTCCTTGCCCGTGGCCGAGTAGCGTGGGCTCCGCGTGCCGAACTGCGCGCCCTGGCTCCCAAAATAGGTCGACACGATCCAGGTCACGAACGAGTCGAGCGCCCACACCAGGACGCTCAAGACGATCGTCCCCGCGATGATACCAAGGAAGAGCACCAGGCAGACGCCAAACAGGTCCTGCGGCCGCAGGCCCACGGCGTACGCGAACGACGACAGCCCGGACTTGGCGTCGGGCGGCAGGGTGAAGAGCGTGTTTGGCACGCTCGCGTTGACAAAGATCGGCGCGCTCGGGTCGCTCAGCTGGTCCGCAAACTCGGCCGGGGGCGCGAACGGGGGCGCGGCGACGGGGTCCCAGTGCTTCGCAGCGCTATCGCCCCCCTGGGCCAGCGTGACATCTGCACCAGGCCCAAGATTAGCGCGGCCGCGCGGCGATAACGGGAACATCCACACGCACTGAAGGAGAGCGTCGCCCACGCCGTCTGCGTGAGAAGCGGGTCTTTTTTTATTATTAGAATCTGGGGATCAGACGGCTGCGCGGGGCCGAGAGACGGGCGAGCAGCGGTGCTTACAGATAAACTCGGGCCACTGCACGGCGACCATCGCGATCGCGGCGCACCATTGCGTGTGGAAGAACACGTCGCGCATGGATGGCGTGACTGGGCAAGGGGCTATATCAGGACGCGCGCCGGAGGGGCACGAGCAGGGCGCGCGGCACGCACCGAAGCGGATGAGCGCGGGGGACTTGGAGAGGCCCTCGCCACTGACGGCGCTCGCGACGACAAAGCCGGTGTTCTCGATGCGGGACCAGAAACCGCGGCCTGCCCATCCCGCGCGGCGCGACCAGGCAGAGGCGAAACGGGCGGCGGCGACGATGAGCCAGTAGGCGGCGGCGAGGGCGATGGTGGTCCAGAAGACGAGGCGGGCGTGGCCGTAGACGGAGGAGACGGCGCCGGGGTCGAGCGGGGTGGTGGCGATGTCGACGCAGAGGAGCTCGTTGCTGAAGGGGTCGACGGCGCGGAGGCGGGTCTGGAGGGTGGTGAGCTCGCGGCTGGAGCCGAGGTGGGCATAGGACGAAAAGGCGAAGGGCCCGGCGGGGATGGGGCAGTAGAGGCCCGAGGTGTTGTCGGAAGCGGGGAGGGGCGAAGGGGGGCGGAGGGTAGAGCAGAAGTACGAGTTGTTGTTGCGGATGTTGAAGGTGAGTATCTCTGTGGTCGCAAAGAGGGTAGCTGGGCGGGGAGCCTCAGCGGGTGGAGCACAGCACAAGAAAAAGATGAGCGCGCACCCAAGTCGGAGCTGCCGTTGGCGGTGCCCTGGATAACCTGTGGCGAGGTGCCGAGGACGGTGAGGTTGAGGTGGCGGCCGAGAGAGTCGGAGGTGGTGACTTGGGCGTATACGGTGGAGATGTTCAGTTTGAGGGAGGCATTGCCCGAAAAGCAGTCGCTAAATCGTGGTACAGCAGGCTGGGCAGCAGCGCCAGCGACAAGACCCACGACCAACCCAGCAGCGAGAGCGAGACGGCGACGCCGAGGAGGAGACATTTGTCTGCCTGCTGCGTCGGAACGAGCGGGAGCACAAAGAGACAGGCGGTGGCTGAGCGTGGCACCCCAACTGCCTCTTTCGGTCACAAAATATTACGTCATAAAACTTTAGAAAAGATCCTACAAACAACTCGACTCGACAACGACCCAAGCAGCGCGCACTGACAACGTCCTCTATCGCCTTGCATAACCCGCGCTCAATATCAATATTCACCGTCACTGGTCGTCCACCCAGTCCCCGCCCCGCCGCACACGCTCCATGTACTCCGTCACCCACGCAGGCCGCCGCAAATGCACCGCAGCCAACTCGGCCCGCGCCCGTGCCCGCGCCTCGTTCGCCTGCACCTGCGCCTCGCCTTCAGCGCCCTCACTAGCGCCCTCAGCAGGCACCGGCACAGGCGCCTCGCGCGTGTTCATCTCCGTGCGCACACGGCCCTCGCGCTGGCGCAGCGCCGCGCGCCGGCGGTCCCACACCGCCGGGTGCGCCGTCAGCACGAGCAGCTCCGCGAACGTCTTGAGCCGGTGACCCAGCGTCGGCGCCGCCACCGCGTGCGGCCGCGCATCCAGAGCGCCCGTCTCGGCGCGCAGGTTGAGCGTCGCCAGGCTGTCGACCATCGTCTCGCCCTGCCGCCGCGGGCGGTGCGCTGGCCCCTGCGGGCGCCGTGCAGCAGGCCTGCGCGCTGCCTGTGCCTGTGCCTGTGCCTGCGCTTGCGCTTGCGCCTGCATGTCGGCAGGGCGCGCCCGCGCCGCGCGCAGCTCCTCCGCGTCCGCGTGCCGGTTGGCATTGCGCGCGTTCAGCCGCGGGATGGCGTTGCGGATCGTGTTCCACGTCTCGTAGAACAGCCACGCGGTGACGATGATCCCAAACACGGGCTTCTTGAGCGGCGAGAAAAAGTAGAGCAGGAAGAGCGTGCGCAACGTGAGCATCAGCAGCGGCGCCGCGAGCGCGCGCATCGGCACCGCGCGCAGCTCCGCGATCACCGCATTCTCCTGCCGCACGCGCAGCGGCGGGAGCCCGATCTGCTGCAGGTGCGCGTTGACGTGCACCGGGAACGCCGCCTGCAGGGGCACCGGCGTGGGATGCGCCGCGCCCGACGGGCCCGCCAGCACGAGGAGCGCGAACGTCTGCTCCAGCACGCGGAGCGCGTGAGCCTGCTGCGCCGTCGGCATTTTAGAGGCGTCCACAAGGCGGAGGTACTCTTGTCCGCTGCAAAAAGGGAGAACAATAAGACACCGCCTCGCGCATCTACCCGAGATCACGCCACGCACTCTATCGTTACGGACTCGTACTTGAGCCCTTCGGCCTCGCCCTGCGCGGGTGGGTACTCGTCGTCCACGATAGCCGGCCACGCGTAGCCCCACACGGCGAGCTGCTGCATGGCCAGGCCCCGCGCCTCGGAAAAGCCCGGGGGCAGCGGGCCCGGGAGCGTGTGCCCATATCGCAGCACAGACATCGCGCTCTGATGGTACCACGAGACGTAGCTTGTGTACGCCAGCGAGGCGGGGCCGAGCCCCGGGTGGGGCTGCAGGACGGGGAGCGGCCCTGGTGATGGCAACCTGGATGTGGATGTGGCAGCGGGTTGCTGCTGCTGCGGGGCGTGGGCGTGGGCAGGGTATTGTGCCGGCAGCGACGGGGGCGTAGCGAAGTAGCCATCAGGGTGGGGCGCGCCGTGCAGGGGCGTGCGGGGCGCCGTGGGTGTCGGGATGGGGTTGGTCGCCACGGCTGTAGTGCTAGGCGGGGAGCTGGTCCACGCCGATGGGTGTACGGAGAGGTGCACGACGGGTGGCTCGGCCGGCAGCTGCTCGCAGATAGCGTGAGCCCGCGTGCGCCGACATCGATCCCAGCGCACCAAACGCACCTTCCAGATATTGCGGACCTGCTCGTCGTCGGCGAGGAAGCGGCCGCGCCAGATGAGGCGCTGGCCGTGCACACGTGGGCTGCCGGCGCAGACGCGCTCTATCTCGCGCTTGACGTCGGCGACGGAGGCGATGGGGGAGACAGAGACATGAAAGGAGTGGGAATAGGTGGGGAGCTCGACGCGGATGAGCAGGGACATGAAATGAAATGAAAGGGAGGAGCAGAGAGTGGTGCAGCGGTGGCCGTCACTGACAAGATACGTGGAGGCTGTCACGTGAATCGCCCTTATGCCTCCGCGACGGTTACGGTACTACAATTTATAGTCAATTTAAATACGTTGCTACGTGCAAGTACGCTACAGGTTGTGCTCTAATCTATGCAATTCGCCCAGGGCCCTCCATCATCTCCCTAAACCGCGTGGGCACCTCGACCCCGTCCCACACAACCTCCACGCCCGGCACCGTCGCCTGAACCACCTCCACCACCCTCCGATGGCACCGACACCCGTCCACATATATCCTCGCGAGCCCCGGCGGGCGACACGCATGCATCGTCCCAAGCAGCCCGACGCACTCCCTGCCCTTCGCCGCAAAGTCGATATCGCACAGCGTGAGCGACACCATCCCCGCGTGCCCGCCCCGCCCGACGAACTCCACCAGCGCCTGCAGCGTCGCCGCCGACCCGACGCGCACATGCCGCACGCCCGCATACGCGCCAAACACCTCCCCCCACGCGCCCGCCCCGAGCTCGAGCGTCCCACACAGCGCGCGCAGCGCCCCGGGCGCAGGCAACGCGCCGCACACCGCGCGCAGAATGCGCACCTTCTGCTCCGCGCTCCACATGAGCAGCCGGAACTGGAACCCGACGTCCACGCGCGGCTCGCCCGCGCCCGGCTCCCAGCACGGGCGCCCGCTCGCCGCGTCCTCCACGGCGGACGCGTGCCCCGCGACGCGGAACGCGCGCGAGAAGCGGTCGCGCCACGCCACGGTGAGCGTGCCGAGCGCGGCGTGCGGCAGGCGCGCGAGCAGCGCGGGCAGCACCGCGGCGCACTCGGCGCCGGAGAGGTCGTCCGTCGTGCATGTGCCGCGCACGGCCGCGGCGCGCGGGAGCGCGAGGCGCGCGAGCGTGTGCAGGAACGCGGGCGCGGGCGCGGCGAGCGTGAGCAGGCGCAGGCGCGGCAGCGCGATGCGGCGCGTGTCTGCATCCGTGTCCGCGGGCGCGCACGCGCGCGCGGGGAGGTACTCGTGCAGCGTGAGCGTCTCGAGGTCCGGCAGCGCCTGCAGCGCGTCGAGCAGCGCCGGGTACGACGGCAGCTGCGATGGGTCGAGGTGGCCCCGGACGCGCACCTCGAGGCTCGTGAGCTGCGCGAGCGCGGGCGCCGCGCAGGGCGGGACCGCGTTGGTCAGCGCGACGCGGCGCAGCGCCGGTGCGCGGTCGCTGAAGAGCGGCTTCGGGAGACCGCGCAGCTGCGGTGCGGCGATGGTCAGCGCGCGCAGCACCGGCGCGGGGCGTACGAGCGCGTCGAGGACCTCGGGTGTGCACGCGCCGGGCTCGATGGTGAGCGTGTGCGCGCGCGGAAGGAGTCGTGCCACGAGCTCCGCGGCGCTGGTGCGCGCGTCCGGGGCGTCGGGGTGGATGGCGAGAGCGTCCTCGGAGAAGGTCAGAGCGAGCGGCGCGTCGCCGGCGCGGCGCAGCGTCTCGGCGGCCCATGCGGGGCCGAGGTCGAAGCGCTGCGCCGTCCAGAGCTCGCGGCAGCCGAGCGCGACGTGCCGCCAGAGCCGGCAGACGTGCGAGGCGGCGATCCAGCCGAGGCGGTGCTGCGCGGGGGCCATCGTGCGGGGCTTGCGGCCGGGCGGGCTCGTGGGGTAGGCGTCGACGAGATAGGCGAATATCACTTCGAGGATCTCTGGGAGGAGCAGGGCGTGGCGGGCCCCGTCTTGCTCGACACGTTCCTGCAGTGCACGGCGGTCTGGCTTGGCGGCGGCGGAGACCCTGAGGTGAATCCGTGCCACCGTCAGCCGACATCGTCGCAATAGCTCGAGCACTCACTGGGCGCGGTCCTCCTCTTGAACTATCATCTCTGCAGGGCTCCTATGGCAGTGGTCCTGGCAAGGACGGAAATCGCTGGCTGGCTGAGAGAGGCGTGTCGAGGAGCACAGAGTTGGTCGGGTTGGTCATAAGGCACGGTATATAGCTATCAAACAGGGCTGACTGAGCTGGGTCGAGGAGACACGAGTCGATGTTACGGGAACCCTGCAGAGAGAACGCGGCAATTGGTTTGAAATCCGGGGGCGATGGCGAGGGATGTGTGAACTGGGGGTATCAGCGCCCATACCAACTGTTGCGGCCCACTGGACAGCGAGCGGTGCCCATCGACGGCGGGCACTGCAGTTTGGGGACCATCGGGCTGACGCTCACGCCGGCGAGCGCAGACAGGCGCCCTACGGTCTCTGCTCGTCCACGCGGTCCTGGGAACACCCTCGCGTACGGCATCACAAACCCAAACTCGCATCTCCAATTGCTGCGCGGAGCGCCTCCCACAACAGAACATACTTGAACAAACGCGTACAGATCCGAGCAAGGCCATCACTGGGCCCACACCACTGCTGAACTCTCTTGATACATCTGCGATCGTCCTTCTTTCCTTCTATTTCTCGTCACGCGAGAGGAACCTCGAGCGTCCGCCGCTCTCTCGAGCTCTGGTGCGCCAGTTCGATGAGCTCGATGACCGACGCAGCCTCCTCCCACTTGACCTCCTGCTCCGCACCGTCCCGAATGACCGCGCCGAGGTTGCGGAACAGGTTCACATACGCCCCCGGCTCCGTCGACGGCCACCTGTGCCCCGTGCTCAGTTTCGGCACGAACGCTATCGCGCAGCACTCACGTCGACTTCTTAAAGGACCCGTCGGGCTGCACGTTCTCAACGTAGCCCCAGATGTCCTCCGGCTCGCTGCCGAAGCCGGAAGCATAAATGCCGTTGGGTTCGGGCACAACTTTGAGCAGGTCTTCCTGGGTGTCCAGGCCCGTTTTGATAAAAGTTCCCTTGACTCCACGGACGATGTACCGCGTCTGCACTGCGGTGGCAGATAAGGGCGTCGCACGCACGGTCACAGTGAAAGGATGCGGAGACACCGTGCCGGCGGGGTACTTGAGGATGATGTTGAACTGCAAAAGCCAACAAGTCTCAGCGCGACACTGCACGCCGGGGTCCAAAAGGCGACGCACACTATCATCGAGGTCGGGGTCGCCGATGTTCCTCACGTTCTCAAGGAAGGCCGCGATCGACTTGGGCCGCCCAAAGAGCGCCAGCACCTGGTCGATGAGGTGCGAGGCGAGGTCGTAGGTCAAGCCGTTCGCAGGCGTCGGCTCGTCCTTCCAGTTGCCCTTGAGCGCCGTGCGGTAGCGATCGTAACTACATGCCGCGCGCACCCCCGCGTGAGATGGCGCTGCAGATATGTACGGCGCGGTTACGTACTGCGACTCAAACTCGACGAGATCGCCCAGCGATTGCGGGGCATCCGGGGGTAGGGAAAGAAGGCGGCGCAGCGCGAGAAAGTCAGAGTCCCACCGTCTGTTTTGGAACGGGTAGAGGACGAGATGCTTCGACCGAGCGATCTCGGCGAGCTCCCTGGCCTGCTCAGCGGTAGCGGTCACCGGCTTGTCGACGAGGACTGGGGACGGTCAGGTCAGAGATGTCGATGATCGCGGGGCAAGGCGATCGGACGGCATCGGCGCACCGTGCTTGCCCGCGAGAAGGGCAGACTTTGCAAACTCATAGTGGGTGCCGTTGGGGGTGCCGACGACGACGAGGTCGATGTCGGGGTCGTCGAGGACGCTGTGGAGGGTGCGGTGGATGCGGACGGCGACGCCGAAGCGCTCGTGGAGCTTTCCGCCGGGGGTGGCTGGGTTGCGCTCGAGGACGGCGACGAGGGAGAAGAGGTCGGGGAGGGCGAGGACGAAGGGGACGTGGAAGGTGAGGCCGGCGAGGCCCACGCCGAGGACGCAGGTGCGGATGGGCGTCGGCGCCATGTCGCGGTCGGGCTCGAGAGCTCCGGACAGACGCGCTCTGGCCACGCTCAACATCGCCTCCGCCTTCAATTAAGCTTGGCACTGAACATGTCCCATTCCTTGTCCTCTCTCTCCCATGACCGCTCTCCTCGCCCTCCTCCTCTGGGCGCACGTCGCCCTCGCCCAGCTCTCTCTCCCGTCCCCGCCCTGGCTCCCGCCTGCCGCGTCCTCCGGCGCGCAGCCCTCCGCACAGGGCAGCACCCCCAATCCACAATGGTCCTCGCTGCTCGGCAACCTGCTCTACTTTTACGAGGCCCAGCGCAGCGGTCATCTCCCCAGCACGAACCGTGTCTCGTGGAGGAACGACAGCTGCGTCAATGACGGCTCGGATGTCAAGCTCGACCTCTCGGGCGGCTACTATGACGCGGGCGGTACGCTGCTCCCTCCCTGGACCGCTCGCCACACTGTCCTCATACCCTTGCCCCTCTGCACCAGACTACATCAAATGCACGTTCCCTCTGGTCAGCTCGCCGCCTCCCTGATCTCGTGCGTGCGGAACCGTTGATCGTGTGCCCCCAGACGTTTTCGATCATGTCTATATGCTGGGGAGCGAATGACTTTGGCAAGGGTGCGTCCCGCTCGGCCGCACGACAAATGCACAGCGCTGACATCTGGCACAGGCTACGATCTGACCAACCAGACGCCGTATCTCGACGACATGCTGCGCTGGGGTCTAGACTGGTTGATCAAGGTGCGTAGCGCGCCGGTGGCCCTACGCGGGTTACATGCCTGCCATATCCTGCCCAGGCGCTAACCGTCAGACAGGCGCATCCTGCCCCGCGCACGCTCTTCGTGCAAGTCGCTGATGGTACGCCCGCGCCAGCGCCCACGCCCATGCGTCCCCCCGGCTTATTACGTCCGCAGGCAACCTCGACAACGCCTACTGGGGCGGCGACCTAAACATTCCCCAAGACCGCCCATCCTATCAGATTAACGATACCAAGTGAGGCGCTGCTGTATGACTGTATGCCTTCCCCCGCCCACCTGACCCGCGCCCAGCCCCGGCACAGACGCCGCAGCCAGCGCCGCGGCCGCATTCGCCGCCTGCTCGAACCTATACGCCGGCCGCGCGCTCGGGCCCGCCTTCTCCGCACCCGCGTCCCTGCAGAACACCACCTACGCCGCGACGCTCCTGCAGCACGCGCAGGACCTGTACTCGTTCGCGACGGGCGCCGCCGGCGGGCAGCAGACGTACCAGACGGCGGTGCCGCAAGCGGGCGAAGCGTACGCGTCGTCCGGCTTCGGCGACGACCTCGCGATCGCCGCGCTGCTCCTCGCCGCCGCGACCAACTCGAGCGACCTCTACACACAAGCGGAGGGCTTCTACACGCAGTACGGCCTCGGCGGGCAGGACGCGGTGTTCAACTGGGACTCCAAGACGCCCGGGCTCGCGGTGCTCTTCGCGCAGCTCGCGAACGCGAGCGCGCCCTTTGCGGGCAACCTCTCCGGCTGGCAGGCCGAGGCGGAGCGCTACTTTGACCGCATCCTGAGCGGCGCCGGGCCTTCTTTCACGACCAAGGGTGCGCACGCCGGCTTCTGATACCCGCTGTCGGCGTCTCTCATGCGCGCGCGCGCGCGCCAGGCGGCCTGCTGTGGTACCCCGGCGACTCGGACGAGGCGTCGCTGAACCCGGCGCTCAACGCCGCGATGCTGCTTACGCGCTACGCGCCGCTCGCCACGACGCCGGACAAGACGCAGCGCTACCAGGTGCGTCCGCCTGCCCGCTCGCCCGCAGTCCAGCACACACTCACCGCGCCGATCGCTCCCAGGCCTTCGCGCAGGCGCAGATCGACTACGCCCTCGGGCACAACCCCATGTCCGGTGCACCGCCTCCCCTCCCTCCCACCCGCCCGATAGACTAACCCCGCGCCGCCGCAGCGCCGTACGTCGTGGGCGCGAACCCGAACGCGCCGGCGAACCCGCACTCGGCCATGGCGAGCGGCGGGGACGACATCAGCAACATCGACACCTCGCCGCCGCAAGAGGCGTACGTGCTCTACGGCGCGCTCGTCGGCGGGCCGGACAAGCAGGACCGCTTCTGGGACATCCGCAGCGACTGGCCCGAGACCGAGGTGCGCACCCCTCCCTCTCCCCTCCTGCGTCCGCTCGCCGCTGACCCGCGCGCGCATAGGTCGCGCTCGACTACAACGCGCCGCTGCTCACGCTCGCCGCGGCGCACGCGCTGAGCGACACCGCCGACCCGTTCTACACGCGCCTGCAGCCCGGCGCGTACGCGGCGGCGCGCCCGGGCGGCACGCCGTGCGACCCGGCGTTCCCGTGCCACCACGGCGGGCTGTCGACTGGCGCGAAGGCTGCGATCGGCGTCGTCGTGTCGCTCGTCGGGCTCGCGCTTATTGGGCTGGGGGCGTGGTATGTGCGCCGCCGTCGCGCTCGCAAGTTTTAGGGATCGGGTACTGGGATCGTTGGGGACGATTTGGACGATTTCCCATTCTTGTTTTGTTTGTCCACTCGCAATGGTTCTCGGACAGACATGCATTTTCTTGCAGATCACGAACTTTGTAGCATGCACGCACGCACGCACGCACTTGGACGGTATCCATATCCGCAGCCGTAGCCGTACCCGCATATAATTCCGCTAACAGTAGCAACGTACGCAAAGGACGATCATATCATGTGTGGTCTTAGTACACCTCGAGCACATAGCGCTCTTCCTCCTTCAGGCCCTCCAAGAACGCGTCCGCCGCCTGTGCGTCCATGCCGCGCTGCTCGGCGAGCGCCCCGACGAGCGTCTCGTACACGTCCGGCACGGGCCACGTTGGGCCGCACAGATAAAACACGCCGCGCTCATCGAGCAGCATGCGCACGAGCGCGATGACGTCGTCGCGCATCTTGTGTTGGATGTACACCTTGCGCGGCCCGTCGCGCGAGAAGGCGAGCCCCGCCTTCGTGATGATGCCCTCCTGGATGAACGCCTCGATCTGCGCGGGGTGCATCAGTCAGTCAGCGTGGCTCTGGCATCATCACGGAAGTAAAAAAGAAGAGATGAGGGTAGGGGGGGGGGGGGATCAGCTGGCTGTTCTTAGTTTTTTTTTGTATACAGATCTCCACATCGCGGTGGCTCGGAGATTGTGGTATGGTTCACATCATGTAATGATCTTGGAGGGGAAGGGTAGGGACACCGACTCACCTCTTCGCCGTACAGGTACTCTTGTGACTGGTGCCGCGAGCCAAAGTAGTAGTAAACGGGCCCGACCGGGACGCCCTGCGCCGCGAGGAGCGTGCGATGCTGCAGGAACGCGCGGAACGGCGCGGCGCCGGTGCCCAGCCCCGCCATGATGAGCGGCTGTGTGGCCTCCGCGGGAAGCTGGAGGGGGTCCTGATGTCAGCTGCGCAGATCATTGAGCGATGTGGGAGCTCACCTTCATCACGCTAGGCTTGATAGACACCGTCACCTTCTGGCCGATCTTGAGCCCGGCGAGGTAGCGTGTGCACTGACCGTAGCGCGGGGAGCCTGCGGAGAAGTCAGCGGTGTGGGGCTAAGGAATGGAAGCGGGCACTCACCACTCGGCGTCACCCAGTCGACAGTGACGACTAGGAGGTCGACTCGGTCCCCGACTACGCTTTGTGCACTGGCAATGCTGTAGTGCCGCGGCTTGATGTCCCCGATCATCTCGCAAAGCACCTCGATTCCCGGACGCGCGCTGGTGTAGCGGCACAGTACATCAGCGAAGGAGACCGTGTCCTTCTCGGAGAGCTTCTTGAATGTAGACGCCCCCTCGGGAGAACCGATGAACAGCAGCGCATGTCGGTCGACAGATTTCTTCGCGTACTCTGCGAGATCAGAGTAGAACGACTTTGGTGGTTTCCCGAAGAGATCGACCTGCTGCTGCAGTGCTTGGAAGACGGTGCGCGCGTGGACCTTGGTGTCGCTTCCAGGAACAGGGATCGTGATGACGAGCGCGGGGTCGACGCCGTACCAGTCACAGAATTCGAGAACTTCACCCTCGTCGTTCCACCCGTGAACCCCCAGCGCCTCGCCAATGGCGTACTTGAGACCGGTGCCCGACGTGTCGAACTCCACGTGGAACACGTTGCGATCGTACTCCTTAGGCGTGAGACGCCGGTTGACGGTGCACGTCACGAGGTAGGTGCGTTCAGGAAGTTCCGGACGCAAACTTGGAAGCTGTGGGTATTGTTCCGCGGAGGAAGCACTGGCATCCCGCTCGACAAAGGCGTCTGGGAAGAGCAGATGGCGCGCAGCGTCGTGCCAGGACCCGAGTCTGGCCCCATTAACAATGGTCTCGCCATCTTCCGTCGTAACTGCAACCGCGTTGAACTCGAAGTCTTTCCGAGGCGCTTCCTTATCGACTGTTTCGGGTGTGACAGTCGAGAAATCAACTTCCAGAAGTCCGTCCCATACATGGGAAACCACCGTGGCCAGGCGTAACCCGCTCAAAGATGCTCCATTGAGGCTATCCGTCAACTTCAATACCGCGGCTTGTGTGGCTTTGGAGCCGAGGTACAAACGCAGGAAGGCTAGAAGGGCGATCAGCTCAGGCAGTGACTTGCGCACGTCCTCTTCGAGTCCGGTAACCTGGGAAGCTACGAGGTCGGCGTCTATGGTGTACAGGTGCAACGCCCTCTCCTGGATGAGTGATATGTCATCCGCAGCTAGATTTGACGCCAGTTCTGCAGCCGACCAGGATGTAACCAACAGGACCGAGGCGCCACGCTTTGCGTGCTTCAGGAGAGAATGTGACTTGAGGAGGGTCTGATCAAAAATGGCAAGGAAGCTGCATACACCTCCGCTGTCTCCGGAGATAGGTAGGCCGACGGGAAGTGGGACGTGAGGGCTGAGCCACTGCCGCGGCTCAAGCCAAATGCGATCTGCGGTAATCCCCCCGGGCCTGGAGAGTACGTCGTGCTCTGTAAGTAGACGAGCGGCAATACTCGAGCTTTGAGTGAACGTCTGCTCGATCCTCTGCGGCACCGTTGATAAGGGTGTCCCAGGGGAACTGAAAAATAACAACTTGGTCGCGCCGGCAGTGTCGAGAGGCTTAATATCAGAGGGGAGCAACGGCAGGTCGGTGAGGAACTGTGCCAACAAGGAAGGTTTGCTAAGAAGTTCCGGAAGCCGAGTTGGTGTGATGGCCTCGTAATGGACGTTGGGTATCTGGCTTGAGGGATCCAGTATGCTGCTGCGAACTTCGGAATGCAACATGCCGTGAGAGGCGTCGGGAGAAGCATCCTCAAGAATATGGATGTGCTTCACGGTGGACGGGAGAACTTCTAAGAATGCAGATTCGTCCCAGGGGCGCAGCAGGCGAACGGTGAGCACTCCGACACCGGGGGTGTTGGCGAGAGTCGCTTGGAGAGCCAGCGCCAGGGGTCCATTGAGCGCAACGATGACAACACGGGCATTCTTGTCGCCCACGTAGTCGAAGCTGCGGTAGCCTGACTTTTGCAGGACATCATAGACGCTGCTGCCAACGTCCTCCTTCGAAGGGAGAGGCGGCGCTTGCAGCTGCTGGACCTCCCGGGCCGAGCTATGGTGGTCGAAGAGATGAATCACGTGAGCGGGAAACTTGTACGCGGCCGCCGCCAGATCGACGGATTCTTGGGGTTTAGCCGAGAGCAGAACGACGAACGACTCTGGCAGGACAGGAAGAATGGGATTGAGTGAGGCCAGAGTGGGGGTAAGGGCCAAACGGTCGCCAGTCGGTGAGATGACCGGGATCTGAAGGACAAGTCTGCTGCTGGCAGTCGGTGGGGGTAAATGGATGAGGGATGGGATCATCCCAGCCAAGCCGGTCGGACTGGTGTATGCGGTTAAAACCGAGCCGTTAGCAGCGTCCTTGCTCGTTCCCTGAGACAGCCTGCCGACCAAGCTCAGTCCGGCGCCGGCTCGTGTCTGCAAGGCCACTACAGAGGCGGTATCCTGGTTCGACTTGGACCATGCTTTGGTCAGAAGACCGAAGCCTGCCTGTTCCGCGAGATCATAAATAAAGACGGCTGAGCTGGTAGTTGAGCGTGATGAGATGAGTTCTATGAGGTCGGATGCGGCAAAGGAATTTTGCGGCGCAAGCTGCTTGAGGTCGATGGTCGACCCGTTCAGGACGGGGGACGCGGGTGTGAGGGTGGAGGAGGCGGAGAGGGGTGTCGAGATGCCCGAGGAGTCGACAAGCATGTCTTGGGATCGTAGTCCAACGTAGAGGTCGGTTGGGGAGACGAAAGGGAAAATTGAACACGGGACGCCATGCTGGATGAGGACATGATGGCGCGACCGGGCGCGACCTGGGTCGGCAATGGCCGTGTGTGAACTTGAGGCCGGCTCGCCGCTTCAAACCGGCACGCTCGTCGTTGGCTCTCAGCGTCCAATTGGTTGGTCTCGGAACCAAATTCCCGCGCGCTGGCACGCCGACGTTCCCTCCCGGTCTCCGTATTCCCGTCGAATTGGGGATGGCGATAAACAGACAAGGTAAAATGACCAAGCACAACCGGTCTCGCCCATAATTATATTACTCTCTTGGGAGTCTACATACCCATGCTGCAACTCGTCTGCCTTCCTTGATATCCGGCGTAACGGTCAGTTGTCGGTCACATTTGATACGCGCTCAGGCTTGACGGGTGGGCCTGTGTTCTGTACAGGACATTCACATATATGACGGCGCTTCCCTCTTCTATGGCCACTTCCTACCATGTCAGACGCACCACCGCCTCCGTATTCCGAGCGTCCAGAAGCTCTCAACAGTTCTCCTCCCAACCCCGAGCAGCCTGTAGCATCCTCTTCGCGCTCCTCTAACACTTCGCCGATGTTTCATGTTGGACTGCGCGCCATACATGCGCCGCTCGTGGAGATCAGGCACTTAAGGCTTCACCTCAGCCTCCTGTATGCGCTTCAAGGCCTCAGAACACGCGTGGAATCCGCGAACGAACCGTCATGGCCTCCATTAGCTAGCTCACTAGGCGGAGAGCAGCGGTGGACATGGTTCGTGAATTTAGCCGTCGAAAGGTGAGTGTAACGTTTGCCCTTGACAATTGATCCGGCGGGCATTGGTCAGTAACAAAGGCTGCGACCAGATTCCAGCGCTGGCTGGAAAAACTTTCTCCACCGTCACGCTCAAATACTCTTGCTAAATTCGTCCGAAATGACATGCCCCCAATCGATGTTTGGATGGTGCTTCACGCGTATCTGCTCAATCCACAGTCAGCATGGGCCTCATCCGCCATAGTACCACAACTTCTAATTCGGTCATTATAGATCGTTTGCCGAGGACTGTAGCCGCATCAGGTCCTTGGGCTCCCTGACTGCTCTCGTCTCTGCCGTGCCCGATTTATTTCTAGAGGCTTTCGTGAGTCGCCTCGCGGTTCGTTGACCTCATATGTATGACCTTGCCTCACTTGTAGAACACTATCAGTGATGTGATCTTGTGGAAACCTCACGCAGCGAGCAGGGCGAACTGGGTGGCAAAGACAGGACTGCCGTTTGATCCCCTCGAATGTGCCGCGATTCTTTTGCATCAAGACATAGCGTGTCCCCAGTGCAAGGCTGTGGCCGGTGTTCGTGAGTATCTGATTGATCACCCGAGGCCGAGGTCTCATTGGCGAACAGCATACCTCACACCATCCGGCACAGGTTATGCTGAGCCTAATTTCTCCTATACCTGCACGTCCTGTTCGTTTGACATCACCAGAGAGAAGCTAGCTATTTCCAAATTGACAACGGATCTGACGGCCCATCTGTTGCATGAATCACAGACCGGGTCAGCCGACATGCAATTATACCTCCCGTATGTCAGCGTCTCTTGATTGGTCGTTTATCTCACATGGACCGTAGCTGCACACTGCGTACGGAATACGGGGACGATACGATCCGTGCCACGGGCATCAAACAAGACTTACTGAACTTGAAGCCCATCAGCCAATTCAACTCACGCAAATGGAAGCAGAACCAGGGAGCCAGCTTGGCCATGGCTGAAAGTCTCGAGTGGAAATTCAGCGAAATAAAAAAGGCGTGGTCTCAGCTTCAGAAGCCCAAAATGTAAGGATCTAATTGTCCTTCGTGTTGTCATCCAGTCACCCATCTTATCTCCAGTGCGGCCAAGATATTGGGCGCCTATTATAATCAAAGACCCTTCTCCGTGGAACTGATCGGGGCTGTATGTGCTTCATCTCGGAATTGCTTTTGTGAATGGATATAACGTGACGTATACAGGTGCTTCGCCAAGGCTCGTTCATCACGAAAATGCATGACCTTGGGTGGACTGCACCCACTTACTTCGAGAAGCACGAAGACGCCCTCGCCCTACACCATGCAGTGATGCGATACCATGCGTGAGGCTATTCGTTGATTGTTCCATGAGCTCTATTCACCACGTGCCCCTAGATTCCTTGATCTGATGTCTTCATCACAACATGCTCTAGTAGTGCCGACATTAGACATAGACCTCGTCTGGCACACTCACCAACTTGCGGGCTCACGCTACCAAAAAGATTGCAAGACTAATGTTGGGCGCTATATCGACCAGTCAGTCTCTCACCGCATAGTACACCGCCGTCTCTAATTTGTCAAGTAGCGATGACAAAGTCGAGCAATTCTATCTATCGAACGCATTTGACGCGACGTGTCGAGCTTGGGAGGTCTGTCCTAACACAACGACACCACAGATGCCATTCTCACCTCCTCGATGTAGAAGCGGTATGGCCTGCCGTACACCCAGTGCGGCTGCCCTCTCCCAGGGAATACGATCGGCCAAAAACTCGCTCGCCTCGTCTCGCACGTAGGTTCGCGGCACTACCCCCTCTCGCGCCTGGCGCCGCCCGCAAACCAGCCCGAGGCGCTGGCCGCCTCGCACCCGTCCGACCACCCGGCCGTCGCGGTGCTCGGGCTGGCAAGCAACGCGGCCGCAAAGGCGCAGCGCGAGAGCAAGGCCGCACGGCGGCGCGAGCGCGAGGCGACGCGCGCACGCCGGGGCGAGATCAGCCCTGAGGAGTTTGAGCGCGGCGCCGCGCACGCGCCGGCGTTCCTCGTCCCTGTGCCGCTCGTGCCTGCGTCCGCGATGGCGCCGCTCAACCCCGCAGGACAGGTGGTCTGCGCCGACGGGTCGACGGGCAGCTTTGCGGGATGCGCTACGGTGCGTGGGCTGATCGGGCCTGTGTATCCACTCTAGGAGGCGTGCTCATGTGGTTTATACTTTCTTCCAGGATTCTGGTGCGGCGTGCATCACGGGGACCGTCGGCATGAATGAGGGATATGTTGGCTCAGTGGACACGCCGTGGTCTATAATGTGATCGTGATCCCGCGGGGCCAGAAAATGCCTTCAGGAGGGCAGTCGATCTTTGGAGGACATGCACTTTACGGTTCTGATCTTGAGAACTCGACGCGAGTGGTGACGTTGTATTGTAACATATAAGCTATGGTGCTCCTAGAACCTGGATTTCATGCACGCAATCGGCTAGTGTATGAATACACTGTGTTTCGGAAAGTATCGTTGGATATTTCACAACTGACTTCGACGCCTAGTGTACAACAGCAGTCTACAGTATTGACCCGACTTACTGCTCCTTGCTCGTGTTGTTGAGCCGATCGCCCTGTCACAACTTCAGGCCACCGTACAACACATGTCGCCAGACTACTTACCGTATCGCCCAATCCCGGAGAGATGAGGCCGTCGCTCGTCAATTGCGGGTCTACAGCGGTGACCCAGATCTGTGCCAGATGAGAGCCCTGGAAACACGCGCCAATAGGCACAAGACGCACCTCGATGCCCGGGAACTGCTTGAAGACGTTCTTCAGACCGTCGTCCGACGCCAGGATACAGAGCAGCTTGATCTTGTTCACCGGGATGCCCCAGTCCGTGATCATGTGGAGCGCGGCCGTGGCTGTCCCGCCAGTGGCGATCAACGGGTCCAGAAGGTAGACCAGATCGACCGGCGGCGACGCCGGCAGCTTCGAGTAATCTGAATGGAAGGATGCGGCGTCGGTCAGACGAGACACAGGCGGCCGAGCGGGGGCGACGCACATTCGACCGGCTGCAGGCTCACTTTCTCCCTGTAAAGGCCGAGGTGATACACCGGCGCCTCGCTGGAACACCGACCGCCTGCATCAGGCCGCGTGTCCGTAAGGCCGAACGAGGAAGATACGCACGGGAACAGCGTCAGTAGCGCATCAGTCATGCCCAGCCCCGCGCGCAGCACGGGTGTGAACCCGATCCTAGGTTTGACAGCCTTGCCCGTGAACGCGCTGATCGGGGATTGCTATCGTGCGCGACGTCAGACGCGGTTGCCGGTGCAGTGCGGGGGCGAGCGACGCACGCCTTGGACAGCGATCTCCTCGAGATCGCGGCTGGCCTCGTATCCGAGCAGCAGACTCAGCTCATGGATACCCTGTAGAACTGCGCTCAGTGACAGCAAGCACAGCGCGGGTACGGGGGCTGGTATACTTCGCGGAACTCCTTGGACGAGGTGGAGACTTGCCGTAGCTTTGTCAGGCGGGCATTCACGAGCGGGTGGGAGAGGACATGGAGGTCGCTAGACATGTGGATAGTCTGACGTGTACTGCTGCTGCTTCGACGGGGTCTCCTGCTGGTAGTGGTAAGGGCAAAGCATGATGCTGCCGCGCGCGGACCTCGGGTTCACCCTGCGCTTATTTCAAATTGATAGCGTCGATCTAATCTACTGCCGGCAGCTATCAACGATTGGCTCGCGCACCGAGTCACGCTGCATATATGTAGTTGCAAAGTGATGGTGTACAGCAACTCGAAAGGAACCCAGGAGGTCATGCGCAATGGGCAGCCTAGCGGAGCGCGAGTCCGCAGAGCAGAGCAGATACGGGATTAGCTAGATCTCATCGTCTCTTGTATTCACAAGGCTTCAAGATCTCGCTTTTTGCAAGGATCTTTCTCCACTCCTTTTCCGATCGCGATTTTCGGCCGACTTTTTGGAACTCGAAAAGGGTGAAGTGAGTGTTGCTGTCGTCCTGCAGTGGGTAACGTTTAGGACGACCAGCCATGGGACAGGCGAACGACGTACTGTGGATCTATGCCGGAACCCGAACGACTTGACGAGCGAATGAAATTGGTGCACATCGGTGAACCGGCTTGCCACTTCAGCTATCTTCAGTTCTCCGCTGAGACCGCGTGCCATAAGATGGTTGTCAACACTCGGGTGAGCGACACGACATACCCGGGGCGGAGGATCCTCCAAGCTTCTCGTAGACAGTTCGGCCAATTCGTGCCCATGAGGCTTAACGCGCATACCACCACATGTACTACCTGACCGTGACCTTGGCCTGGTTTGCTGCCGTCGTCGTCGCCGTCGTCCTCAGACCCGGGCAATGGCAGATGTCCAAAGATGTCGGCCTCGGTAATGAATGCTCCATCCGACACAAGGTCGAATGACAAGACGGCGTATCCTTTTGGGATCAATGCACGCGCAAGCGCAGCATCTCCGCAGCCCAGGTCGGCGATGACGGTTCGCACCGGGTGGGAGGACAGCGCAGAGATGTAGTGTGAGACCGGGTTTGATGGCCACGACTCCACTTGTTGGCGGAAGCCCTTATGGTACTGCGGATTCGCGTGAGTAGGAACGTCATTGAAGGGATCAAGCGAGACGTACGTCGCTGAATACTGCGGGATCTTCGCGCATCATGGCGTGGGCTTGACTGCTGTCCGATTTGTACAGATTCTCGTTGATCACTCTGGACTCGTAATTATTGTGGTTCGCGTTGCGCAACAAGCAGCTTTCGGGGAAGGACATACCTAAATCGAGCCCCATCTAAACTTTGCTTCATGCCATGTTGAAGGCTAGTCAACGTAGCGCCTGGAGAGTGAGGAGGCGAGCGGGTTGAAGAGGAAGGCCGCGGCGTATCGGGTTTGGTCTCCGCTGCATCCCTTGACTTCTTTTTCTTCTTTGCCTTGGGCTCTGGATCTGAGGTTCCAGAGTTACGTTCCGCAGCAACTGCGTGCTGCGGCTCATGCTTTTTGGGCTGTGGACGTTCCTTCTTGCGATGGCGTTCTTGGTTTTTGAAAGTACCAATTTCTTTTCTGTGATGTTTCCCGCCGGAGCGCGCAGCTAGCTTGTTCATCAACTTGTCCAAATTTACGGCCGCAGACTGGACCTTGTCCTGGTCGCCGACATTGGCTGGTCGCTTGCGCTTTTTTGACATGGACGCGGGCGCATCTGGTACGGACCACCCGGGAACTTCAAACAGTGCCATGGAGGGAATGAAGAGACACACAGGAGTTTGACACAGGTAGTGCACAACGGTGTTTACACAGGAGAGAGCGTCACCGAAGCCGCCAAGTGGGTGTGCGCACAAGCCGGGCCGACGCTTGGGTAGCACCACACTCCGACACCGGATCCCGGAGCGGGACCTCTCCTGCTGCTTCCAACCATGCATTTCCTGGCAACGAGTATAATGTAGTTCGTGGCAGCTGTTGCAATCACATCGCGAGGATCCTCAAGTCGGCCATATGATGCTTCCTGACGTCTTGAGATTCCATGCGCAGTAATCCAAACGTCTGTGCTGCGCACACGCAGCATATGCATGAATCGCAAAGGATTCTCGGATTCGCACTCGCATACGCACCCTGAGGTGCAGTGTAGCTTGGTAGTAGCAGCCTTGCTTCCCCCAGTGCAGCCTTCGCATAAATAGGGTCGGTACATCACGGGGTCCTTCCACCACACAACGGAACAAGATGCCCATCGCTGTCCGTCGCGCGCTTCCTTTTGATATCCGTATATCTGACACCCGCATTAGATACACAGCAATACTAGGGGACCTGTCGACGTTCCAAAACGGTCCGCGGCCTTAATCCATGGGGTAATAACGGTAGGGAAGCTCTCCGTGATGCGTTGAGGTGTCATTGGTGCTTACACGACTGTCCAGGATGAGGGAGAGTTGACAAGCTCTCCTGTGGATACAAACGTCGAAGAAATTGCTGGCTCTCATGATCTGAAAACAGCACCTCTCTTGACACGTAAAGCCTACTTGAGGGATCACATGAACCAGGTGATTAACCAGTATGGGGTTTTTGGGACCATCATAGACCCACGGTAAGGCGAGGCCCTCCTGCACCCGATCACTGCTGACTGCGTAGATCTCTCTCTCTCTGGCAGTCAGCTGCGGGCTCCCGTGGATTCCTGGGACGACGACTCAGCGCGGCTCTACCTGAACACCGTAAGGCCATGTTTTTGCTCATTGTGCTAGCCCTACTGAATCTTGATAGAACACGCCGTTCTCTGCGCTTGTGTGCGGTGTACAAGGTTCCGGGAAGTCGCATACGGTTTCAGTCCTCCTTGAAAATATGTTCGTCGCGGGCTGCACCGCTCTCGGACAGCTGGTCAAGCCATTGTCGGGTTTGGTTCTCCATGTCGGTGAAGTTGGGGCATCTGCTGCCCCATGTGAGGCTGCGTATGTCTCCCATTCTACCATCGACAACGCAAAACCTCCGCCAGTACGGGTGTTCGTCGCACCCTCCTCATTGAAGCGTATGCAAGACACATACCGTCGCCTGGGCGGTAATGTAGAAGTCAGGCCACTTTTCTTTTCGGAGTCGGAACTTGATGCCGCAGCCTTCCTTTCGTTGATGGCCGTGTCTTCCTCCGAAGGCGCACCACTGTATATGCAGACTGTGCTGGTGAGTGAACCTTGTGTGAGTTCCAGCTAAGTGACTGAGCACATTGATGTCATCCAGGGTGTTCTTCGTGAACTAGGCGATCAATACATGTATTCTTCGTTCATGCAGAAACTCGAAGAGCGAAAGAAGGACATGAACCCTAGTCAGAAGGCGGGGCTCAAACAACGTTTGGAGCTCCTCCAAACGTTCACTCGCCCTGGAAAGCAAAAGCGTGCAGCAGGTCTCTTCAAAGCTCTCGAGGATGAGAGGCGCTTCGCCTCCGGGATGATTACCATCATAGACCTGACGGACCCCTTCGTCGACGCTGCGATGGCTGGGGGAATCTTTGAAATATGCCTTCGCCTCTTCCAGCGCGCGGACGTGGACACCGGTAAAGTTCTCGTCGTTGATGAAGCGCATAAGGTATCTATTTTCCATTTTCTCCGGTGGTCACTCTTCTGACCAAGGTGTGCAGTATCTTTCAGAATCAAACACCTCTAACGGCCTCACGCAGGCGCTTTTGTCTCTCGTCAGACAACAGCGCCACATGTCTATGCGTGTCATAGTCAGCACGCAAGGTTCGAACTTTGGCCTCATTTTTAGCCTCCCTGGCTAAGCCCTCCTCAGAACCGACGGTCGTCCCATCCGCGTTCCTCGCACTGTGCAGCATTGTGGTGATGCATCGGTTTTCGTCATCTGCATGGTGGGAGCATCTCCGCAAGCATGTGTCTGCCAAGATGTCGAGCGAAGAGGCATTCGATACAGTGGTTACTCTCAAGGTGAGAAATAAATTGCATCAATGTGCTAGGTTCTTCCTCACTGAATAACTGCCATGCAGACTGGGGAAGCGATCGTTGCATGTCCAACTGGCTTGTATATGGCACAAGGGCCATTCGACTGTGCAAAGGCAAGACTGTCCCATTTTGGTCGTGATTTCTTCGTCGCCCGGACGAGGAAACGTGTCACGGCAGATGGAGGTGTCTCCCTGATGGCGGTTGGTTGTTGAACAGTCTTGTATTCGAATGGGCCTCGTTTGTGGTTCTACAATCTTGATCATATACATGTAATATATACAGTCGTGTTCTAATTCACTGCAAAGAGTCATTCTATGTTTTCAAGTACGTATATTGCTCCCATCCGCGCCCCTCTCGGCGAAGCTGGCATTGTGAAGCAGCTCGTTGCGTCGAATATCTTATGATCACCCCCGGATCCTCTCGACGAGCACATACACAATGTCACCGACGGTCCTATACATGGTAGGTCGAGCATACTGACGATATGACATACTGGCCAAGAATTGTTACGGACCTGGTACTACCGACGGAAGGTCAGTATGTCAGTTCTACAGGGCTACAGCAGGTTCTTGCGCTGCTCGAGCGCTATTACACGCGCGTATTCGAGAGCGTGATCTGAATATTATGGTACGAAGATACGCCGGATGACGCACAGCGGAAGGCGGCGGTGGGTGTTATCAGCTCTCAGCCGGTCGCAATTTCTCCGCACAGCTCATTGGGAGAAGCAAGAAGTATCCCGTTCTCTCTTCAACGAGGACATCGTCGGACTCACGCTCCTCAGCTTACATTCTGGTGCGTCAAATACGACGCCACTTCCACAAGAAGTCCAGGGTCTCTGCGTCTGGTTCTGCTCGGGAAGCGAGATCGGGTCCTTGGTGGTCGCAACCTGCCGAGCTGCTGACACGCTTGATCATCTCCTCAAGCCTCGAGGGCCACGGCGCAAATGTGCCCGGCGAGATGCGTGCATCTTGTTAAGCCAAGTCGGCCGTGAGGGCGGCGTCAGCGCGGAGCGCATGCCTGGTCTCGTCGAAAGAAGCAGAGCTGCGGCAGAGGCTGCTCGTGAATGACACTAGTGCCGAAAAGGAGTCGTGTCTGAAGAAGGCTGCCGCTGGTGCGTTGCAACATTGCAATTGAACTAGGTGCGGTGGCTTGCGATGATTTATGTGAGCGACTTTCGGTCATGGGCCTTCGCCTCTGGGAGTGCTATAAGTTCTTGGTGGATCCTACAATAAGTTAATGGCACGTTTAGATGCTACTGCTCTTGGGATGCACCACGTGGAAACCGTTGATCTGGATTCTGTTGCCGTCTCAGTGCGGCGGCACGCGGAAAACTGCGGATGATACTTGTGCCATGAATCCATGATTCGGGCACCCGAATCCACCTGCGTTGAATACAGTGAGTCAAGACTCTCACAATCGCCTGACTGGAACTTCTACGATTGGAAGCAGAGCACTTCCGGAGCCGTGCGGGGATGTCTTGTTGTTCTAATCCTAGGATGCGGTGGACACAATGCAGACGCTGCAACTTACGTGCTCTTACGTGTACTATGTAAGGAAGACCGAGGATCAGAGAGCGGCCAGGTGACAAAGGGGGAGTTGAAGCAAACGCACGCATCGCGCTCACGTGCGCGTGATTGGTCGCGTCGCGGCCGCCTGTGGCCCGTGGGGGAGGTCACAAACGATCATCATGATGGTGTCAATGTGTCCGAGTCCTTGCCGCGAGCCCTTGAACTTGAGCTTCAAGCTAAGCCGTGACGCCCTCTGTCAACACGAGCGTCTTCCTTTCCCTTACGGTTCTTGTGGTCCGCGGGGGCTACACTTCCGACGTGTCTCCAGGCTTTGAAAGTTTGCACGAGTCATTCAAGGTGAGTGTTGCTTTGTCTAAGGCCTTCCGTATTCTCACTTACACTTACAATATCTAAACCCGTCACCCCACATAACTCTCAGCCACTACCCCCTGGAACTGCGGAAGGTGTCAGTGATACTGCACCTTGAGGAAGGAAATCCCCAGCGGCAAGGAACTTGGGTCGACTCTACTTCCAAACGCTACCCCGGACCGCTACAGGCTCATGACGCGCGACAACGCCGAGAACTTCGTCGGGCCAATGCCCGTGACTCTTTTCTTGGAAGAATTTGTTCCTGAAGCCCCGGAACAACGCCCCCAAGATAAGTTTGATCCCTCTCCGGACATAGTCTCCCAGAAGGAAGCAGACTTCGTACGCGCTTACAGTGTTGACATTCATGGGTCGTTACTGAATACGGTTCCAGATTGATGCAATTCATGGCGCTGGTCTGTGCCCCAACATGAAGCTCGTAAATACCACCAATCAGCCTATGGATCGTTTGAAGCCGGATATCTCGGTGATCTCTCGCGCCCTTCCCCTTGCGAGTGCCGACGACGAGACGCTATTGTCCAACATGAAATGGGACATCGTCGAATTATGGATCGAGAACAAGCTCACCGATCCTTTTTTCCGCAACGTCAAAGAGATGTTGACAGCAGGCAGTAGCTTAGCCAGTCACGTGAATTGGACAGACGAAGCGTACAGGACTTGCGGTCAGCTCATAGCCTATGCGGAGGCCATGCACAAATCCCAGCTTCGCGTCTTCTCATTTTCTGTTGGCATCTTCGGCAAAACCTGCCGTCTTTTCAGGTGGGATCGCGCCGGCGTCATCTACACGGAGCCCTTCGATTGGGCTAACGAACCAGACACACTTTTCGAGTTCTTGTGGAGGTTCAACTTCCTGTCACGTTCCGACCTTGGATACGACACTACTGTGACCTCAGCGGAGGGGAAAGAGGCTGAAGAGGCGCTCCCCTATCTGAGAGAATACCCTGGCCTGGAAGACACTGAGATCAGCGGCCTCTACAAGTTCCTTGTGCTCGACGACAGTGACCCTCAAGCAGCACCGCGAACTTACATCGTGCCTTGCGCCAGGTGGACGACCGACTCCCTGGTCGGACGCGCCACGTATGGTTACATCGCGTATGACGCCCGGAGCAAGTCGCTCGTCTATCTGAAGGACTTCTGGCGCGTGGATAATCCGGAGGTCCAACGAGAAGGAGACGTGTATCGCGAGTTGAAAGCGGCCGAAGTCCCGCACATCGCAGTCCTAGGACCTGCAGGGGACGTACCTATGACGCCCAGGGAGGCATCCACGTCGCCACTCTATGTGCAGAGGACGCTTACTCAAGAATACGTCGCTCAGGCTGGGCGGCACGAATGGTGTCCTGGTAACCCCAAGGTGGAATGCCTCGTGCACTATCGTCTTGTGCTTGAAACTCTCGGAAAACCCTTAAGCCGCTTCGAGTCGAGCCGCGAGCTGTGTCAAGTCATTAGGGACGCGATTGAGGGTATGCAATCGTATTCTCTCCAGACATACCCAGTTCTGACACGGCCATCACACTAGCACACAGTAAGGCATACGAGGCTCGCATTCTACACCGGGATGTGAGCGCAGGGAATATTCTCATCGATAAAGACGGAAGGGGCCTCCTCATCGACTGGGATCTATCGAAGAAAGTAGGCACAGGCCCGAGGCGACTTTCGCGTACTGTATGTCACTTGCATTGGTTCGAAGCTCGTCGCACTAAATTGACCGACTGTTGGCCTTTAGGGAACATGGCAATTCATCTCCGTGAATCTTCTCTCCCGCCCCGAGTCCAAGCCTCACGAGCGCCAGGACGACTTGGAATCATTCTTCTGGGTACTTCTATATCACGTTGTCCGCTATAGAAGCCCAGCTTGGCAACAAGAGGGCGCCAAGGAGAAGCTGCGGCAAATCTTCGACCAATGCCGAGACGCAGACAAGAAGGGCGTCATTCGAGGAGGCTCGGGCAAGGCAGATTTTTTAGTCGGCGCTTTTATCCCATCCGGATGGTTTGAGGGCCTCGTGGCGGACCCATGCTCGGAGGCCATCCAACAGATGCGCACCCTCTTCTCCGATCTGTACCGCGAGATGCCTTTAATAGCCTCTGACTTTCATGAGACGGCGAGGGAGCGAATGAAGGCGCGTCGAGACCGCGATCCTCGAGTCCAGGAAGCACTCGTGAAGGTTCAATCGCCGGACGCGATGCTATCCATTCTCGATGATGCCCTCTCATCCGAGTGGAACATGGAAGACGATGGCAGCCTGGCCAGGGTCGGTGCCCATTCGATCAAGACGCCTTCAGGCAAAAAACGCCTACTTGAGGAGGTCGCAGATAGCGACTCCTCTTCTGACCTCGAAGTTCAGAAGGTCAACAAATGCCCTCCGGCTCGACAGGCCTCAAAGACCGGCAGTAGTATGTCTCTGAGGAGCCTTCAACCGAGTCAGGCCCGGAGCTCGACGCTCGTTGCCATTTCCGAAAACAAAGTGGTCGACCCTACGGTGTCCGCTTCGAAATCCGGGAAAGGCAGCGGGCAGCGCAGGGTGAAGCCCCGTCGAGCTGCAAGTAAAAAATAGTGATATTCGTGTAGCGGTCACCCAGATACCTCTAAGGGTGCCTGGCAGCGGTTGTAGCAATTAGCGGTTCACGTTGTTCTACTACATAGATTCCGAATGCTATATATCCTCCAAAAACGAAAACATGATACAGGCACTCACGTGACGCGTGGCTGGTTGCGTATTCGCGTCGCGTGGGCATGGACGAGTCTGCTGGGATCTCTCTGCATACTTGAGGCGAGTGTTCCCCTTCCCATTGATATGGCCTTCCATTGAAGGCGGGGAAGTCGCCGGCGGCGACGAACGAGGAGGAAGTCCCGGGGTATCCCTTCTACGCTACGCGTCCTATGACTCTCCGCCCTCGTGACTCTTAGCCCCCTCTGTGCGCGGCAGGCTCCCCTAATTCATTGTATCCTCCTCTACAATATCTGCACCCATCACCCCGCCTTACTCTCAACAACCACCCATAGGCACGGTGAAAGGTGTCAGTGACACTACGCCTCTTAGGAAGGACATCCCCGGAAGCAAGGAATTTATGTCGACTCCTTCGAATTCTCCAGCCGCCGCCGCCCTAGCCCGCTACGAGCTCCTGGCGCGTGACAAGCCGAGAGATTCGTTGGGCCAATGCCTGTGGCTCTTCTCTTGGACGAGTTTGTTCCTGAGGCCCCAAAACAACGACCCAAAGACAAGATCACATTCTATCCGAGCGTCTTCTCGAAGGAAGCCGACTTCGTAAGCGCTTACAGGGTAGAAATTTTGCATGGGCCGTTACTGAATGCGACTCCAGATTAACGCGATTCATGACGCCGGTCTCTGCCCCGATATCAGGCTCGTCGATACCTCCCATCATTCTATGGACCGTTTGGAGCCGGATATCTCTGTCATCTCTCGCGCTCACGCCTTTGCGAACCTCCCCGATGGCAAAACGTTATTGTCCCATGTAAATTGGGAAACTGTCGAACTATGGATCGAGAACAACCCCCGCGGGAGTTTTATCCGCGACGTCGACGAGATGCTGCAAGAAGGACGCAATCCAGCCTGTCACATCAAGTGGGGACATGAGGCGTTCCAGACTTGCGACCAATTTGTAGCCTATGCGGAGGCGATTCACAAGTCTCAGTTTCGCACCTTCTCTTTTTCCATCGGAATCTTCGGCGAGTCCTGCCACCTCTTCCGGTGGGATCGCAGCGGCTTCATCTACACGGAACCCATTAACTGGGTCAAAGTCTCAGGGAGTGCACTCTTCGAATTCTTGTGGAGGTTCAACTTTCTGTCACCTGCCGAGCGTGGACATGATCCCACTGTGTGCCCAGCAGAGGAGAGCGAGGCCGAAGAAGCCCTCCCTTTTCTGAGACGTCACCCTGGCATGGAGCAGACTGATGCTGGTGACCTATACAAGATCCTTGTGCCTGACGATGACAACTCTCAAGTGGAGCCACGGTTCTACATCACGCCTCGCGCTATCTGGAGGACTGAATTCCTGACTGGCCGCGCTGCGTTCGGCTATATTGCGTATGACCCCAAAAAGAGGCAACTGATCTATCTGAAGGACTTCTGGCGCGTGGATGATCCGGGGATGCAAAAGGAGGGGGATATATACCGCAAGCTGCATGACGCCAAGGTCCCGAACATTGCAGAACTCGGCCCTGCGGGAGACGTATCTGTGACGCTTGAAGGGCCACATGGATCAACCCTTCCCAGTACGCAGCGGACACGCACTCAAGAGTTCGTCACCCGGGCTGGACGGTATCATTGGTGTCCCGGTAATCCCGTGGTAGGACCCTTCGTACATTATCGTCTCGTTCTCGAAACCGTAGGAGTGCCCTTGAGCCACTTCACATAGACGCGACAGCCGCGCCGGGTCATTCGAGATGCAATTCATGGTGCGCCACGTTATCAACGTCGGATGTCTGTTCTGACACGGTGATCGTCCCAGCCCACGGCAAGGCGTACAATGATGCCGAAATCTTACATCGGGACGTGAGCGCAGAGAACATCTTCATCGACAAGTATGGAAGGGGCATCCTCGTCGACTGGGACCTATCAAAGAAGGTTGGCGCAAGAACGAGGCAATTTTCGGGTACAGTGCGTCATCTAGATTGCTGTACTTTGTGCACCACACATCAATTTGTATCGGTCTTCAGGGGACGTGGAGCTTCATTTCCATGGGGCTTCTTCTTTATCCCGAATGTACTCCCCACGAGCTCCGAGATGACCTAGAGTCCTTTTTTTGGGTGCTCTTGTACCAAGTCTTGCGTTATAGAAATGGGCCTTGGGGACAACCAAAGGCCGAGGAGGTGCTACATCAAATCTTTGATCAATGTTCCGACGTGGATGATTGGGGCGTTATCCGTGGAGGAGCTGGCAAGTTTTCCTTCCTACGTGGTGGCATAGTTGGCCACGTCTGGATTGAAGTTTGCGTGTCGGAGCCCTGCGCAACCGCCATCCGCCAGATGCGCTCCATCTTCAATAACCTATATCTTCATGAGGAGGGCAATGCTCCCTCTCATAAATACAAGAAGATGATCAAGGACTTGATCAAGGAGCTTCGAGATAAAGATCCTCTGGTCCAGAAGGCACTCGAGGACGTGAAGACACCTGCTGCGATGTTGGCCATTCTCGATACCGCCCCCTCATCACTGCAGTGGGACAAGAAAAGTGACAACGGCCGCACCCTGGACTGAGCTCAATGGGTGACGGGCGTACGGCATCGGAGCGTTACTCGGAGCTCTGGTTGCTACTTGGAAGCATAGAATGCCTCGTCGCGGCGATATAGGACGCGACTGCGCATGAATCATGTACATGCCAGTGTATATCTTGACGAAACAATAAGGCTGTAGCAGTCGATGAATTCCGAATGCAGTGCCGACTGTTGCTGAAAGCGGCGCGCAAATGACTGCATTCAATTCATGGACCTCAGGCCCAGGCCTCACATGCACAGCTTGAGCTCTGTCGCTGAACTCAGACGTAGGCCAAATCTCGGACTGACTGACATTCACCACGACCCCACCACGCGTACGATCATCTACAACGTGTACAACTATGCAATGTACGCATCGCGGCCCCTTAGATTGCCTTAGATGCGCTTATGCCGCCCATCGTCCAAGGACCCACGTTCTCTGAGCGTACGTAAACATAAAATAGGCGACGATTCTCGCTGTCTCTGCCGCTGTTCGATTTGTTTGATTCAACCTGCACAAAGACAGCCCTCGTTCCCTGTCATTTTAATCTGTCTTTTGAGCCCCTCGTCGTCTCGTAGGCCGCGAATCGCGAAGTTCTAGCTTCGTATCTCAGGACGTACTCTTTCAAAGCACTGCTACCTAAGTTCCACTAGTACGGTGCGGATGGCCCACCAAGCTTCTAACACCCAGCGTCGCGGCGCGCCCCAGCAAAGCAGAGCGGCCGTTCACGATAGCAGCAACGAAGGCTCTGGCTCAGAGACGGATGCCGTGACCACGACCGAAGAGTCTGAGTCCGAGTCCAGTGTGAGTGATATTGTCGTCAGAGCCACCATAGACTGATTGTCACGTACGACACCAGGCTCACGAATCTCGGGCCGCTCAAGTCGTCAAGAAAATTGCTGTACAGATCCCTGACACTGATTCGTCCGAGGCGTCCGAGTCCGAGTCCGAGTCCGAGTCTGATATCATTGTATGTCCTGCTTCGCGTCGCAGCCACCTTGCTGACTACCCTGGACTTGCAGGACGTGAGCGATCTGGAGGCTGAGTTGCTGGACTCGGAGCCTCATGGCATCGATGACGGCGATGCCGAAGGCCACGACCTCAAGACTGCACCCCTCTTCACGCGTGAAGCATACCTCACGGGTGGATTGATCAAGCATATTGGACAATATGGCGTGTTCGGACAGGTTGTGAATCCTCGGTATGGCGCTATTCCCGGATGCGGCATCATGAACTCAAGACACGCAGGTCGTCCCCATCCGGTGACGCGCCAGATCCAGACAAAACGCGCATATACGTCAACACAGTGAGTCTCGCCTCTCAAACGCGGTAGCCCCATCTTACGGACGTGTGTGGCACCCCCGTGTAGAACGCCCCATTCTCGGCTGTCGTCTGCGGTGTGCAAGGCTCCGGCAAATCGCATACGGTCTCCGTGCTCCTCGAGAGCATGTTCATCCCGCAATTCGCGCCCCTGGGATCGCTCAAGAAGCCGCTCTCCGGACTGGTGCTACATTACGGCGAGACGGGTGCTAGTGCGCGGCCGTGCGAGGCTGCTTTCCTCGGGCTGGCGCGCCCTGACGTGACGCCGCCGCCGGTTCGCGTCTACGTCGCGCCCAGCTCGTTCAAGCGCATGCAGGTCCTCTACAAGCCATTGGGGAAGAACGTTCAGGTCCGGCCACTGTACTTTTCGGAGTCGGAACTCGATGTTGCGGCGTTCTTGTCCATGATGGCTGTGAGCACTTCAGAAAGCGTCCCTCTATATATCCATACCGTGATGGTATGCGTTCCGTCCGTAACTTCCGTTTACCTATCTGATCGTGTTACTTCTGGCAGTCTGTCCTCCGCGAGCTGGGCGACAACTTTAACTACACGGCCTTCATGCGCCAGCTCGAAGAGAAGAAGAAGGACATGAATCCTGCCCAGACCATCCACCTCGAACAGCGGCTCGAGCTGCTCCACACCTTCACGCAGCCGGCGCAGCGCTTTGGGAACGGCAGCAAGAGCGCCTCTTCCAACGATGTGCCCCGTTTCGCGCGTGGGCAGATCACGATCCTGGACTTGTCCGACCAGTTCATAGATGCACCGCGCGCGTGCGGGCTGTTCGAGATATGCGTCCGGCTGTTTGAGCGCGCGGACGTCCAGACAGGCAAGGTCCTTCTCGTTGACGAAGCGCACAAGGTGGGCTCGGCCTTCTGATCCACTGTGGCGCTCCTGCTAACATGGTCCGCAGTACCTGTCGCCAAACAAGACTGCCGGTGGTCTAACGGGGGCTCTCCTGTCGCTCATTCGCCAGCAGCGGCACTTGTCGATGCGCGTCATAGTCAGCACGCAAGGTCAGGAGCACCTGGTTTGTTGTTATCCGCTTCTCACCTTCTTTCAGAGCCTACCGTCCTGCCTCCCGTCTTTGTGGATCTGTGCAGCATCGCAATCCTGCACCGGTTCTCCTCGTCCGCGTGGTGGGACCATCTTAGTAGACATGTCTCCGCGGACATCTCTGGCGAAGAGGCGTTCGACAAGGTCGTCAAACTCAAGGTATGCGCCTTCTTTCGCTCCGTTGCGTCCGAGGTCGCTAACGCGAACGATCGTAGACTGGCGAGGCGATGGTTCTGGCACCTTCCGGACTGTACATGAAGCACGCTAAACCTGACACCCCGGCAGTTGATGCAGACACGAAAGAAGAGAAGGTAGCAGAGGGCGCTGGAAAGGCACAGGAGGTTCCAGAGAGCGTTCTGACTCGGTTTGGCCGCCGCTTTTTCATCATCAAGACTCGCAGACGCGTCACGGCCGACGGCGGCGCGTCGCTCCTTGCTGTGGACAAGTAAACAAACATCTCGCATACAATCTACCCAACTAGACATAGTGGATATTTCGCACATAGCTACAACGATACCCCAGTCGCCTACTCGAATTCAATCCATGGTTTGCCAGGACGCGTTCCGATATCATGTGACATGAAGGATGCATCACGCTTTGGCGCCCGACGCGCCGCCGCGCACACGGCTTGACCACTGCCCTCACCCCCGTCCCCCCCTCTACCCTTCTGCACTCTACCAATCATGAGCGCACTCGCCGATGAACTGATGGCTGACCTCGACGGTCTCTCCGACACTGGCTCGGACTACAACGACGACAACGCCGCCGCCGAGGCGCCCGCGCAGGCGGCGTCCTCCTCGCACGGCAAGCGCAAAGCGAGCGCGGATTCGGACGCAGACATGTCCGGCGACGAGGACGCAGAGGGCGGCGCCGGTGCGGCGGAGGAAGGCGAAGCGGGGCTCGTGCTCGAGGGCGGCGTGCGCCCCGCGGAGGAGCTCGACGCAGAGGAGGTGCAGCGGATGGAGCTCGGCGCCGTCGACGACGTGCGCAAGGTCGCGCGGCTCGAGGGGAGCAAGCGCATGACGGAGATTATCAAGGTGCGCCGAAGCACCTGCCCTACGTGTGCGCCCGCCCTGAGGTGTGCGTGCGCAGGAAATCGAGAAGTACCAGGCGAGCCCGACGTCGACCGAGGCGATGGCCATGCCCGCACACTCAAACCCCGAGTACAACGTCATCGTGCAGGCGAACAACCTGTCCGTCGATGTGGACAATGAGATCCTCGTAGTGCACAAGGTCGGCGTCCTTTCCTTGCTGTTAGGTGCGGGAATGCTGACTCGGGCCGCTGCAGTTCATCCGGGACCACTATGCGACCAAGTTCCCTGAGCTGGAGCGGCTCATCGCCGACCCAAACATGTACATCAAAGCCGTCCGCAAGCTCGCAAACGACGAGGTGCGTACCCAGAATCACAGCGCCCCGCGCACCCGTTCACGTATCCACCCCGCCGCAGGACCCGACCAAAGCCGACCTGAAAGAAATACCCCCAGCGATCGTGATGAGCGTCCTGATGGCAGCGACGACCTCCGCAGGGCAAACGCTGCCCGACGCCGAGTGGCAGGCCGTCGAGCGCGCGTGCGACCTCGCCGACCGGCTCGAGAAGGTCCGAGCTAAGGTGCGCGACCCGCCTCCTGCGTCGCCCTCGTGCGCCCGGCTCACGGCACACAGATCTTCATGTACGTCAGCTCGAGGATGCATGTCCTCGCGCCAAATCTGTCCTCCATCGTCGGCACCACGACGGCCGCGAAGCTGCTCGGCGTCGCGGGGGGGCTGACTGGGCTCGCGAAGATGCCCGCGTGCAACGTCCACGTGCGCCCTTTCACGCTCGCGCCCGCGCCGATGCACAGCTGACGCGTGGCTCCCCCGCAGCTCCTCGGCGCGCAGCGCAAGATCGCGGCGGGCTTCTCAAGTGCGACGCAGCGCCGGCACACGGGCTTCGTGTACCAGTCTGAGCTCGTGCAGAGCACGCCGGCGGAGCACCAGCTCAAGCTGCAGCGCACGATCGGCGCCAAGTGCGTGCTCGCGGCGCGCATGGACCTCGAGCGCAACCGGCGCGACGGTGCGCGCCCCTGCGTCCGTGCTGACTTGACTCTGACCCTGACTCTGGTTGTGGCGGGCAGGCGGATATGGCGACGAGCTGCGCGAGAAGATCGAGAAGCACATCGACCGCCTGACGGCGCCGCCGCCTTCGAAAGTGACCAAGGCGCTCCCGCTCCCGAACGACGGGCCCAAGAAGCGGCGCGGCGGCAAGCGGTACGCTCCCTCCCTTCACCACCACCACCACCACCACGAGTGACTGACCGAACGTGCGTGCGCACGCCTGCCAGCGCGCGCAAGGCGAAAGAGGCGTACGCGCAGACAGAGCTGCGCAAGCTCTCGAACCGCATGGCATTCGGCGAGGCCGAAGAGGAGGTCGGCGCGTTCGATGAGACCAAGGGGCTCGGCATGATCGGCGTCGGCACGGGCCGCGTGCGCGCGAACATGGGCGAGGCCAAGACGCGCGGTGCGTGCGGCCGCACCGAGTGGACGTTGGCTGACTTGCCGGGGCGTACGCAGCGAAAATGTCCAAGGCGAACCGTCTGCGCACGGCGGCGCTCACCAAAGCCGCGGCGTCCGCACCGACGTCCGGCACGGCGTCCTCGCTCGTCGTTACGCCCGTGCAAGGTGCGTGCTGCACGCTTCCCCTGGCCCCGCGGGCGCCCAGCGCTGATTGGCTGGCGATGCCGCTGCAGGGTTCGAAATTACGAACCGCGCGGCCGCGCAGCGCGTCAAGGAGGCGAACGACCGGTGGTTCGCCAACGGCACGTTCTCGTTTGTTGGGCAAAAGGGCTCGTCATGAGCGTGGGGTATCGTGTCGGTCGAGGCTCGAGAACACGCTGTATTTATGTACTCTAATTTTGGGGAGGGCAACCCCTCGTCCGTCGCTGTGTGAATGGTGCAATGCATGTTATGTAAGGTCAGAGACAATGGGGTCGGAGCTAGACTATGCTATCGTACACTAAGCAAAGATAAGACGAGAAAGAGCGCCACTACGCCTGGGCGGGCGGGGTGGATGCGGATGCCTCTGTGCCCTGGGCAACACCGAGGAAACCCTTAGGTTTGGGCTCGCCACGCTTGGTACGCTTCAACTGGTAGTCCTTGATAGCAGAGCGGATGGCGTCCTCAGCCAACACTGCGCAGCCGCACATCAGCGCTGGGGCAAGGAAACAGGGCGGACATACGCACTGGAGCAGTGGAGTTTGACGGGTGGGAGCGCGAGCTCGCGGGCAATCTCCGTGTTTTTGATCTTGCCAGCCTCCTCGAGCGAGAGGCCCTTAACGCGCTCGGTCATGTACGAGCTCGATGCAATTGCGCTGCCACAGCCAAATGTCTTGAACTTGACGTCTGAGATGATCCCGTTGTCGTCAACGCGGATCTGGAGCTTCATCACGTCGCCGCAACTACGTTTAGTCAGCACTTCCGACACCACCCGCTGCCCACAGAGGCATGCACAGCACTCACGCAGGTGCGCCGACGAGGCCTGTGCCGACATCGATATCGTTCTTGGGGAGCGAACCCACCTACAGAAGAAAAACCGGTGAGGTAAGATTATCTGATAAAGAGGGCGAGGGGGCGCGCGCCCAGAGCGGGTCTCGGCCCAAGCGGCTAGCTACGCACATTCCTGGGCTGCTCATAGTGCTGGATGACCTTCTCGTGGTATGCGCGGGCAAGGACGGGGCGCGCGACGAGGCGGGGGGCGCGGGATGCGGTGGTGAGAGCGGCGCGGGCGGCAAACATGGTGGACGTCGGGGTGAGAGGAACGACCAACCTGCGTCAGAACTTTCCCCTCTCCACCGCCCAATCGCGAGTGATTATGTAACGCATCGTCTCCACGTGTCGGCTCCGGATGCCGATTGGCCGACGCGCCCCGGGCCAATCAGCGCCGTGCGTGCTCGACCAGTCTCCTCGTGACACTGCCGCTGTTAACCGCCAGGTTCCAGCTGCACCATGTCCCGCCCGTCGACCGAGTCGCTCCCGCCTGCCGCGCGCGCCATTGCGCTCCTGCTCGCGAGCACACCCACGGTGCAGGACGCCCAGCCGGGCGTCCTCCACCAGCTCCTCGAGTTCTCACACCGCTACACCGCCCAGGTCCTCTCCGACGCCCTCGTCTACGCCGAGCACGCCGGCCGGCCGTCCAAGCTCGAGCTCGAGGACGTCACCCTCGCCGTGCAGGCCCGCGTCGGCTGGGAGTTCGGCGGCCGCGTGCCCAAGGAGGTGCGCCCGTCTGCACCGTGTGGATGGCTGGGCTGGGACTGACACACGCATGCGCGCAGTACACGCTCTCGCTCGCGACGCAGACCAACGCGCAGCCGCTCCCGCCGTGCCAGAGGTCTTCGGTCTGCGCCTGCCGCCCGCCAACGAGTGCCTCACCGCAGTCGACTTTGACCTCGTGCCGAACCGGCCGCCGCCCGAGGAGAAGCAGTACGACGAGGAGGTGGAGGAGGTCGCCGAGTCCGCGTCGGAGGACGAGGACGCGGACATGGAGCCCGCGCCGATCCCCGCTCCCGCGGCGGCGGCTGCGCCCGCGGTGCCGGTGAGCGCGGCGCACTCGCCGGGCGAGGACGTCGAGATGCTGCCTGCGCCTGTGCCGACCGAGGTCGAGGAGGGCAGCGACGAGGACGACGGGCTGTTCGCGGGCGGCGAGGAGAGCGGCGCGGACGAGCCGATGGAGGAGGTTGCTGCTGCGCCTGCAGACGAGCAGGCGAACGGCGTCAAGCGGAAGCTCGTCGAGGAGGACGACTATGACTGACCCCCCCACACGTGTACTGTACCGTCGTGGTGTGTATACCCAGCACATGAATGCAGTGCTTTATTATATATATATGCGTGTGTAACAACATAACGTAGGAAGAAAAGGGCGACGTCTAAGAGATGTAGCCGCTGAGGTAGAGCTGGAGAGCGATACCGAAGAGCACAAAGAACAAGGCAAGGATAATGGCAATGGTGTGACTCCACGCTGGGAGCAGAGCAAACTCGTTAGCGGATGTCACACAAAGAGGTGGATGAAGCTTACAGCCGCTGTCACCGAGCCCCTCGGGCACCGAGATGATCCGCACGGTGTTGTCCGCGCTCCCTGAAACAAGCAGCGTCGACGTCGGGTTGAACTTGAGCACCGTTGGGGGGAACTCGTGCGACTTGAGAATGCTCAGAAGCGGCTAAGCAGCATGAGTCTCGGGCGCACACTACGACGATGGCGGCACTCACTGCAAGCGTCCATGCGTCAAGCAATCCGACCGAGCAATCCGACGAGCCATACGCGATCCATTTGCCGTTGTCGCTGGAGACCGACGTTAGGAACTGGGCCTTGCGCGTGGAGGATACTTACCTCAGGTCAAAGGTCGTCATGCCCTTCGTTCCAATTCGCCGTGTCCGCTCGGGCTTCCACGTCTCTGCGTTCCAGCGGACAATGTAGGCCTTTCTCTGGCTAGATTTGACCCCACGTGCTGGTGTTGTGTTGATGACAGTGTAGAACACCCGCGGATCTAACGGGTGGTACCTGTCGGGACGGTGAGGTACACCCAAAGAACGGCAAGGGATTACGACTTACTTTACGACACGGAAGGTTCCATTCTCTCCACCTGGGAGCTTTGGTCGCTCGATGACACGAGGCGTGCCAAGCTTGAACTCGGAGCCCTCCTTCTCCTTGCCTTTCTTGCTCTCCGGCAGGCTGTAGACAAGCAGGTTTAGGGTGGTCGCAACGACCAACTGCTCTGATTAGCACCGTTGCCAGACTATCTCAGTCACGCGCGTACCGAGTCTTCCGAGAACGCAGCGTCGTAAATCTCCCCTTTTTCTATGTGCGTACTAGTAATCTCGTTCTCTGGCACAGTCAACAGGGTGAGCTGGAGAACGTGCGCTGTCAGAAGGATAAAAGAGAGAGGGAGAATACGACCCACGTCATTGCTCCCCGCCACGGCGAGGTACGATCCGTCGGGCGCAAACACGGTGACTTTCTGCATGCCACGTAAGACCTGGCCGCAAACAGAGCGACACGCACGCACCTGGTAATCCTCCAAGTCGTTGCTCAGCGTCCCTTTCGACGCGATAAACTCGATCCTGCGCCCATCGCTCCGTCAGCCCGGTGTGACATAGAAGGAAGGAGTGGAACAGGCGCACTTGTCGTCATCCTTCACAGCGTACACGCGGCAGTTGAGGTTCTCGCCCTTCGCAACTTTCTCCGCGGTGCTGTTGATGCCACACACGAAGCTCGATCCCTGCAGAAAGACGAAGCGTGCGCGATCGGTGGAGTGGACATGGCCAGACGAGGAAGCGGCGTACTTCTGGGTACGCGGCGATGCTCATCGGCGCGTCCTCACCCGCCTCGAGCTCGAGCTCGTCCGCGAGCTTCAGCGTCAGGAACTGGTCAACATGGTATAGTTTCTGCAGAGACTGGTCAGAAAACGGTGGCGGGCGGGCGAGGGAGGCATCGCACGAGCTTGTTCTTGATACCCGTCTTGGCTGCGCCGCCCCCGCCTCCGAGGATGAGCTTGCCGGGTGAGAGAAAGGCGGCGGAGTAGACGGGGAAGGCGGGGACAGAGTGTGCTACGTGGCGGGCGCGCATTGCGAGTATTAGGATAGAGAGAGGTCAAGTGTGCGCTACTTGGTCTACAAGCTCAGCGAGTCAGAAGCGGCGAGTGACGAAACTGAAGCCAATTGAAGCAGCCAGTCGACGGAAGCAGCACGCTAAACACGTGATACGCGTACCCCACGCGCGATCCCGGCCCGGCGCCTCGGCGTACCTGCCTTACGTACACAGCATGTCCCGCAGCGAGCCGGCCACCCGTCCGCACTCGCTCGCCGCTCCGACACTCGCTCCAGCCGTGCGCACATTCATCTATTCATCACCTTCTTGCCACTTGCACTCCCCCACCCGCACCGCGCACACGCATGCGCACCCCCGCCACTCCCTGACCTCCTCCACCAGCATCAGCAACATACCGTCCGGCCGACCATGTCCCTCTCCTCATTCTTCCGCGACATCGGCTTCCCCTCCATGTCCCACGCGACCGTCGCGGGCATCACTGTCGCCATCATAGGCAACGTCATCATCAGCCTCGCGCTCAACCTGCAGAAACTCGCGCATGCCCGCCTCGACGCTGCCCGTGACACCCGCCTCACGCCCATCCCCGAGGAATCAGAGTCGCCCCCGCCCGGTGCGCCGCCGCTCGAGCCGCCGCCGGAGCTCGAGCGTGAGGCGCGCGTGTGGAACGGCACGGCCGCGGGCGACGGCGGCGCGGGCGAGAGGCAGCCGCTGCTGCCCGTGAGCAGCCCGCCGACGGAGCTGCGCCCGATGGAGCCTGCGTACGGCGCGGTGCTCGCGGGCGATGACGACGGCCGCGTGCGCGGTGTGGGTGGCGTGCTGCTTCGGTGGAAGCAGCGCCGGCGCGGCCCACAGGCAAAGGGCACGGCAGGCAAATCGGCGCAGTCGAACGGGCACGGCCGTGCGGGGGACGGCGCGCAGGAGACGGCGTACCTCCGTTCGAAGCTCTGGTGCGCTCTGCGGATGTCCCGCAGCATGTGGGCTGATTGTGGTGGCGCAGGTGGCTCGGGTTTCTGTTGATGAATGTTGGCGAGATTGGCAACTTCATCTCGTACGCGTTCGCGCCGGCTTCGATCGTCGCGCCGCTCGGCACAGTGCGTTATACTGTCTCGTATGCGAGCATGCTGTGTCTGACGGGCCTCCAGTTCGCACTCATCGCAAACTGCCTGTTTGCGCCGTTGCTGCTCCATGAACGGCTGCGGAAGGTGCGCCCGGTTTGTATTGCATCTGCGCGCTAGCTCACTCTAATTTCAGCGCGATCTGTTCGGAGTTGCCCTCGCCATCGTCGGCGCGGTCACCGTGGTGTTTTCCGCGAACACATCCGATTCGCGCCTGTCGCCGGAAAGACTGATTCAAGCGATATCTCAACGTGTCTTCCTTGTTTTCTCTATTGTCTATGCTATCATTGCCTTCATTCTGGCCGGGCTCTCCGAGAGAAGTGCCGGCCGCCGATGGGTCTTGGTGGACGTCGGGCTCTGCGCAATTTTTGGTACGCGCCACTCTGCGTCATAACTGTGCCGGGCGTTGACGCCTGACATGCACAGGTGGATTCACCGTTCTCTCAACGAAGGCCTTCTCGACGCTGCTCACTACCCGTGGCTTGGAGATGTTCGAAGAGTGGATTACATACCCTATTCTTGCTGTAGGTCCGCAGCAGCGAGATATTCTCGCACGACTGATCAGGTCTATGTCCCAGGTACTAGTTGGCACTGGCATTGGCCAGATAAGATACCTCAATCGTGCATTAATGCGCTTTGATAGCAAAGTGGGTAGCTCGCTCGTTCAAACGCTGGCTATAACGAACGACCCGTCGCAGGTTGTTATTCCGACGCAGTTTGTATTGTTCAACCTGTCTGCGATCCTTGGCTCGGCGATTCTTTACGGCGACTTCCGAAGGGCAAAGTTCCACCAATTCGTCACGTTCATGTACGGCTGCGCAGCAACGTTCGCGGGTGTATGGATCATCGCATGGGTACCTAAATCGAGCGAGGTGCCTAGCGCTGATGACGCGGACGAGACGGGCGGCGACGCCGAGGCAGAGGGTCTCGGTCTGCTCGTCGACGGGCTACCCGTCAATGGAGCCGCACGGCGGCCGGGCACGGGTGTGCCTGTCATCCGATCGCGTCGAAGCACGGTCAGCTTTGTGGGCCTGTCTCCCGCTCAGGTACGGATCGTCCTATCATGTCTCTGGCACGCGTCTGGGTGCCTAACATCATACGCGTCGCAGCGGCTGCTGGTGATAAACACACCGCCGCGCTCCGAGCCGCCGCTCGGGCCCGGGTTTGGGACGTGGGAGGGCGAGCACCCCGGGCGGCTGGTGGACGGGAGCATTGGGCGACGGCGGGCGATTAGCTGGATGGACGTCGAGGGGAGCCCAGTACGACGCCCTGGGAGCCGGCCGAGGGATTCTCAGCGGAGCGTGGAGCGAGCGTAGCCATGCAGTGGTCGGTACGTAGTGGCATATCCCCACATAGACCGCACCTCGCTGGACGTTTGCACGCACGAATGAATAAAATAACTTTGCGATAATTGTTTTGGTAATCTGGGTGGAGTCGGGTGGGTGTGACGTGATGTTCAATGACGTCACAGACAGGCGCAGCCCCCGCGCACTCAAGTTATACTTAAGATCGTATCTGGTGACCCTCACTTGACAACTTTTTCTCGCCCTCCTCACATCGCTCCCGCCCATCATGCCCCCCGGTGTCGCCGTCGTGGACGCTTTCAAGAGTCAGTCGCCTCACCATCGTAGCGCCCGCGGTGCCCTTGACCCTACTTTCCCCATCCAGACCTCATTCGGCATGGCAAGAACCATGCCCACGCCCGCCAGGACGACTACACCTCCTCCCAGTCGTCTCCGGTCCCCGCCGCGGACTCGCAAAAGTCCCAACAGCGCTCTCAACGCCAGCACGCCCAGGCGCAGCCCCAACCCCAACAGAAGCAGCAGGCGCAGGCGCAGGCACAACCTGTGGCCAAGGCTCAACCCGCCGCGAACAAGCAGCAGACGCAGCAATACGCACGCGAAGTAGAGAAGATTGTTCAGGAGGAACGCGAGGCCAAGGAGAAGATGCCGATCTACAAGGGCCTCGAGCGCTTCAAGCTCATCGAGAAGATGGGAGAGTGAGCGACTCGTGCCGCCCGCGTCGCCAGGCCCCCGCTCACCGCTCCGCCTTTGATCGCAGTGGAGCGTTTTCGAATGTTTACAAAGCACTGGACCTCACGTCCGGCAAGAAAGTCGCTGGTCCGTTTCCTGCCTCGCTGCTGGTTTATGCAGATTATGGACCTGTTGTCACTTCTATGTAGTCAAGGTCGTTCGCAAGTATGAGCTCACGTCGTCGCAGGTTAGTATCCTTTCCTAGTCCATCAGTCCCCCAATTCCCTCGCTCCACAAGCTGACGTAGCTCTTGCGCGCGGCTTCGTCGTTGACGTGCCACAGGCGGGCGATAAACATCTTAACGCCCAGTTCAAGAAAAAGCCGCGCGTAACAGAGGTACTGTCGTTTGGCCTATTTGCTTTGTTCGTGGGCCGGGACGGATGCTGACGGATGACGGCACAGCGTTCGAACATTCTCAAAGGCAAGTGGAGCATTGTGTGCGAATGTAGGTCACGCTTGATTGACGCAATCTTCCGCGGGCAGAGGTTCAAATCATGCGCGGGACAAATCATCCTGGCATCGTCAAGCTCATTTCGTTCTCGGAGTCGCAAGAGCACTACTTCCTCGTCCTTGAGCGTAAGTGCGTCCCCACATGCATGGAGGCGGTTACTAATGCCTATGTTTGACAGTGATGGAAGGCGGCGAGCTGTTCCATCAGATCGTCAAGCTCACGTACTTTAGTGAGAACCTCTCGCGACATGTGATTATGCAGGTTGCACACGGAATTCGCTATCTGCACGAGGAGCGGGGAGTTGTGCATCGGTAATGATTGCTATATTGACTGTAGTTACCCGCGCTAATATTTCGTCAGGGATATCAAGCCGGAGAACTTGCTCTTTGATCGGATACCTATCATCCCTTCCAAGAACCCGATCGCAAGGCAGTATGACGAAGAGAAGGAAGACGAAGGAGAATTTATCCCGGGCGTGGGTGGAGGCGGCATCGGCCGCGTCACCATTGCCGACTTTGGTCTCTCCAAGGTCATCTGGAACGAGGAGACGATGACGCCTTGCGGCACGGTTGGCTACACTGCACCGGAGATCGTCAAGGATGAGCGATATTCCAAGAGCGTCGATATGTGGGCTCTCGGCTGCGTTCTGTATACCCTTCTCTGCGGCTTCCCTCCGTTCTACGACGAGAGCATCAACGTGCTCACGGAGAAGGTGGCGCGAGGGTATTACACCTTCCTCAGCCCATGGTGGGATGACATCAGCGCTTCAGGTACGCACGCACACAGACGTCGTCATACGGGTCCGATCGCTGACGCAGTTGTAGCCAAGGATTTGATCACACATTTGCTCTGCGTGGACCCTGCCCAGCGTTACACCATCGACGAGTTTTTGGCCCACCCATGGTGCAACGAGGCACCCGCGCCACCACCGCCCCCGACCCCACGCACCGACATTCCCTTGGACTCTCCTCTGCTCCACTCAGTGCGCGGCGGTCGCGACGGCCGCTCTCCCGGCATCGCCTCACTCAAAGAGGCGTTTGATATCACCTACGCCGTGCACCGGATGGAGGAAGAGGGTGCGCGCCGGCGCGCGTACAAGGGCCGCGACGGTGCGGGTCAAGCTGGTTTCCTGCATGGACTGAACGAGGAAGACGAGGACGAGTCGGACGGCGAGCCCGTCATTCCAAAACAGACCCAGGCCCAGGCCCAGCCCCAAGCTGTCGCCCGCCAGCAGAAGGCGCCCTCGCGCGACATGTACGACGGGCGCGCGGGGCAGCGCGACGCGCCCCGGCGCCACGGTGGTCCATTCGAGCTCAGCATCGACGGTGCGACGCTGCTCGGGCGGCGTCAGCGACGCGACGGCGAAGGGCAGGCACACGCGTCGATAGAGCCCAGTCCGCTCGCTAGGAGCGCAGTCGTGGCGGATTCGCTCGACCCCGGGAGCCCGATGCATTACTAGGAGCGCAATGGCTGCTGCGCAGCCTGATACCACAGGTGCACAGCAGAGCGCGCCCGACCCATACACATACACGCACCCACACCTCACTCTGCTATCTCGTCCTCCGTCTAGCATGTACACTCTCGCTAGCGCGCTCTGTTGTATAACCACCACCCGCTCGCCGCGCACCCCGCTGTTCTACACCTTGTTTAGCTCTACGCCGTCTCTGTTCGCGATCACCCGCACACGATTCGGATTGTCTGTCTTGTTCTATCATTTCGCATCCAGCACAAGTCTGTAAGATATAGCTGAGCAACTCGCTTATTATACGCTGCTTGGCAATTTTATTTTTTGGATAGATGCCACCGCTCTTTCAAAGATCGTTCTGGGGGTGCTATCTCGACCTGTCATCTGGGTTGAATTTCGTCCCCAGTAGACCTTTCGCAACTCTGGGGAGTACCGAGCGGAGTGCGGTATCGGAGTTGGACAGGATTATATGGGCCGGGGGCATGGCTCCGCGCGGTAATAGATCTATCCCCCGGGCCTTCCTTCCCTCCCACACCAGCTAGTCGCCAGCTGGACCGACCCGTCTTCTGTGACCGGAACAAGGCCGGCGCGAGGAAGACTGGCGTGAGTCCCGTGAATTCTCATCTGGTGTAGCGTCGGGCACGCCTGCAACAACTGTCTACGATTACGGGTTAGAAAACCTAGCTTCCTGGAGTGGGCGAGGCAACGAATCGAAGTGTCGGTGACAAACTGCGGACCGTAAGGTGCGTCCGACTCAAGGCTAGGGCTCTCTTGGTGCATCTCACAGACGGCTGACGTTTTCAAGGCGTTCTGTGATTGATGGATTGTCCCTCGTTGGTTGTCATGTCGCACCGTACTAATAGGCTCCGGTCTTTCGCCCAATCGGTCTGCTTATTGTTGGAATGAATCTCGTATGTCCTTATTCATTTACTATACGCTTCATATTCTATGCGCGCGCGTGCGGACAAACGCGCGCGAGTCCTTTTACCTTCGTACTTTCTGTGCCGGTGGCCCGGGCCGGGCCCTGGCGATTCGTTTCGCGCTAAGTCGTGCGCGTTGTCTATGCCCACAAGGGCTTGCACATTTGCTTCCGGGTGGCTTGAATTTTGGTACTGTATAGCAGTGGCTGAGCCTGTTGATAACCGACTGTTCGAGCACCAGCCACCTCAGTTCTCGCCTTACCAGCGCGCGAGTATACTGAGGTGAGCATACTTTAGTTAGTTTGATTGCCAAACCTGTACTTAACTGCCTCAGCGGCGCTTCCGTTTCGTACAGGTGAATAAACAATAGTTCTCGCCTTGGTTCTCGCCTTACCAGCGCGCGAGTATACTGAGCGGCGCTTCCGTTTCGTACAGAATCGCTTCGCGCGCTTTCGAGAACCACCCGATACCCGGGCTATTTATTTCTACACTTATATCCCACTTCTCCGACACCTGTGAATTCGAGGATGGCTGCTCTCGGCAGACTGAACAAGTTCCATTTCCAACGTATCTTAGTTGACAAATGGGCGGCTGGCGCATATACGATGTGTTTGGGGTGTTGTTCACCCCCACATCACTGTTGCTATGCCACGAGGACTGTATTTTAGGAAGCTCCGTCTGTACCAGGTCCTCGCTGCTCGCCCCTCTACTGCGCCTTGAACATCTTCTCAGAGGTTCCTTGGTGACAGTAAAGCATCCTCGACATTCCCATGTCTTCACTTTTCCCGGAATACTTGTCTAATCCTTGGAACCGTGGACAATTCTTTGATAGCGCGCTATTGGACTACGCTAACAGGACGAAGATAAGCCTTGCTCGCCACCCGCTTGCGAGCGAGCTGCGTGGCTGCAATCACGTCGGTCAAGTTATAAGGGTATATGAAAAACCACTACGTCGGTTAAAGAAACTCTGGGTCATAGACCCAGGCAAGGCAAAGGTTATCGCGGCGCTGAGGAGAACAGTGAAAGTCGTATTCGCACTCTCTGCCAGCGGAGAGGGCGATGCACTTGATTGTGTATGCTGCCGTTGAGCAAGACCTCCATTCACACGATAGAATACCCTGACTGTAGCTCCACAGAAGGTTCTGCCCGCCAACGCTGTCTTTGGCGCTATTGGCGTCCTTCTCGAGGTCTGTGATGCATTACGTCACCCCCCCCCCTTCCCCTCCCTCCCTAAAGCCCTCGAAGCTCATGATTGTCAGGCGGAAGAGCGGAACGGCGCGAATCACGACGGTGCCCTCGTCAATCTTTTCGAATCGGTCAACAAGCCTCTTGGGCGCCTCGCGGTCTTCACCAATAACACGCATGGCATCGCGCCGTCTCAGATCGGGTCCATCCTTGTCAAAATCACTGCTCAGATGCTGCGTATCTTCGCCCTCGCAACAGAGACAATTCGTGGGGACCGGCTCACGCTGAGTGAGTGATTCCCCGCCCGCGCGGAACATATCTCACCCGATACAGGTGGACCGCAGATACTCTCGAGGGACAGTCGCATCGACCACGCGAAGGACTTGCTCGACGAAATGATCAATGAAGAACTATCAGTGGTAGACACACTACCCACTGTGACGGTAGCTGTTCGGGGCCCTGAAGCTGATGTGAATAAGCCGCTGCGTATGCCACAGCTTCGATATCCATCTTTCGCTCGGATTGACGCCATTATGTAGGGGCCGAGATGCATGAGAAGTTTCAAAAATGGCTACTGCCTCCCGACCCATCGGTCAATCACAACGAAATCCGGAGCCGACACTCCGAAGGCACCTCTCTATGGCTTCTGCGAAGCTACGCGTTTGAGAGCTGGAAAGAGAGCGGCTCCCTTCTGTGGATCAGTGGCAAGCGTACGTTCCGCGTTACCTTCTCGTGATCCGCTTGCACTCATCTCCCTGCGTCATAGCTGGCACTGGCAAAACATTCTTGTGGTGCGTCACTCATTAAGACCGCCCCTGTTCAAAGGGCTCCTCTCGCTGATCTCGCAGCTAGCTCCTCTGTCATTGAACAATTGAAGACCACGTCACCTCGCCCACATACACGACAGGCCGTCACTGCATACTTCTACTGCAGCTTCGGAGACGCCAGGAAACGGACCTTTCAGGGCCTTCTGTGCTCTCTGTTGGCTCAACTCTCCGCCCAATCGAATACTTCCTGCCTCATCCTTTTCCAGCTCTATTCGGAGAAGTATCTTGACGGCAGTCGGGAGCCTAGCCTCAGAGACCTTGCTGGGTGCTTGGAGGAGATGCTCAAACGCTCTGCCGATGTGACGACGTATATTGTCGTGGACGCTCTGGATGAGTGCCAAGGCGCCGGTCCGACATCTGAACGTTTGGCTATCCTGAGGCTTTTGCAAAATCTCGCCGCCTTGCAACTACCAGATCTATGTATCTGCGTAACGAGTTGCCATAACGACGAGATCAGGACCTTCCTAATGCCTCGAACATCTCATCACGTGGCGCTCGGAAAGGAACGTGAGCAGGAACAAGACATCGTCCGCTATGTCCGCTCGACGATAGAGTCTCACAAGAAGATGCGGACGTGGCCGAAGAAGAACAAGGAGAGCGTAGTCAGCACACTTTCCGAATATGCAGACGGAGTGTACGTGCAGCACGAACCGAAAATCGTGCAGGGTACATTCCTGATTGGTGTTCAGGTTCCGATATGCCTCATGCCACCTCGATTTGCTGTGCGAACGTCCTGCAACAGAAGTTGAAGATGTTCTTAAAAGCCTACCGAAGACGTTACAAGAGACCTACGAAGCCACGTTGCAATCCATCGGCGAGGAAAAGTGGGAATCGGCACTCCGGCTCCTCCAGTGTCTGTTATCTTCTGCCCGCCCTCTTCTGGTGGTGGAACTTGCAGACGTTTTGGCGGTCGATTTCAGCGCGCACATTGCTGAGTACAAACCGGATTGGTGCCGAGAGAACCCAGAGCAGGCTATTCTATCGGTGTGCCCAAGTAGCTTCATCACCATCGTCGGCGATCATGCAAGAGTCGTACAATTCGCGCACCACTCTGTGAAGGAATTTCTGGTCGCGCGTTCCTCTGACTTCACCGCAGAACTGAACCAAGTTTCCATTGCACGCGCGTGCCTCAGCATTCTCTGCCACCCAACCAGTAGTCCCTGGTATAATCAAGAGTTCATCCCGCCTGCCCTTTTGCCGAGTACGCCACCAGATATTGGCTGACTCATGCTCAGTTCGGGAATGTGCCACAATCAGTCAAGGACCATTTAGCACTTGCTTCCCGATCATCTGGTCCTAAGCTCCTTGATTGGGCTGGATCTTACTGTGGCCTCCACCAATCAGAGTCTCGGCCCAACCATCACTCCCAAATGCAGCTCGCACGACTACCGAATTCATCATCGTACTACATCTCATTATGGGGTGTGCGTAACGTTATAGAGTTCCTTCTCGAATCGTATCAGGTCAACACGGTCGAAAGCAGCCATTGGACACCACTACACGAAGCAGCGAGTCGCGGATCACTGGTCCTTATGAAGGTGCTCCTCGACAGCGGCGCCGATGTGAACACTCAAGGTGGCGAGTATGGAGTACCATTGTTGCAAGTTGCTGCATATCACGAATACTCGGGCGTCGTGCAGCTGCTCCTCGACCGCGGTGCCGACATCAATGCTCAAGGTGGCGGACCACTGCGGGCCGCTGTACAATATGGACCACCGGGCATCGTGCAGCTGCTCCTCGACCGCGGTGCCGATGTCAATGCTCAAGGCGGCGAGTATGGAACGCCACTGCAAGCTGCTGTATACCGCGAATCCTCGAGCGACTTGCCGCCGCTCCTCAACCACGGCGCCGATGCCAACGCTCAAGGAACACCATTGCCAGCTCTTGCATACAACAGACCATTGGACATTGTGCGGCTACTTCTCGATCGCGGCGCCGATGTTAATTCTCAAGATGGTGGACCATTGCGGGCTGCTGTACAACACGAATTGCTAGACGTCGTACAGCTGCTCCTCGACCGTGGCGCCGATATTAATGTTCAAGGTGGCGGACCACTGCGGGCTGCTGTACAGTCCAGATCACCGGGCGTCGTGCGGCTGCTCCTCAACCGTGGCGCCAATGTCAATGTTCAAGGTGACGATCTTCTGCAAGCTGCTGTGCATCGCAGATCACTGGAAATCGTGCGGCTGCTCCTCGACCGCGGCGCCGATGTCAATGTTCAAGGGGGCGGACCACTGCGGGCTGCTGTACAGTGCGGATCACTGAGCATCGTGCGGCTACTCCTCGACCACGGTGCTCATGTCAATGCTCAAAGTGGCGGACCACTGAGGGCTGCTGTGCATTGCGGATCACTAAAAATCGTGCGGCTACTCCTCAATCGCGGCGCCGATGTCAATGCTCAAGGCGGCGGACCACTGCGGGCCGCTATACAATGCGAATCGCCGGGCATCGTGCAGCTGCTCCTCGACCGCGGCGCCGATATCAACGCTCAAGGTGGCGGACCACTACTGACTGCTGTACAGTACGAATCACCGAGCATCGTGCGGCTGCTCCTCGACCGCGGCGCCAATGTCAATGTTCAAGGTGACGATCTTCTGCAAGCTGCTGTGCGTCGCAGATCATTGGGAATCGTGCGGCTGCTCCTCGACCGCGGTGCCGACACCAATGCTCAAGGTGGCGGACCACTGCGGGCCGCTGTACAACACGAATCGCTGAACGTCGTGCAGCTGCTCCTCGACCGCGGCGCCGATATCAATTCTCAAAATGGCGGGCTACTGCAGGCCGCTGTACACCACGAATCGCTAGACGTTGTGCAGCTGTTCCTCGACCGCGGCGTCAATGTCAATGCTCAAGGCGGCGGACCACTGCGGGCTGCTGTACAGTACGGATCACCGGGCATCGTGCGGTTGCTCCTCGACCGTGGTGCCAATGTCAATGTTCAAGGTGACGAACTTCTGCATGCTGCTGTGTATCGCAGATCACCGGAAATTTTGCGGCTGCTCCTCGACTGCGGCGCCGATGTCAATGCTCGGGGTGGCGGACCACTGCTGACTGCTGTACGGAACGGATCACCTGGCATCGTGCAGCTGCTCCTCGACCGCGGTGCCGACGTCAATGCTCAAGGTGGCAAGTACGAAACGCCATTGCAAGCTGCTGTACAACGTGGATGGCCGGACATCCTGCGGTTACTTCTCAAGCATGGTGCGGAGGTCGATGCGCACGATGGCGACTTTTGGACCCCATTACAGGCCGCATTGCACGGCAATGTTTACCCAGAAATCGTGGAGCTTCTTCTTGACTATGGGGCCGACGCCAATGCGCACGGCGGCGAGCATGCAATCCCCCTGCAAGTTGCTGCGTCTAGAGGATCGCTGGGCGTTGTGCGGCTGCTTCTTGCCCACGGCGCAGATCTCAACATACAAGGCGGGAGTACTGGACTCCACTCCAAGCTGCTGCATGTCGCGGCTCACTCGACACCTCTCAATTACTTCTCGAGCACGGCGCAGATGTCAATACGCAAGGTGGCCAGTATGGAACCGCATTACAAGCTGCATCTCTCCGCATGCTAGTCGACAACGTACGACTGCTTCGCGACCATAGCGCAGACGCTGATGGGCGAGGAGAGTACAAATCCGCACTGCGAGCTGCGGCATCCCACAACGGTCATTCTGCGGTGCTCAGGCGAGTGCCACCCATTTACTTCGTCCATGTGGCCGCTCAAGGCGAAAGATACAGGACGTCATTGCAGGCAATATTGGACGACGGGAAACCCGATACTACACATTTACTACTTGCGAATGGTGCAGACATCATTACTCAAAGCAGCCAGCATGGAACTGCGTTACACATGGCATCAGCCGATGGCCAAGTCGAAGCGGTGGAGTTCTTCCTAGGACTTGGTGTAGACGTCAATATGCAAGATGGCAAGCACAGAACCGCACTGCAGATCGCCTCTGCTCAAGGCCATCTCAGTGTCGTAGAGGTGCTGTATCGTCGGTATAGGAGCTACCGGCGGATCCGGGATGGGGAATATGGGGCAGCGTTCAAGGTGGCGTTAGCCAACGAACGTTTCAAGGTTGCAGAGTTCTTCCTCCAACGTGGCGTCGACATCAACGGGAATTATGGTGAACACGGAACACCAGCACTGCACGATGCATCAGCGCGGGGACACCTTCGAGTCGTGGATTTCCTCCTAGATCGTGGTGCGGACACCGATGCACGTGGCCACGACGAAGATAGGTCGAACTCACTTCAAGTTGCATCCGCTTATGGTTGTCTCGACGTTGTGCAGTTGCTTCTCCGCTGCAACGCAGACCCAGATGCACAGGCCGGCTCAGTATACGGGACCGCACTGTCAGCCGCGTCAATAAGCGGGAACTTCGACGTTGTCCAGCTATTGCTCCGGCACAACGTAGATGTCAACGCCGAGGGAGGGATGTACGGAAATGCGCTGCAGGCCGCGTCGGCTCACAAGCACCCCGAAATCGTGCGGTTGCTGCTCGAGCGCGGTGCCGAAGTCAACGCAGAAGGTGGCGAGTATGGGACGGCGCTGCAGGCTGCTGCCGCCCTGGGGCATCCCACCATCGTGGAATTGCTGCTGGAGCATGGAGCCAACGCTAGATTACAAGGTGGTCAATACGGAACGGCGATGCGGGCAGCTGAATTCCACGATCATTACGAAGTTGTGGATATCCTTTCGGAAGCGATGCAGGTTCAAAGAGTTGCAGACGTTCAATTCGACTCCGCCCGCGATCTCGACAATTTCCTGCAGGGACACCCATCAGGCAACAAACTCTCAAGTCTCTCTTGGGTTGAGGGTCAGGAAGGCCCGAACCATGACGCCGTATACACCTCGACAGCACGGTGTAAGCCACATTATTCCCAGATGTCCAATTCCTAGAATCTGATAGCATGTCGTCGTCCTGCAGTCAACGACGTTGTAATCGGCGTGGGCAGGGGCACAAGCAAGGGCGCCGCCAAGAATCGGGCCGCAATCACCGCCCACGCCTTCTTACGAAGCTATGACCTTCCAAGACTCGAATGAGATCCACAAAGTGGGTTTCCAGGTGCATAAATATTGTACCTGAAATTGTTGAATCGCGATATGCGTGTTCAAGTTCTTCTAGTGGAAGATAATTAATGCAATCAAGAGGGTCCTCATGGAGATGCGCAATACCGCAATTGCTCACCCACATATCTTTACCATCCGCGAGCAGGCCCCGCAGAGAGAAGAAGTCTATGTGACAGTTCCAGCTTGACTTGGAGCGAATACAGGGCGCGTCTAAGTTTATCCCCAATGCTGGGGTCGACGATATAGTTGCCAAAGAATTTTTGCGTAACGGACAGTGGATCTAAGTTGGAGTTCGAGGATATTGCTGTGGTGTATGAGTATAACGAGTTGCATCGCTGTACGAATCCGGGTCCGAATATATTTAATGTACCTACCCCCTCACGGTATGTAACGTACCGTTCAGGCGCGTCGTGGCACCGCCGAAACATTGAAATGTTCACGAAACTGCAGAACGCCGGCCCTAAACGCAACATGGTCCGTGCGCGCCGCTAGCGGAATAAAGTCTCGCGCGCGACAATGTGAATCCTCATACTTACCTTGATGGCATAGGCCCCTTCACCTACCTGGGTTTATGGGCCGTGGGGGCCTCCCATAGCACGGCGACCCTGTCCTCAGGGGGAACTCGCGGTTTGTATGGGCTTCGGCTCATGCACCGTCTCAATATTTCCCTGTCCCACTCCGGCCCTCGGGCTGGGTGGGCCCTTTTTGTTGCCGGTCCGCTGTCCTAACCCTAACCTTATAATCATTGCCAATAAAAATAATTTGATTGAATCTAGAGTCTTTGGTAGGAAACTGACACTATTTTGGGAGTTCTGCTGTAAGTTTGAGTGAGAGCCTCGGAAGTCGGTGAGGAAGTGCAGTTATTTTGGGGTGCAAGTGTGCTGTGCGTCGTGTCATACACTGAACTGTGGGGAGGGTGTTGGTTGCTGGCCGGTATCTGGTCTTGGTCTACTTTATTCTTACAAGACAATCCAACTTCTGGACGAGAGACGAGGGTGGCATTGCCCCGAGCTACACGCATCCATTCGATCTGCTCCAACTATTTCTGTGCCTCCTGACCCGCAGAGTTCTCAGGAGAGCAATGAACAAGTTTTACAACGCGTGATGCGCCTTTTCGTGTTGGCAAGAGAGTGGATGGGTACATGATACACAGCAAGATCCGATCCTCTTACGCGTATCGTAGGTCAAGAGGGCGATTGTACGGCGATAGTCCAAGAGTGGATCCGAGTACGAGCGTGAGGCCACCAAGAAGGATGGTCGAGAGAACCATTATGATATCGCTTCGAGTGTCTCCATTGAAGTGACACTGTTCCTCGGATGACCTACGCGATGCATGTCAGTCAACCGACCACACTAACACGGCGCGCAGGACGTACCACGGTGCCGATGGGATGCCGCTGTGCGGGCTGTGTCTCCTCTTGAGCGTCATCGATAACGAGATTGAGGAAGAGGTCGTAGCCGCGTAGGGTGCCGCTGACCTTGCGGCCGCCCTGCAGGTGGATGAACAACCTCTTGTCCATGAACTAAAATAGTGGTCAGTAAGAGAAAAGAGTGGTTGTGTTGAAATGTGACTTTTTGAGCTCTGGTTGAGAAGCTTTCGACATGGTGGTTTGTCCTCGAGGAGCGCGGGATTTTGGCGCCGGCGATTTGGCAGAGACGCCTGGCCGCATCCAATTGGTTCTCCTCTCTCTCTCCTCTCTCCACTTATCATCCACACACAAACTACTCACAAACCTTTACTCACCACTCGCCTCGCTTTTTGTATATACCTCGACACACGGTCGGTCGCTGTCTCTTATCGTCCCGCCCCTCGCTGGCGCTGAGCCCCCTCTGCAGACTGCTACGCCAACGCACGCTCTAGCTCCTTAATGGCGTCTCTGTCCATCCCAGCACCCTCTGCCCCCGCCTCTCGTCTCGACTGGGGACACAGCGGCGAGCGCGGTTCTGCCTTCCGTGGCTCGGGAAAGACCCGCGGTGGAGGCCGGGGCGACCGCGGCCGAGGCGGGCGCGGCAGCGGGCGTGGAGGCTCCTCTTCGTCTTCCTCCCGCAACCCCCGCGCGCCCAATGGCACCTCCTCTACCGAGAGCAGCACCCACACCACCTCGCTGTCGTCCAAGAGCACCCATGCATCCCTTCCCGCACCACCCCCTCTCGCAATCGCGGACCTCCCGCCGAAGCCCAAGGCAGGCCCACGTCGCGGCGGACAGCAGCAGCAGCAGCCGCCCAAGAAGCTCCCCTCGCTGACGATCGAGCCTGCGTCTCCGACCGTCAGCACCAATACTTCCAGTTCTGCTCCGCACTCCGCCTCGCCGAATAATTCTTCGCGGCCGACGGCGCGCCGTCGGCGATCGCACAACAAGGCCGCCACGCCGGTGGTCGAGTCGACCACCCTGACCGTCGAGACGCTCGCGTCGGCGCTGAGGCAGCAGCGTCGCACGCGCTCGGGCCCGTCCTCGCCGCACACCAGCACCCTCCCGCGTGCCAACGACGCCCTCGTTGCCAAGGACAAAGACGCGCCGCCGCACCTGGCAGGCGCAGGCTCCGTGTCCGCGGGGCCCACGACGACGACCTTCGCGGCCAAGACAAACATCGACTCGCTCGTTGAGCACGTGCGCGCGCTCGCGATGGACCACGGGAGGCCCGCGACGCCGGGCAGCCACATCGACTGGGCGGGCGACGACGACGACAGCCTGCCGGACCTCGACGACTGGGGCGTGCCGTCCAGCGCGTCCGTGCCCGCGTCCGTACCTGCGCCCGTACCTGCGCCCGCTCCCGTGTTGACCGAGCAGGCGAAGCTCCAGCTCATGTCGCCCATCCTCGACGACTCGCTCAAGCAGCTCCCGCAGAGCTTCGACCGCCTTGCATCCGGCGCGCTGTCGCCCCCTGCAACCGCGCCCCCCACTGTAGATGTCCCAGGCTCCCAAGAACCGCCGTTGCCTAGCGAGGGGGCGCCGCAAGAAGGCGATGCTTCTACGTCGGCGCCCGCAGATCCCCGGCCCGTTGCTTCCTCCCCCGCGCAGGAGACCACCAAGGCGACGGAGCGCGACGTTCCCCCGCACCTCGCGGGCGCCGCGTCCGATCAACCCGCACCCACCAGCGCCAGCACCGCCGTATCGGAAACAGGCTCCGCTCACTCGGTCCACGCACCCGCCGACGAGGACACCCTGAACTTTGAGCGTGCGCCGAACACCACGGCGCGCGGACTGGCCGCGTCGATCCACGCGCCCGCACCGTCGTCCAGGCTGAACGTGCCTGCGCCGGACGAGTCGTCCCCACGCCCCGCGTCCGCCCCTGCGCCCGCTCCCGCTCCCGTCCCTCCCGCCACCCCCGCCTCCGCGCCGCCGTTCCAGCCCGCACACGGGCGCTCGCGCACGCTCGGCCGCGCGCCGCCGTTCTCGGCCGGCGGGGGCGGGAAGCGCGCGTTTGCGGAGGGCGCAGGGCACCACGCGCGCACGCAGTCGACGCCGCCGAGCGCGGGCGCGCGTCAGCATCGGCGCGTGGGTAGCCGGCCGGTGATCACGGGCGATGCGATGTCGCGGCTGGCGCGGACGCTGGGGACAGCTACGAGGTCGAAGAAGGAGGGCGGCGCTGCTGCTGTTGCTGTGGAGGAGGCGGTGGAGTGAGGCGCCCGTCGCCTGGACGTGCTGCTCGCACGCATGCTTACACCCAACCAACCATCTACCTATCTATCTATCTTTCGGCCACTTGGCTCTGGCTGGACGACTGACTGAGAACTAACTCGCTAATGATTTTCGACGCTTCGTGTTCGTGTTTGATATACCCTTGATTCTTGTCTGCTTACTCGGTCCGGTTCCGGTTTTCTGCTGTACAGTTTAAAATAACTCTTGCGATCGGTCTGTGGTGTACCTAATACTTATTCGCGCCGTGCTCGCTCGTGGGGAAAGGGAAGTGTTAAAGGGAAGGGAAGGGGAAAAGAACGGAACGACGGTGGACAATGCTAATGCCAATGCGATGCGACGATGATTACAGCCCCTCCGCGTGCGTACACATGCACAGAAAAGAATACGACGTGCAGCGGCGCCGGCTAGCCCGAGCTAAAGTAGGACAGCTCGAGCCCGAACGACTTGATGGGCTTGGCGCCGCCCGAGAGGTTCGACGAGACGCCGAGCGCGACGAGCACGTTCCGCAGCCGGCCCTCCCAGAGCAGCGCGATGTCCTGCGCGGCACGGCCGTCAGCACGCACAGCGCGGGGGCACAGCAGGGATAAACACAGCGCACGTTGGCCGTCGACGCGCGCGCCTTGACGACGCCCGTCACGTCGCGCGGCGCGGCGCCGGGGCGGCGCAGCCACCACTCGGCGCCGAGCGTCCACTCGCTCTCGTAGCTGTACGCGTTGAAGTCGAAGCGCGAGCTCAGCGCGAGGTCGCGCGACACCTGCGCCGTGTACGCGCCCGAGATGTGGCCCAGCATCGGGTTGAAGAGCGCCGTGATCGTCGTGGCCGGCTGCGAGGGCGGCGCTGTGGTGCTCGTGCTCGTGGGTGTGGTTGGGAGGGGCGGCGCGGCGGGCGAGGGCGGCGGGAGGTGCTGCGAGGGCGGCGTTGCGTCGGGGAGCGTCGTGAAGCGGATGCCGGTCGACACTGCGTCGCGGTCAGTCGTCGGTCCACGCATCGAAGCGGGGTGAGCGCACGCACCGCCCGCGCTCTTCTCCCGCGCGCTGAAGTACAGCTCTGCGCCCGCGGAGATGCGGCCCTTGAGCCCGCCCTCCATCGCGTCCTCCTCGTCGACGCGCTTCGCGCGCGCACAGCCAGCGCCGCCGCCGCCGCCGCCGCCCGGGAGCGCCGCGTCGAGCCGCCCAAAGTTGTGCAGCACGCGCACGCCGAGCATGGCGTCCTCCGCGCTGTAGGTGTACTCGGCGCACCAGCGGCCCGTGTCGTGCTGCAGGCTGAGCATCGCGTTGCTCGGCGAGGCGGGGGCCGCCGCGGGGGCGGCGGTGGTGGCGCGCGGGTCGGAGATGGCGGCGACGAGGGCTTGGAGCGTCGGGCTGAGGCGCGTCGAGTAGAGCGCGTCGAGGCGCCCCGTCGGGACGTACAGCCGGCCGTAGAGGAGGTAGTCTGCGGTGCGTGCGCGTGAGTGTGTGTGTGAGGGCGGGGGGAGGGCGCGGGCGCACCGCGGGCGTCGACGCGCTCGCCGGCGAGGAACTCGGCGTCCTTCGCGGGCGGGCGGCGCGGCGTGTCGTACACCTTGAAGCGGTCGACCATGTCCTTGAAGCGGACGTCGCGCGAGCTGCGGATGTCGAGGTCGCACGAGGTGAAGATGTACCCGACAGAGCCGTTGAGCGACGGCAGCGCGTTCATCGCGTACGTCGTCTGGAAGAGCGTGTTGGGCGACTTGGAGATGGAGAGGTGCAGCCCGCGGGGGACGGTAAAGTCGAGCACCGCTGGCGGCGGGGCGGTGTGGTCAGCGGGCGGCGGCGGCGGGCTCGGGGGGCACGCACCATTGGAGGAGCGGGTAAAGTTGGCGTAGAGGTTGTCCTCGTTCCAGCCGGTGGCCTTGTAGTAGCTGCGCAGGACGTACGTCGCGAACGGGTGCATCGCAACGACATGGACACGGCCAACGCACGCACGCACGCGCCAGCGTTGAAGCGGGCTGCCGACCCGCCGCGGCGGACTCGGAGCGGGCCTCGTGCGCGCCGACTCGGAGCGCGCGCGCGTGGGCCGCCACCCGGGTGTCGCGCGCGACGATGACGAGCGTGTTCCCGCTGCCGAGCCCCGCGCTGCCCGCGTTCAGCAGCCTCCTCCTCGCGGGGCCCTTCCACGCCTCGGCGCCCGTCCACCTCTGCCTCACCCACCTCGCGAGCCCCCGCCCGCCGCGCGCGCGCTCCTCTTCACGCCCTCCCGTGCGCGCTTTGCCGCTGCCCTGCGCGCGTTCAACGACGACTGGCTCAACGAGTGCGGGGGCTATGGCGCCGTGTCGCAGATGCTCGCGCGCGTAGAGGTCTGGTATGTGCTCCCAGTTTATCCAAGTACCGTCGCTGAATGCAGCTGCAGCTACCCGCCGACGCCGGTGCACCTCTCGCTGGCGCTCTCAATGCTCAGGGTCGCGGAGCCCAACGCGGCGCCGACCAAGTTGGAGCTTGCGGCGCCGTGCCTTGTGGTACTGCACGAACTCTCGTCATACTTTGAGCACGGCCCGTGAGTCCCCTTGTACGATCCGCTTGGGGCGTGCTCTAACGTCGTCCGGGTAGACACAACCTCGCCTCGTACTTGTCTCTGATCGCGCATGCGTTTGACACACTGGGGCTCCTGTCGGAGCACCCGACTCGGTAGGTTCACTACTCGCAGACCCGACGCGCTACTGACGTGCGGCAGACCGAGCGTGTCATTCGTGCTGATGGACTCCAAGCTGGACGCGCTGAGTCTGCCCGTGCTCAAGCCGCCCGAGCACCCGCACGTGGCGGACGCGGAGTTGGGCGGGCAGGGCGATGCGCCGTACCGCGTCGCGCACCTTGCGCATGCTTATTTTGAATGGGTGGGCACGTTCGAGTCTGGTGCGTTCGGGACCGGCTCTGTCGCCGCTCAGCTGACGAGGTGGTAGGCGTCCCGGCGACGGCGAGGTCATTGCGGCACAGGTTGCGACTGCGGGCGACACAGGACGACGGAGATGGTGCGGGGGATGTGGTGATGGAGTGGACGCGGGTTGAGGGTGAACCGCGGGTATTCTGCGAGCGAGGAGTTTTGTTTCGGTGGGATGAAGAATGACGAGGAGGTTTGTCATAAACGTATCAATCATTGTCGATCCCGGAACAAAAAACAAGGTCAAGTTCGAGGCCGAGTCCGAGACCCGGTTTCCTCCTTGAAATAACAGGTGCCGGACTTGCGCTGGATATCCTCAGCGTTGTCGTCGAGGGCGAACGCCCAACTTGTTCACCATGTCTTCACCACCACATCCAACGCCCAGCAAGAACGCACTCACAATCACCCTCACAGAACCGCTCGTCATCCTCCGCACCGTCACCATCGGCGGCACCCAGTCACCCGGAGATGAGCTCGCCCCGCCGTCGATGCTCAGGGGTCTCCTCGCTCTCGACCTCGTCAAGCCCACCCGCGTCTCTCTATCGAAATAGAGCTCCAGGCGATCTCCTTTGCCTGCTGGTCCGAGGGTGCGTCGACCTCTCCGTCCCAACCTGACCACCCTCACCCACGCCCGCAGGCCTCGGCACGTCGGAAGAGCGCAAGATCTTCAGCGCCACGCAGGTCTTCTTCCGCGCCGCCCCGTCGTCCTCGACGCGCCGCTCCATGTCCGTCGATCCCGGAGTTTCCCACTACACCAACGAGAGCGAGCACCACCCCCCGGACCCGCCCCCCGCGTTCACTCCCGCCGAGATCGAGCAGCCCGCCCTGCCCGCCCCCGCCCCCATCCACCTCGCCGATGACACGCTCCAGCGCGGCCGCATGCGCGTCCGCCGCCGCTCCAGCGCAGACCACCTCGTCTTCCAGCGCGATCCCGTCGCCCTCCACAACCGTGGCGCGCCATCCCCGCTCTCCTCCTTCCCGCCGACCACCGTCCCCGAGGAGGACGGCGCACCGACGCCGACGTCCACCCAGTTCGTCCAGTCGCCCACCGCCTCGTCCTCGTCTTCCTCCTTTCCGCCCGCGCCCGTTGAGCCCCCGGCGCTCGTCCGTGCGTATCGATCGCTGCGCCGATAAAGCGCGTGCGCTGATAAGATACCCGATAGATATCCAGTCGCACGAGCTCCCCACGCACGCGCGCACCGCGAGCCTTGGCGAGCCCGCGCAGCCTCTCTCGCGCTCCTCGAGCCGGCGCGCCCGCGCCAACGGCGGCGGCGACAGCCCGACGGGCAACGGCGTCAAGGGCCACCGCCCACACCTCAGCCTCGGGTCGATCTTCGGGCGCGCGCACGCGGCGGGACCCGAGTCGCCCGCCGGCGCGCCGCACGAGCCCGACGGCCGCCCGGAGAGCCCAGGCCCGCGTGGGCGCGACAAGGCAGGCAGCAAGCGCCACTCGTTCCTCCCGCACTATATGCTCGGGCGCACGGGCGAGGCCGGCGGCGAGGACGAGCACCGCGAGGTCGGCGACGGGTGGCAGGAGTTCCGCAAGGGTGCGTGTCGGAACGCCGCGCGCACGGCAAGTCGCTAACGCTCGCGCCCAGGAACGTACACGTTCCCGATCTCGTTCGAGATCCCCGCGCGCATGCCCGCGTCGCTCGAGTGCGAGAGCGGCACCGTCGCGTGGCGGCTCGTCGCCAAGGTGCGCCGCCCGGGCGTGTTCGCGTCCAAGCTCACCGCGGCGCGCGACGTGCTCGTCGTCGCGATCCCGGGCGAGGCGGACGTCGAGGCGACGGGCGACGTGCTCATCGAGCGCGCGTGGGACGACCAGCTGCAGTACGTGCTGCAGATCTCGGGCAAGGTGTTCGCGATCGGCGGCGCGCTCAGCGTGAACATGTCCTTTATGCCGCTTGCCAAGGTGCAGATGTACAAGCTCGCCGTCGAGCTCGAAGGTGCGTCTGCCCGTCCGTCCGTCCGTCGCGCTCCGTCGCCCGCTCACGCCCCGCGCCCTGCAGAGCGCGTCGACAGCTACATCAGCAACATGAACATGACGCGCACCGTCTCCTTCGCCTCGCCGCTCCTCGTGCTGCAGAACCCAGACGAGACAAAGCCGCTCCTGCCCCTGGACCCAGACGACCCGCGCGCGCTCGAGCACTCCCCGCTCGCCGCGCTGCACCTCCCCGGCGCCGCATCGGACGCCGCCGCGCAGCTGCTCGGCCCGGGCCCGTGGCCCGTGCGCGCGGACCTGCTCCTCCCCGCGGACTGCACCGCGCTGCACGCGACGAGCCGCAACAAGGAGAGCACGGTGCACGTCTCGCACTCGCTGCGCTTCACGATGCGCCTCGCGCGCGGCGACGACACGCAGCTCGACCCGCGCACGGGCCGCCGCAAGCTCTTCGAGGTCGTCGTGCGCACGCCCGTGCACATCCTCTCCGTGCGTCGCCTCCCGTACCACTCCCGCCGTGCGCCCACTGACGCTGACACTGGTCCGCGCGCAGTGCTTCGCGCGCGCAGAGTACACCGCGCTCCCGCGCTACTCGGAGACGATGGACGAGCGCGCGGGCCCGGCGCCCGCGGCGCCCGTCTGCCCGTGCGGCGCGGAGCGCGAGCGCCGCGCGCGCGAGGGCAACGTGCCGCCGCGCGCGGGGCTCGGCGAGCTGGAGGCGGGCGCGGCGGGCGCGGCGGGCGCAGACCCGCGCGCGGCGTACGACCGGAATATGGCGTACGAGCGACTCATCACGGGGCGCGAGGGCATGCTGGGCGAGGCGCCGCCTGCGTACGACGCCGCGCCGCCGCCGCCGCCGCCGCTCCCGCGGCTGCCTGGGGTCGCTGTTTCTTGATGGTTTACTGTACTGTTACGTGTGTAATGGTGAGGACGGGTTAGAGTGTTTGTCGTTGCGCATCTGTTTTTTGGCCATGGACGGGTTGTCAATTGCTATGCTGCGTAGTAGTACTTGTTCGCAGAGTAATATTCTGTATGTTTAATACTTACGGGCCGGACCGACGCGACACGTTCCTCCGCACCGTCAACCACAACCATGGCCGACTCGGACTCGTCCAACGCACCCGTCGAGGAGTCCCGCCACCCCGAGGACGGAGACTTTCTCGCGAATATCCTCACGCCGGGCTCGTCGCTGAACCCGGCCTTCCTCCTCGTTGTCGACGGCGTGCTCGCGCTCCTCGCGCTCACCTTTGTCGCGCTCGCCGTCGCGACCCGCGGGAACATCCACGCCGTCGCGCTGCTGCTCATCACGCTCGGGCTGTGGGCGAGCATCAAGTGGTGCGTGCATGCGCCGCGCCGCGCCGCGCGGCACTGCCACTCACAACGTCTGCCGCAGGTTCGTCAACGAGCTGCAGAACGCACCCCCTCCTCCTAGTAGCACAGACCCAGAACCCAAAAAGACGATATGATGTACTCGAGTACGTAGAGTACACGACCCCGTCAGCGCCGCCCCCGGTCCGCCGCCTCGTACCACCGCTTCGTGCTGCGCGCGCTCTCCTGCGCGAGCGAGAACACTGCGCGCCGCACCGTCAGTACACATGCGTAAGGGAGGTAGGCCCGACGCACGCTCGCGCTCGGTCGCCTCGAGCCCCTCGCGGAACCCGAGCGCCGCGTCGCCCGACTGCCCGCCGCCGCCCGCAGGCCCCAGCGCAGCAAAGTGCTGCGCCTGGTCGATCACCTCGACCAGGCGGCTGCGGAACGTCTCACACACACGCGTCAGCCTCATGGTACCACCACCACCGCCGCGGCGCGCGCACCTTGGTGAGCAGCTCGGACATCTCGTTCGCCGGCGCGTCGTCCAGTCTGCGCGGCGCGTGGGGTGAGCAGGAGGAGAGGGAGGGAGAGGGGAAGAGGAGCACGCACAGCCGCATGACGGTCTTGCCAAAGCCGTACCATAGCCCGCCGGCGCCGACGAGCGCCGCGAGGCGCACGCTGCGCGCCTCGGCGTTGAGCGCGTTGCGCACGCGCGCGCTGAACGGCGCGGGCACGGCAAAGTCGGCGTAGTCCCTGCGCGCGGCGCGTTAGTGGGATGGCGCGAGTACGGGGCGGCGGGCGGGCGGGCGCACGAGTAGATGAGGATAAAGGCGAGCCAGAGGGGGAGCTGGACCTTGCTGTGCGCTTTGATCTGCGGCGGGCGGGTGGGTGAGCGGGGGCGGATGAGAGGGCAGCGCGGGGCGTGGACGTACGTCGCGCTCGGTGCCGCCCTCGAGGTGGCCCATGTCGGGGATGTCGACTTTGAATGCGCACTGGATTTTCTGTGCGCGGTGAGATGAGCGCGGGTGTGCGTGCGCAGCGCGGGGCGGGGCACCTGGTTCTCGGAGAGGATCGCGTCGATGGAGTAGTACTCGTCCTCCATGCCGGCGTCGTTGAGGAGGCGGTGGACGCGACGGCAAAGGCGAGAGCGGCGCGCTCGTCGCGCTCGCGGGCCGGAGCCTCGCGCCCTCTTCGCGTCCGCCACTGCAGCCCGTCGCACAACATGCGTCTCCCGCCCACCCTGCGCCACGCCGCGCGCAGCCTCGCCGCCGCGCGAGCAACACACCGGCCGCTCCTCGCGCAGCACTACGCCCTCCGCGCCTTTTCCACGACGCCCGCGCGCCGCGCCGCAGAGGTGCCGGACGAGTTCGTCAACGCGATCAAGCACACCGCGCTCTTCCAGAAGCTCGCGGACAAGCCGGAGGCCCTCAAGGCGCTCTCGGACCTGTACGACTTGACCAAGCAGATGGGTGCGTGCCGGACGCTGCATGTCTAGGGGGTTGACGCTGACGGGCGTGCATGCGGCAGGGCTCGACATCAACGCGGCGACGCCGCCGTCGCAGTTCCAGATGTTCAGGCTCGTCACGAACCGGCGGTTCATGCGCGGCGTGAAGCGGGTCATGGGGGAGCTCAGCGCGGCGGGCTTCAAGTTCGACTCGGACGTGCGTGTCCACTTTGCGCTCGAGCGTTCTGGCTAACCTGGTGTGCGTTGGCGGCGAGCAGGACGCGCTGCAGGAGATCATGAACCTGACGCAGATGAAGCCGCCCAAGAGGACGATTCGTAGAACTCTGTATTTCGTGTATCTATTTTCTGTGAATTGCTTTGCTCTGCTCTGCTCTTCGTTTTGTTCGCTCCTGAGCACGGCGACGGGCTTCCGCACGTGCGCACCGCGACGCGTCGGCGTCACGAGTCGCCCGCACGACTTGTCCTCTCTGTCCATCACCGCCATGGACGCCCACGACGCGCCCGCAGCGTCCACCTCGGCCCAAACACCGCCGCCGCCGCCAGCAAGCCCGGCCCACAGCACGAGCGCGCCCGCGCACGCCCTCCCCACGACGCACTTCTACTCGATCGAGTATCCGGGCTACGTCCAGCCCAGCGCGCCCTCGCTCGCCGCGGCGCTCCACACGCTCGGCGGGCAGGCGCGCATCGACCGCGCGTTCCGCCGCGGCGCGCCAAAGGAGGACGCGCTGCTCGAGCTCAGCCTCCGCCCGGACGACCCGTTCGCGCACCCGCTCCCGGGCGACCTCGTCCCGACGCACAACCTCCTCCTGCGCGTCGTCAAGCGCCGCCGGCGCGACGGCGCGCAGGGCGAGTACGTCGCCGCGGCCGCCGGCATCGTGCCCAAGACGACGCGCTTCCGCAGTGAGCCCGCCCGCGCTGCCCGGGGAGTCCGTCGCAGGTGCTGAGGCCTGCCGCAGGCATGGCGGACTTCCAGTACCGCCCCCCGCAGGATGATCCGCTTGCAAGGCTGCGCCGCGCCATGACCGACCTCGACGGTGCGTGCGCCGTTCCCTGCGCTCTGCCCCGTTCCTCGCCGTACTGGAACTGGCACAGTGGACGGCATCCGCGCGTACCACCTCCCTGCCGAGAAGGAGGACTACACCGCGGCGGCTGGCCCCGACCCGTCCGCGATGGACGTCGACATCGACCCCGCGCTCCAGCTCCCCGCCGAACCTGCGGCGCAATCCGCCCAGGAGGAGGCGCGCAGCGCCCTGCGCCTCTTCCCGCCGCCGATCTTCAGCCGGCAGGGGATCCCGCAGAACTACAAGTGCGCCGCCGTTCCGCGCGCGCCACGGCGCACTGATGCCCCGCCGCAGCTTCAAGGCGAACCCGATGTCCGTCGTCGCCGACGCGGACAAGCGCCGGCTCATCAACAAGGCGCGCTGGAAGGGCTTCGGGCCGACGTCGATCGCGTTCGCGGAGCGGGGTGTGCCCGCGCGCGCGCCGCCGCACGTCGAGGAGGTGCGCGCGCAGTACGACCCCGCGCTCGTCGCGCGGCTCGAGGAGGTGCGGCGCCCCGTGTCCGCACCCGCACCGCTGCGCCGCCTGACGCGCTCTCCCGCCTGCAGCTGTTCCGCACGCGCCCGGTGTGGACGCGCGCCGCGCTGCTGAACCAGTTCTCGCCCGCGCAGGCGCGCGAGATCCACAAGTGCGCCGTGCCCTGGCGGTGTCGCACATTCGACTCACGCACGCACAGCTCAAAGGTCGTCCTCCCGCTCACGTGCTACGTCTTTGGCGACGGGCCCTGGCGCGACACGATGGTGCGCTTCGGGTACGACCCGCGCGCGGACCCGCAGGCGCGCTTGTCAGTCTCTGCGCCCCTCCGGTGTCCCGTGCCGCTGATACTGATGCTGAGCGCGCGCACAGCTACCAGAAGCTCTACTTCCGCAACCTGAACCACCCGATCGGGCGCGCGTCGGTCGTTCGCGCCGGCAGGAGAGCCGCACGTCTGTCGCATCGTTGAACCGCTCGCTCGCCGAGCAGAGCCGGGACGACCGCCGGTGCGTCGTACTCTCCTCTCACTTATGCGTAGGCGCTGACAGGACGGCAGCTCGCACATCTTGACGGCGCGACGCTCTCGTCCGAGACGGCCGCGTTTCAGCTGTGTGACATCACGGACCCGATGCTCAAGCGGATGATTGAGGAAGAGGAGGACGTGCGCGAGAACTGCAACGTGTGTCGCCCCCTCTCTCGATCGCGCGCTATGCTGATGCGCCCGCTAGGAACGCGACGGCTGGTTCTCGAGCCACGCGCTGGAGCGCATCAAGACGGTGCTGCGGCACAAGTTCTTCGCGCTGCTTGAGGGATACGTCGCGACGGAGGACGAGTGCCTCAAACTCCTCGACCAACAGGATGGCGTGCGCGCAGCGCGGCCGTTCGCGCGGCGGCCCCGGCCGGGGAAGCACAACATGGCAAAAGGGGCTATGCCTGCGGAGGATGCGGCGGTGTGTGCCACAGTGGTGCTCCTTGTGCCGCCCTCTCATCGGGAGCTTTGCAGGCGCTGCGGTTACGAGCGACGTTGGAGCGCAATGCAGCGATGAACCGGGGCCTGCGCGAGCCCACGGCAGAAGGAGCGTGAGGGTGCTGTGCAGCGGACGTCGTTTTCGAGAACGAATAGTATCATATGGGGTGTAGCAGACGACACGCCGGTGTATGAGTGTTTTTGGATGCTTTTATGTTTGCATGGACACCTAGGCATAGAGACGTGCGCATGACGGACGGCGGGGGTTTTGGTACAGACAAACGGGCAATCACGGGGCTCCTCCAACGACATCCTCCAGCCGATCATCATGATGCGTTTTGTTCTGCCCGTGCTTTGCGCTGGTGGAAAGGCATAAGTAGTGGGTGATATAGGATGGGAGTGGACGCACCGAGCCGATGAGGGCGTGGAGGGCGTTGCGCCGGAACTGGGGGTTTCGTTGAGTACAAAGTGAAAACGTCTGTTACGATAGGCATACCTTGGCATCGACCTGGATCAGAAAACAACTTAGTACACATGATCACGATAGGGAGGTGCTGGCACGTACACCCTTGAGCGAACGAGTGCGGCCGGCCCCTGGCCTCTTGATGCCATTGCGGTGGGCCTTGCGGGTCTGGTTGTGATTGGTATGGCTATATGCGCCAATGAGAAGTCATACAACAAGCACGACGACGAGCGGAACGCACTTCTTAGACTTGGCCATCGTTCGGTGTCGTGTCGGGCTTGCTGGACGGTGCTCGTGGACTCGCACACAGCGTCGCCAGTGGCTGAAGAACTGTACAGCTGCTGCTCAATAATTCCCACGGGGTGGTGCCCTCGGCCCGGAGCATGATGCGGCCGATCGGCCGGTGTGTCCGACGCGAGTGCGGAGGGAGAAGCGTCGGTCGAGGGCGGCCGAGGGAGAGTGCGGGGGTGGATATTAAGCATCGGGTGTGGATGGAGATGCCCCAACCCGACGCACCCTCTCGTGCTCCCCCATAAAACACCTCTAACTATTCTCTGTTCTGTAAAACACAGTTCGTAGATATGCCCGCCCCCATCGCGAAACCGCGCACGCTGTACGACAAGATCTGGGACGACCATCTCATGTGCGTGCCCCTGGGTGGTCTCTGCGGCGCCGATGGTTGGAGCTCACACCGCGCGCAGCGATGTGCAGGAAGACGGGCTCGCGCTGATCTACATCGACCGGTGGGTGCAGCCGCGCCTGATCTATCTGTGCACAGGCTCATCGCCGTGGCAGGCATCTTGTGCACGAAGTCACCAGCCCGCAAGCGTTCGAGGGACTGTGAGTGTCCCACCGCCCGTCGTGCGCCGTGCACCCCCGCTCAGTACAACCCAGGCGGACAGCAGGCCGGCCCGTGCGGCGGCCGGATTGCACGCTCGCGACCGTGGACCACAACGTGCCGTACGTAGGGGCACTCCATCCCGCGCAATTGCCTTCCGCACGACGCCCGTACTGATGTACATACGCACATCCAGCACGGCTTCGCGAAAAAACTTCTCGTCGGTGGAGTCGTTTATCGCCGAGCCCGACTCGCGCGCGCAGTGCGTCGCGCTCGAGGAGAACGTCAAGGAGTTCGGATTGACGTACTTTGGCATGACGGACCGGCGCCAGGGTGTGTACACTTGCCTTCCTCGGCCGTGCTGTGGGTGTGACCAACCGCGTGCGCCAGGTATCGTTCACATCATCGGCCCCGAACAGGGCTTCACGGTATGTCGGAGTGCCGCTATCGCACGCGGGCGCGGGCGCGCGCTGAGATAAGGCTGACATCGTGGCTAGCTTCCTGGCATCACCTGCGTCTGCGGCGATTCGCACACGTCGAGTAAGCGATAACGCACCTGGACTAGATATCGATGGCGCTGACGCGACCCGCACAGCGCATGGCGCGTTTGGCTCGCTCGCATTCGGTATCGGCACATCCGAGGTCGAGCACGTCCTCGCGACGCAGACGCTCCTGCAGAAAAAGGCGAAGAACATGCGCATCAGCGTCGACGGCGAGCTGCTCGAGGGCGTCACCTCCAAGGACGTGATCCTGCACATCATCGGCGTCATTGGCACTGCCGGCGGCACGGGCAGCGTCATCGAGTACGCGGGCTCCGTGTTCCGCGGCTTCAGCATGGAGGCGCGCATGAGCGTCTGCAACATGAGCATCGAGGCCGGTGCGCGGGCGGGCATGGTCGCGCCGGACGAGGTCACGTTCAGCTACCTCCGCAACCGGCCGCTTGCGCCCAAGGGCGAGGCGTGGGACCGTGCGCTCGCGTACTGGAAGACGCTGCACTCGGATGAGGGCGCGTACTTTGACGCCGAGGTCAAGATCCGCGCGGAGGACATCGTCCCGACGGTCACCTGGGGCACGTCGCCGCAGGACGTCGCGCCGATCACGGGCGCGGTGCCTGACCCGGCGTCGTTCACGGACCCCGTCAAGCGCGCCTCGGCCGAGCGCTCGCTCAAGTACATGGGCCTCGCGCCGAACACGCGCATGGAGGACGTCGTCCTCGACAAGGTCTTCATCGGCTCGTGCACGAACAGCCGCATCGAGGACCTGCGCTCCGCCGCCAAGATCGTCCTCGCCGCGGGTCCCGACGCCAAAGTCGCGCCGCACATCCAGGCGATGGTCGTCCCGGGCTCGGGCCTCGTGAAGCAGCACGCCGAGGCGGAGGGCCTCGACGCCGTCTTCAGGCGCGCGGGCTTCGACTGGCGCGAGGCGGGCTGCTCGATGTGCCTCGGGATGAACCCGGACCAGCTCGCGCCGGGCGAGCGCTGCGCGAGCACGAGCAACCGCAACTTCGAGGGCCGCCAGGGCGCGGGCGGGCGCACGCACCTCGTCAGCCCCGCGATGGCCGCCGCCGCCGCGATGACGGGCCGCCTGACGGACGTGCGCAAGTTCCTCGGCGTCGACGTCAGCTCGGCCGCCGGCGCGAAGCTCAAGGTCACCAGCGCGCTCGACCTGTTCACGGACCCCGTCCTGCCGTCGCCAGAGCCCGCAAAGCCCGCGCCGCCGTCGCCCGCGTCCGCGGCGGCGCAGACGCTCCCGCCGGCGGACGCGCCGTCGAGCGTGGCCAAGTTCACGATCGTGTCGGGTATCGCGGCGCCGCTGCACATCGAGAACGTCGACACGGATATGATCATCCCCAAGCAGTTCCTCAAGACGCTGAAGCGCTCGGGGCTCGCGGACGCGCTGTTCTACACGCTGCGCAAGGACCCACGCACGGGCGCCGAGACCGACTTTGTGCTGAACCGCGCGCCGTACGACCGCGCGAAGATCCTCGTGTGCACGGGCAAGAACTTTGGGTGCGGCAGCTCGCGCGAGCACGCGCCATGGAGCTTGTACGTCCGCCCTTCCCCCCTCTGCCGCTGTCCCACACCGCGGGTGCTGACGGTGTGCCGGCGCAGGAACGACTTTGGGATCCGGTGCATCATCGCGCCGAGCTTCGCGGACATCTTCCGCAACAACACGATGCAGAACGGGATGCTGCCCGTCGTGCTGTCCGAGGCAGAGTGCCGCGAGCTCGCGCAGGACGCCGAGGCGGGGCTCGAGCTCGCGGTCGACCTCGAGAAGCAGGAGGTGCGGCGCGCGGCCGGCCGGCCGCCGATCGCGTTCACGACGGACCCGTTCCGGCGGCACTGCCTGCTGAACGGGCTGGACGACATCGCGCTCACGCTGCAGAAGGGGGCCGCGGTGGAGCAGTTCGAGACGCGGCGCAGCGAGTTGTGGCCGTGGCTAGACGGGTTTGGGTACAAGGGGAAGAAGATCCCGGTCAGGCCGGTGGGGACGAAGATGGACTGGTAAAAAGCGGCCGCATGCGCGATCGAGGACATTTAGCTATATCGGCGAGCGGTGCGGGACTGATTCACATTTGTGATATGTGCATGTGTGCATGTTGTATGATTGTACGAGCAGTGCATGAAACAGTGGCGGTGACAGCGCGATCACTGGCGGCGGTGTGCAGCAACGACCAGTAACCAACCCGGCGGCGTTATGGCTGACCTTGGCTGACTGACTCCTCGTCGTGCAGTGCATCAGAATCGGCCTGAACTCTTCTTCCAACGACGCTGACTATGCCCCTCCAGCTCTAAACTCTATCGCACCCCACACCTCGCTATACTCGTACACGACCGACCAAGAGACATGACCGCAAACGCGGTATTCGCAGGTACGCCGCCCGTGCACAGCGAGTGTTTCTCCCAGGGATTGACGCTCGCCCGGGCGCGCGACCCTGACAGAAGGCACGCCCGTGCTGCGTGCTACTGGTGCAGGGCGGCGCGACACCGAGGTGATACTGTCCTACTACCAGTCCGATCTGGCTGGGCAGGGGCCGTACAGTATAGCAGACGCGGAGGAGGGGGACGAAACGATCACGGTGCAGCGCCGGCCTGCACGTAATAGTCACCGGCAGGGCAGCGAAGCGTCGATCTACCCGTGCCCAAGCCCCTCGCCGCCGCCAGCCGGTGCAGACGACGCAGCCAGCGCGAATGGCGGTGCCGACAATGCGGCTGCTGCCCGCCGCCGCCGGCCGAGCAACAACTACGCGGAGAGCGGGGCAGAGCACCGGCGGGTGGCCATCGTGCCCGTCGACGAGGCGTGCGCTACTGGGCTGCAGCTAAGCATAGACCGCCAATCGGAGAGGGGACATGGACAATGCGACGTGGACACGTTGGTCGTCGACGCACAATTAGCGGGCTCGGCGCTTGTCGCGCCTGCGGATGCAGTCCTCTCTGCCATCGCCTTTAATTCCCCTCTGCCAGACACCGCCCGTCCTCCTCCTAGTCCCTCCTCCTCTGTCCGCACGCCCACCTCGCCCACCACCGCTGCACCGCACTCGATCCCGCGCAGCGCCCCGACTGTTGCCGTACATAGAAAGTCGTCGTCACGCGACGTCGGCATCGTCGGTACGCGTCGCGATCGCCCACAGCAACTCGAAACCGTTGCACTCTTATTAACAGACACAGTCGCCCCACCAGACCTCTCTCCTCCCATATTCCAGACACCTACCACTCGCGCGCCCTTGCCATACACCGCCCCCGCCTCCGCTAGCAACACCACATCAGATCTGTCGTCAAACGCGGCACATGTGCATGATCATCGGCGCGCCATGTCTGCCTCTGTAGAGTCCTTTCACAGCGCCGCCACCGCGCCCGCGCTCAATGGGCACCACGCCCCACCTCACTCGGCCCACCCGCTCACCGCGTCGACCTCGCGGCACCAGCTCACGGGCTCCGTGTCCGACCAGGTGCCCTCGCCCATCACGCCCGCCTCGGCGTCCGCCTCGACGCCACCCTCCTCGTACCTCCACTACCAGCCGGGCGTGCATTCCAAGGCCGGCCCGCTGCCGCCTCCGCCTCGCGCAATGTTCGACATCGACTTTAGCGCCCCGCCGCCCCCGCGCCCGCCGCGCCTGCGTTCACCGTCGCCGCTCACCGCGAAGAAGGGCCTCGCGGGCGAAGCCACGACGACGCCCACGTCCGTCACCGTGCGCCTCGCGGCCAAGGCATCTGTCAGCTCCATTCACCAGATCCAGATCGACGCCGCCGTGCCGTCGCTAAGCAGAGGCTCGTCATCCTCCGATGGGTCCGTGTACTCGCCTGAGTGCGTTCTCGTGCTTTTCTCACGCCGCCTCCCTCTCTGTGCTGGGCTTACTCACCCTCGTTGTCATCCTGCAGCCCGGACTTGGTGCCACCGACGAGTCCTGATCCCGCGAACGCGCACCATACGCGCGAGGGCGCGTTTCCGCCGTCGACGATCTTCGTCCCGCCCGTGGACAAGCCGCTCCCCGAGACGTCCATCCGCCTCGTCGGCGACACGGCGTCCAAGGACCGCCTGCCCGACCTCCCGCCGGATGTGCTAGACTCCGTGCTGCCGCTCTCGGCGCAGCCGACGGGCGCGGAGCCCCCGCGGGCGCCCGAGCTCCGGCGCGAGCGGAGCTGGGCCGGCAGCGTGCAGGAGTCGCACGAGTCGGGCCCCGCGTCGTCGGAGAGCAGCGGGCGCGCGGCGTTCGAGGACGCGCGGTCGACGCCCGGGCTGCCGCGGCACGGGCTGAACGCGTCCATCCCGAGCATCAAGGAGGTCGCGCCGGACGACAGCCCGCCGCAGGCCGCGCCGCGGGGCGTGCTCACGAACCTGAAGCGCTACTCGTCGCTGCCGCGCACGCCGTCCGTGCGCTCCGCCACGCGCAGCACGCTCGTCTCGCGCTCGCCGTCGCCCGAGCCACCGCCGCGCCCGCGCATCCGTGCGCGCTCGCCCGACGCGCTGCGCTTCCGCGACGTGCTGATGAAACGCACCGCGCTCGAGCGCGCGCTCGGCTACGCGCAGAAGATCAACGAGCTGGCGCAGTACGATTGCGGGCTGGGCGACTGGGTGGTCGCTACCAAGGAACGAGGTGCGTGCTCGCCTTGACCTTCTTCGTGCTCGCGCTGTACTGACTGGTCGTCATGCTGCCCCCAGGCACGTCGAAAACCCGCCTCATCCCCGCCGCCGCGCCGCCCGCGCACCCCTCGGACCTGCCGTTCGTCCCACGCCCGCGGCACACCTCGCGCGCGTCCATCTCGTCCGAGGCGACCTTCCCGCTCCGCGCAGACGCGTACATCGCGACGGACCTCTCCCCACGCGACAGCGACACGCTGCCCTCGCCGAACGTGCCCCCGCCCGCGCTGCCGTACCCCGCGCTCGCGGGCGTCGTAGTGCAGCCGACGCTACTCGCAGGCTCGCACGCGCACCGGCACTCGACGCTCATCGGCGGCTCGCCCCTCGCGTACGCCGCGCCGCTCGCGCTCGCCGGCGCCGCGTCCAAGACCGTCGCAAGCGGGTTCTTCGCCTCGCTCGGCCGCAGCAACTCGACGCGCAAAGACGGCGGTGGCGCCGGCGCCCGCCCGCCCGCGCCGCACGGTGCGCGCCTGACGAAGCAGCCGCCCGCGGGCACGGGTGCGGGCGCGAGCGCGCCCAACCCGCGCCCCGTGCAGATCACCAGCGCGCCGTCCGTGCCCGGCGGCCCGCGCGCATTCCCGACGCGCATGCAGCGCTCGCGCACGCTCATGCTCGCGCCTGCGCCTGCGCCTGCCGGCGGGCCCGCGCCGCCGATGCGCCGGCGGAGCAACACGCTCAAGCGGCCGTCGCTGTTTGGCGGGCGGCGGGCGGACGCGGGGGCGGGGGCGGAGGACACGGAGTTCGCGCAGCAGGTGGACAAGTTGGCGGACCTGCTGCCGCATGCGGATCGCGGGGTGCTGGCGGGGTACCTGCGCCGCGCGGGGCAGGATATACTGGCCATCGGGCAGTACCTCGAGGACGAGAAGAACGGCGTCGTGCGCCGTGAGTGACCCGCGCCCGTACGTGGTCCTGCTATAGACTTCCCTCTCGCACCTTCGCTTGCTGCTGTTGCTGCTGCTCCCATCTCGCATCCTGGACTTTGCTCTGCTCTGCTCTGCTCCGTCTCGTTTCGTTCGCACATCGCTCGCACGCCTCTCCACTTGCATCATCGCCGTCGTACGTACGGACGTAGATGACCGTTTCCTCGCACGTCGGACTTTGTCGTGACATGTATATCTCCCACCCACCTCGTTTTCCACACCCGTCTCATCCGTGCACGCACTGCACTGCAGCGGAGGACGTTACCGTAGACCCCCGGCTCCGCACACCGATAATGGCGCATGTATTATGAACCCCCGCATCCGCACTCTTTCTTGCATCTAGTAATAGGACTATACTGCTGACATCCCTTGGTTTACACGTTCGCGGCCTCACTTGCCCTTGCCAGCGGGCCTGAAACCCCCGGGCGCACGACGGGCTGCCCCGGACGGCGCGAACACTGCAAACACCGCGTTCGGCTATCAATTACACTGCCACCACGCACCAAACATAGATCGCACACGCACCGCGTTGTTGCTGCTGCTGCTGCCCCGGGCCCACCCACGCCCCACCCTGGTATGCGTGCCTCCGCGGCGCCGCGCGGCTCTGGCCCTGGCCCCCGAGCAGCTCCTCCACCTCGTTCGCGCTCCCCGAGCGGCCCGAGTGGAACGAGCGCTCACTCGCGACCGGCGCGAACGGCTGGCGCTGGCCGTGCGGCGTTGTCTGCGGCTGGTGGCTCCAGAGTGGCTGCGGCGCGCCGCGCGCGGCGAGCGGCGTGCGCTGGATCTGCGTGCGAGTCAGGCGCGTTGATGAGGAGAGAGATATGCGTGTGGGTGTGTGCATGCGCACCCCGTTCGCCTCCATCCCACCGAGGACGGCGCCGAGGTCGACGCTCGCGCCTGCTGCGTGGCCTAGCCCGGTCGCGTGCTTCCCGATGGAGGGCGGCTCGCTCGTGCTTGCGCCCATGCCCATGCCCATTCCGGGCCCGGCGAAGGACATGCCCGGCACGGACGGAGGACCTGGCGCGAGGAGGGCCTTACGCTTGAGCTTGTCGTACTGCGCCTGTAGTTACGGGCGTCAGCTGTCGTGTGTGAAGGAGGTAGGGACGCGAGCCTTGAGTTTCTGGTATTCTTTATCTCTCTCGCGCGAGGTTTCTTGTAGATCTCTGTTCTTGCGGCGTTCAAGTTCGAGATCGCGCTCGAGGTCTGTACAGTGACGATACTCAGTTATATTTAGACGCTGTAGAGGAGGTTCTAGAGTCACCGGAGAGCTTGCTACTCAGGAGGTTGATCTCGCCATCCGCTGCAGTCGAGAACCTATCAGCTGCCTCACATGTATCTAGAAGGGTGTATACCTCACCTTCTCGCACAACATTATCGAACTGCTTCTGCAGCTGGGCGTTCTTGTCGTTGATGCTGCGCACGACGGCATGCTGAAACGAGCTGCGTGCTGCTCGTCGGATGTCACGGTGCGGATAAGACGGAGAACGCACTTCTCCTGGTGGATCTGGTACTGCCAGAACGAAATCGCGCGACTGCATATCTCGAGTACCGTTGCTGGGTTCAAGCCGGACAGCACAGACTAGCGTGTGTTGACCAGGTCAGAGACTTCCAAAGGTTGGTTTATATGCTCACTGTTTTGTAGTCGTTCGATGGGTGGAGAGAGGAGACCTAAACGCTAAGGTTTCCCTGCGGCCACCGAGACACAAATGGCCTGGCTCACCACGACGTCGTCGCTTTAAAACGGCCCGTTGGCGCCCGAAGTTGAGTATATGCTCTCCGTACGAGACAGATAGAGAATGCGCACGGTTCTGTCAGCGACGTTTCACAGGCTGTAGATGCATATCAAAGGGGTAAACCTGCGTACAGGGCAACACTCGGGATGCATGCGCACCGGGGCATAGCCGAGACGCGTTGAATAGTTCGGTAGCACATTCCACTGGCGGAATGACGTTGCATCTATCAGAATGATGCACTCTGAGACTTCATACCGCAGAAGATGTGCGAGCCTATGGTCAAAAGTGAGTATATGCTAAGCCGAATGGCATGAGGTGCTACAGGTTGTCTGGAAAGTGGCGAAGTGGAGTGAATGACGACCAATGCGACTGGGAGGCCGCTTACGACGACCGCCTTGTCTGTTAATGATTTTCTACAGGAGAGCCGATTGCAGCGAAAGTCAAAGTCCATGTCTACGATGGCAGTAGTATGCAAAGAGGAAAGGAGTTGTCGCCGCTCAAAACGCGTCGACGCGCCAACTTTCGCATCACGTGGACACTACAGGTCAGTCTCCCCCCCGCAAACGATGTGAAATCGTGAAACAAGCACCGTTATGATTATAGGCCTATACATTTGATATCGTCAAGTAATAGTTCGTGATATCGTACAGATCTGCAGAAGATATGCCGGGAAAAATGAAACCAAGAGTACGTGAGATCGAACGAACAGTAACCTGCAGTGTCTGTTGAAAGCGATAGATGAAAGCAATGGATGAGATGGTTCACTGAAGATGAGCAATCTAGACAACTCTAAGAGCTCCGCGCCGGTTTCTATGGTTTCCATACGGGATTCCTGACGGGCGTCTTCGCTTGAGACAGTGGGAGAGATGCGCGGCCTTGGTTGCGTAGAAGGGAGCCCTTGGTGGGCGTAGAGGGGCGAAGGAAGCTGTCCTCTCCGTCGACACGTCGCAGGAACTGGAGTGCAGTCAGAGGAGAGCCAGGGGAAGAATGCGTCCGGATCGAGTGGGGACTCTTTCCGCTTGGAGTCGACAGCACGAACGACGGAAAGGCGCCACCACTGCCGCGGGGCTCGGGCGTCTTCGGTGCGCGAGGGGGCGTGGTGATCAGCTCTGGCGCCTCCAGGAGCGTCGCCGAGGTGATCCACTTTTCTTCTCTTGATCCTATTTGGGGCGTTGGTTCGGGAAGAAGGCGGAACATGTCAGCGAAATGAGTTTGTATGAATCTAGTGCGTATGGTTCAGCGATGTACTTGTGAATGTGTAGGCGGCCACGTACTTGGATAGCTCCATCCAGCCACCACCGACACGCACCATTACCGTGTGAGAACGAAGTATGCGACAGAAGCAGAGCTTGGGTCCTCTCCTCCGATCCAGTACTTTCCGCTTTGGTCTTGCCATGTATCGTGAGCTACTTCGATCCTGATATCGACTGCAAGTTTATTGACGACGTCGCCGACGGCCACGTCCAGCTTGCTCTTGGGGTTGGCGACGTATGGCTTCCTCTTTGGTGGTGGAGGTTTGATTTTCGGAGGAGATCTGAGTAAGCCTGATGATGGGAAGGACAACTTTGGTGGCCGGCCCCATGTTGGGTGGGAAGGAGCTGTCGAGCGCGATGTGCTTCCAATGGAACGTGTAGTAACGGAGGCCTCTGAGGGCGCAGGAGAAGCTGTTCGCCTTGCACGGCTCGCAGCGGGGTGACGAGGAGGGCGCAGAGGATCCATGGATCTCCTGCTTGGTGTGCTGGGAACAGGGCCTGGACCAGCATTGGAGGATAGGCTGGTGGTGCGCTGCCGCGAAGAAAACGTCGAGCTGAAGAGCCTTGAAGACGAAGGGCCCGGCCCAGAAACTGATCTGTTGGAGGAGACGACCGAAAGCCTGCTCGAGGACCGATTCTGGTTAGGCTCCGCATTGTGGGACGTGACTCTCCTGGAAGAAGTTGAGGGGTGAGCTGGAGCCGATGGACGACCCCGTCCACGAGAAGATGGCCCAGCAGAAAGTGTCGAATATTGGCTGGTTTTCTTCTGCAGTGTTGGGCGTTGGCTAGAATCAACAGAAGCTCGGCTATTGCGCCCTGAGCTCATGGTACTGGCCGGTCGAGATTTCCTGCCATTGATCCGATCGAAGGCCATGGATCGAGCTCTACCCAAGTCTGGACGACGCGCTCTCGCTCGGGAGGCGCTCGGAAGTCATCTATGACCGGGGCGTATGTTTCCTCCGCTTGCCGATGAGGCCCTTCGTGAAGCTTAAGCGGTCGCTGAGCTGTTCCTCTGGTGGAAGGAGGCTAGAGCTGACGTAGTTGCCGACAGTGGTCCTGAAGGCGGCGCCGGATAGCTGTCGATATGTTCCAGCAAGTCGCTGAGCGCATTGTCGCAGTCCTGTACGAGCTTCCCGAACCGCGCAAGGCTGAGGATCCGAGGAAGAAGTTGGTGGGATGCCTCCAGTTCACTTTGGAGTGACTGCAACTCCGCGTCGACAATCGGGTTGATACGTGGTCTGGTAACTGCGCGGCTTCGATGGATAAATCGGTAAACTGAGCAGCCATCGTGGTATGCTGGTCGACAGTCGGTAGTGACGAGGTGGAAGACGGAGATGGCTAGCAGCAGCGTTGATGCCTAATGACCGAAGCCGCTGTCGAAGGCCAGCAATGAGCGATTGCATCTCAGCGAGATCCTCGGAGAGCCCTTGAGTGCCGAAGACATCTGCAACACCGCGTTAGCCTCCTTAGAGACGCCTTGACAAGACATACGCACCTGACACATCGCTCGCAGAATCGTCGTCAGCGCTAGTCGGGAACGCCACGACCGAGGCGGCCTCAGCCTCTCTCCGCGATCGCTCCTGGGCCGCTTCCCTCTCAGCTCGCTCGCGCTCCTCGGCCTCAGCGCGCTCCCTACGCGCACGCTCTTCGGCCTCGGCTTGTTCCCTCCGCGCGCGCTCCGCAGCTTCTGCCTCCTCGCGCTCCCGGGCTTCTTTCTCCGCGCGTTTCTTCTCGGCACGCTCCCTTTCGAGGCGTTCTCTGTCCGCGCGCTCCCTCTCAACACGCTCCCTCTCCGCGCGTTCTTGCTCCTCCCGTTCTCTTTCCACACGCTCCTTCTCGATGCGCTCCTTCTCGGCACGCTCCATCTCGGCACGTTCCTTCTCAGCGCGCTCCCTCTCAGCCTGAAGCCTGGCCTCAGCTTCAGCCTGCTCGCGGCGCAGCCTCTCAGCGGCCTCAGCCTCGAGCCGCTTGCGCTCAAGCCACTCCTTCTGCGCCGTCCGGAGCCGCTCCTCCCTCTGCCGGATATCGGACAGAAGCGCCTTTGCATCGTCGCTCCACGCCTTGAACTTCGTCTCCACCTCGTCGAGGGCCTGGCTCCGGGACGAGAGCAGATGGCGACTGCTGGGACACTTATCGCATGCAGCGTCCATTCTCTGGAGTAGTTGGCGGATGGGTGACATTGAGCGGGATATCTCGGAGCGCCGTGTGTCGAAGCGCGGGGTCTCTTCGTCTGCTGTCTGGGCGAGACTAGGGATCACGTCGAAGGTGTCTGGGAGGCCGGAAACCGAGGTGCGCAGCGTCTCGAGGCCTTCGATCGCATGCGTGACAGCTTCCATTACTGAGGATAGCTTGGCGTCCACCGCCCGCGCATCCTGCACGACGTCCAGGTTGACCATCTTCTGCTGGAGCGAGGACACGCCAGCGGCGAGACGGAGCGCGAATGAATTGCAGTCGGAACGGACGATGTGGTCGAGCTGGGTGAGATCGATGGGCGGTCCCAGAGGCGGAAGGTCCTGCAAAGCGTCCAGCGTCAAGTCCAGCGAGGATGAGAAGCGGCGCCGTAGACCCGGTGATGCAGTGCTCGAGCTTGTCGAATTGGAAGGTTCCGGGAGACGAAGACCACCGACGCGCCAGAGAGTCCATGCTTGTTTGGCAGGCGTTCTGTACTTTTGTCGCATCTGAGGTCAACTCCGAACGCTGAGCGTTGAGATCTTCATCTGACATGATACGTCTAAGAATCCTTCTGCCAGCGCGTCGTAGCGGCCTTCGGCATCCTCCAGGCGAGCCTCGAGGTTATGGGTTTCGTCGCGGATCTCTGCCATTACGAGTGCCTGCCTGTTGATGCTATCAGCCACCGGATCGTCCGCTGCGTGTGATCGAAGACCGTGAAAGACCATCACGGCGCTTGGCAAGGTATGCGCGCAAACTCGAACCCAAAGTTGCAGGGAGAGCATCGATTCCAATCGTACATCCCGGGTAAAGGTTGCTTGGAGCGTCTTGACCTGTTCCGCAGCATCCTCCAAAGTCGCGCGGACAGCGGCAGTGGCTCGTTGGAGCTCTCGGGAGTTGGGGCAGCTGGCTTGTGGTCTTGGACCTCCACTTCTGTTGTTCGATGACATCGCCGATATCCCCGCGTATTGTCCCAAGCCCACTGAAAACATCTCCCGCGGAGACCCAAATCTTGCGCACATCGCGAAGAAGGCCGACTCGCTCGGATAGATCCTTGCGGGTGCGTTCCGACTCTGCCCGGATGTCCTCCAATCGTTGAATCGACGAGCCAGTCGGTCCTTGAAGTCAGGATCGACATTGATGTCACCGAGACGAGAAGAGCAGCTCGAGCCGCGGGGAGGGCTCGCCGGTATTCTTCGTCAGACCTGTCCAATTCTTGCAGCAAGAAGGCAGCAGCGCTAGGAAGGCAGCATGTTTGGTTTCGCGGAGACATGATTGTGACGTCAGGTCGGGAGGAGTGCCGTCTCCATTGGAAGACTCGACGCCATTCAGCATACGGGTGAGGGCGGTATCGTAAGACTCGGAGAGATCGTCGGCAGAGGCAATGCTTCGCTCGGCTGCCTTTACAGCTTCGCACGCAGCATGGTATTCGAGAACGCTCTTCTCCAGCTTTCGAGCAAGGCTGGTCCCTATGTCCAGTTCTTCACGAGAATCTGGACAATAGACTCATTCGCGCCCGTCTGGTGGGGGAATAGAGGTGGGATGGGCGAGGGAAAGTCGATGTGGCGAGGCAGGGTTTCGCGGGCCGCGAGCCTCTTGATGATGGCACTCGCGCGTGCAGAGAAGGCAGAGTCTTGTCGAGAGGACGGATGGCCGAGGAGAGCCGTCTCCACATCGTCAATCAAGCTTTGTGCAGATGTCTGGTCCTTTATGGTCTCGACGTAGAGCTCATCCGACCTATGAAGCGTCAGTATGCTTAACAAACGGTACGGAGGGTGAGTTTGCACCTTCGCCACTGGGAGACCACGTTCATGATGAACTTGCCCACATTATCCAGATCGTACATCCCTTGCTGCTCCACTTTGTCCTGCTCGTCCAAAAGTTCGTCTGGTATGGCCTCCGATAGCCATCCATCAGCTTATCCAGGGCTTTGCCAGCAGCTGCGACCTTGCCATGGCGTAATGCAGATATACGGCCAGCAAATTGGGCAGCTTCCCTTGAAAGGGCGTCGGCTAGCTTGAAGCGCGCGCTACGCGAAAAGCCAGAAGACGATGACGTAGAGTGCTCCGACGCCATCGACGCTACGGAACCGCGACGAGAAGGGACGCTGGGGACTGGGGGCGGAGCTTCTGTTTGAGGTAGGCCATCGTATGCAGACGGCGACCACGTCGCCCGCTGAGCCAGGAAATTGTGTATGTCTAGCATCAGCTGGCGGAGATCTACCCACGCAGCACAGCGCTGCTCCTCCCAGGTCAGGCGGATACCGAGCAAATCCAAGTGCTCGGACCGGTCGCGCAGGAGGTGCAGCAGTTTGTCGAATTCGTATATGGTCGTCAATGTAAGCTCTATGATGTCCGTGTCTTGCGGGGACAGATTACGCTTTGAAGCAGCTATGGCGGTCGCCTAATTTAACACGATAGGCGCCGCGACATCCTGCGGCGCACGGACCTTTCGTAAATGTCTTGAGCTTTTTGAGCTCGCCAGAGTCAAAGGCTTCAGTTTCCTTCTCTATCTTGTCGTGTTCAACGAGCCACTTCTGGAGCTCTTCTCGAGTAGGGAGTCCCGAGGTTACTGGTGCCGAGCTGCGCACAGCGTCAAGGCCGGCAAAGAGCTCTATGGGAGGCATGCTCTCCAAGAGCTTGCGTGGACTTCATTGAGGAAACGCAACGAATAATACAGCCGAAGTGCGCACCTTGATCTTTTCTACAATCCATTCCTTCCTCTCGCTGAATGCTTGCAACTCCAGGATCTCGTGTGACTCCAGCGCCTGCTCGCCGCTCTGCTCTTGTGTAATTTCCTCTACGCCAGGAGGTGGTGGAGATTGGTGGGAAGCAAGTAAGGTATCCAGAGAGTCATAGTTTATGTTGCCGAGCGGGCCAGCCGTCTCGGCCACGGCGTGCGAAGCGGCAGCATGTGCTGCCTCGGTGGGCGGGTGGGCGGCGTTGTCGGACATGTCCAGAGATCGTGAGTGTGGTGCGTTTTGGTAATTGCAAGCTTCAGAGAGAGTCGGGAACAGACAGATGCATGTCTGGGTGAGAGAAGGGGAACGGGGGCCGACGGTCGTCTACGGGCGCCACGGGTGCGTGTACTGGAAACGCCTGCGTGCACAACATGTCCCCCAATGACATCCGCAGAGATGACTAAGCACCGCCGCCCACTGCGAACAACAAAATCAGACAAAATCAGAATCAAAATGATTGATGATGGTACAAATGTTACAATATCCTGTAGGTACAACAATATTACTACACAGCATGGTCATACAGCACTTCCAGTCGGTCTGAAATACAGTCGGAGTTGAGTGAGATATAGGACTTCTCAACGGTGACCCGCTTAGCAACCTACATGATCATTCTCAGCACTGTCCCGACCGCGGGCTAGGCTGTGCTTTGTCCGAGGAAGCATTTATGTGACTGTAGCGAAGAGCACGCGTGAGCGACCCCTTAATCTAGCACACGAGCCCGCCCACTCACATCTTCACTCGCGGCTTTGCCCATGCCCTCAAACTGCATGGCAAGGAAGCGCAGGCGCTCGATACCCCGCCCGTCCACCTTGGGCGTAAAGAACCCTTGCTGCAGCTCGATCTCCTGCATGAACGCCGCGACGTCCGCAAGCGACGTGCCCAGCTCGCGCAGGCGCGCCGTCTGCATCCTGCACGTGCCCCGCATCAGTCTCTCGACCCCTGCTGTTCTAGTCGATGCACATAAGGCGACGCGCACCTGTTAGACACGACGAGCTCCTGGATCCGATCCCGCACCTCGCGCTCCCCGTTGCGCGCACCACCTGTGCGCGCTGGGTCTCCCCGCGCAGCGCTGCGAGGCTCGCACGCGTCTCGTCAAGCACTGCACGCAGCTGTTCGTGTTGCTCCTTCCGCACGGACAGCTCGAGCAGCGTCGACCTGAGCTCATGCTGCAGGCCGCCCGTCGTCGTTGCGAGCGCGTCGATCTTCCGGTGCAAGCTGGTGAGGCTCCTGCGCAGCACGAGGAGCGGGAGCACGGCTGCGGGAAGGAGGAGCGCAGTGAAGACGATAATGCGTGTCCCTGGCGCTAGTGCGGGGGCTCGTTCCCCCGCCTGGTGGGCAGAGGTTGTCGATAGAGGCACCGGGGAGGACTGCGTGCCCTGCGTTGGCGGCTCGTGTGGGTGGTTAGGCTGTTGTGAAGTCATCCGAGTCCCAAGTAAGAGAATGCGGGAAAGTCAAGGCCGTGCAGCCAGAGGGTCAAGAGCTGGCCAGAGTAGAGTTCAAGAGATCGCGCGATTACTCCACGGCCGCGCGCGTTGTGCAAGTGGATGAGGTGATACCTACTGACTCAGCCTTCTGCGCCCTCGTGTCAAACGCAACCAGCCCTCCCTCTGGAAACTACCTGCCAGAACGAGAGCAAAGCTCCCTAAAATCCGTCCTGAAATCTGTATACATTGTGATTCGTTTACCATATGCATAGAGAGATAGCAGCAGAAATGAAGCGACCATGGGTAGATTAGTACTGTACATCATCATATGCGGAGACATGGGATCCGTCAGCGAAAGCTCATGAGAATGTCAATACAAAGCAAAGCAATACAGCACGAGCAAGTTTGGGGATATAATGATAGGCGGGATATCGGAGAGAGGTATCGCAAGAAGCAGGGTAGATGTTCGAGGAAGAGCAGAGCGTGACAGTCATGGCAATGGGCATGGCGGTGGCGTTGAATCACCACTGGATTTTGAACTTGAAGATGCGGAACAGTCTGCGGAAAAATCCTTTCTTTTTCTTCTTCGGTGGCGGCGTGGGTAGTGGCGCACTTCTGCCAGTCTGCATGGATACTGGCCGGTAGGGAAGTGGCCTGGGGCTGCGGGGTCAGAACACGGCCTCGGAAAAAACGGGACAGAACTAACCGTATCTCGTCCACCCAGACGGGTAGTCCCTTCTCAGCGCCGCTTTTGCAAGTTCGATCTCGCGGATGTGTGCCATTTGCACGCTATCTGGTACAGGGACTTTCCGCCTCCACATAGCGACGCTGTTCCCGGTCTTGGAAGGAAGGAGCACAAACACATACACCTGCACTCCAGGTTCATAGAACCCCACAGATTCTTGGAGTAGTCGATCACGAGTCTCTACGACGTCGTCGTACGTGAGCCAGTCGAGAGCCGGGCCCCCGCCCCTCGGAGAGTCGTACGAAGCATTGATAAACAGCGCGCCTCGCTCGCGCGTTTGGAGGAACTTGTTCAGCTGGGACATATCTATATGTTAGAAAGTATACGAGTCTTCGTAGGAGACAGAACTTACGCCGAAGGCTCCAATCCCACGAACGTTCTCGCTGATCCACTCCAGGACTTGGCGCACCCTGTCGTCCTTGTCATGAGGGAACTGCCAGTGAATACGGTCGCGGGCCTTCCGTTGCCGACCAAAGAACGCGTTCTGAGCGGGTTTGAGCGCCTCGCCGTAGGACTCCAAGAGCTGGATATTTGCATAATCGCTGATCGTATTGCGCTTGCGTGCCAAGCCAGGCGAGTACGCGTCGAGCATGTCTTGGGCGTTGCCGCTTGCGTACGCCATGGTCCTCGAGGGCATCGGATAGCCAGTGTCCCCAATGGGCGCCGGCACGAACGCGTTCCCCACATTCTGCGCATAGTGCTTGCGCCCGGTGACGTCGTTCCAGCCCTCGCTGTCGGTGTACCCGTCGCCGTCGAGCTCGCCGCCGCCGCCTTCCGCGTCCTTCTCGGGTTGGTCCCACGCGGATGTCTTGCCATCGCCCCAGCCGTATCCACCTGACTCACCCTCCTGATCCCACGTAGTCGCGCCGCCGCCGCCGCCGCCGCCGTCCTTCTCCCAGGCCGAGTCGTCCTGCTGGTCCCACTGGTCCCCGTCGCCTTGCTGTCCGCCCTGCGGCCCACCCCAGGGATCCCATTGGTCCGCGTCGTGCGCCTTCTTCTCCTTCTTGCTCCTCTTCGCCTGCTTCACCGAGCTGCGCGCGGAGCGCGGCGCGCCCTGCTTCGGCGTGCCGCCGCGCGAGCTCATGATCGACTCGAAGATCATGCGCTGCGCGTGCGGCGTCATCTCCGCGCGCTCGCTGACGGGGATGTACGAGTCGTTGCTCGCGAACGCGACGCGGTGCGCCTGTCCGTACGGCGTGCCCGGCGTGCGGGTCCCGGAGTACCGGTACGCGCTCGCCGCCGCCTCTGCGCCCCAGTTCTGCCAGCTCGCGGCGCCCGTCGTCGCGCCCGAGTCGTGTCGTGTGCGAGAAGGCGGTGCAGCAGGCGGTGGCGCTGCCTGTGGAGGCGCCTGCGCTGTGCGGAGAGTGCGGGACACGCCGTAGGCACCCTGCGGGGCGCGGCCCCATTGGGCCCACGCAGGGGCGTTGGCAGGGGGAGGCGGGGGTGCGGGGGATGTGTTGTGAGCGCCCCATTGCTGTTGCGGGTGTTGGCCCTGGCCCGGGGGAGGAGGACCCCACCCAGCCTGTGCCTGAGGACTTGTCGGGTGTTGTCCCCACTGGTCTCCGCGATCGTAGTCTTGCTCGTTTGCCGCCTCTGCGCCACCCCACGGAGTGTCTTCGGCGGGCCACTCCTCCCCGCCCGGCCCGTAGTTATCCCAGTTTTCGTATCCTTGGTCCTCGGGAATGGGTGCTGCGCCAAGGAGAGGTCAAAAAGTCAACCGGGAGTGCGGGTATCACACGACGGAGCACACACCTAGACCTCCTTCCTCTTCTTCTTCCTCCGGAGCTGGCTGCGGAGCCCTTGCTTTCCCTTTTTTTGGCCGCGCCATAGGATATGCGTGAGACAGGTTGTCCTTCCAACACGATCACCTTCGCGATTCCCAACCAAACACGACACAGGGGGTTGCACGGCGGGCTAGAGAAGCTCCCAGGTATCTTTGAGGGGCCAGAGGGCAAAACCAAGCTATAAGAGGGGTCCCCGGAAGGCTGTGTTGGCAGGTTGGAAAGGACAAGTGTCACCGGGATGAGTTGACGGCACGGGCTGGCGCGGGCGACAAGCCGGATAAAGACTTGCCTCCGAGCGCACTAAATAACTATGAACGCGGGAGTCGGTAACCTTACAAGGAAACCACTTCACACTCTCATCGCCCCCGCCTCAAGTTCATCTCCAACCTCTGCTCCGACAACAACAAGTTTTATGTATCATGACTTTTCAGGGCGTCCAGACTCATCTCCACGTAACATTACGCTGGGGTAAACACGGCTTAGGTACACGGAATGCGGGGAGTTTTACCTGGGGACTCGGCCTCAGAGCAGTCTGGCTCGTGACGACCACGCCAGTTGGCATGCTCACCCCTGACCCGAACCATGAACTCATGGCGCTTGATCAACGATCTCCCACTCCAAGTCCTTCCCGGACCAGAAAGGAACCACTACATTCTCCTTCAGGGAATAACTTTCCGCCACGGGGACCCTCGTTTTCCTGAGATGGACGAGATCCTTCCCGTCACGCGCGGAGATTTCTTTCCTGTAGAAGGCCCTGCCGTTTCGGCTCACGAAGCCTTCTAGCTTATCTATGGCACCGAAGGAGTCGAGAATGTGGGCGACCAAGGGGAGCAAGACAGGAGAGGTGTAGATGCCCGCTGCGCAGCCATGGTCCGGTGAGCTCGTTGCTTTCTTTGCGGCAGGATGCGGGGCCGAATCCGATCCAAGGAAGAAACGTGGGTGCCCTGGATCAGATCTGTCGGTGATACGGCTTCCACTTGGAAGGCTCTGTCTTACCCTCTCGGATGACTTCACGCAGCGCCTCGCGATCATCTGGGAATTTGGCCACTGGCTTACAATAGTTCCAAGACTGTCCGGCCCAGTCGTCGACTGTGAGCGCAAGGTGGTGGGCTGTGATCGTGCAAGCGATGGTGGGCCCTAGGGACCTGACGGCTTCTACCGCCGCGCGTGTTGTCGCATGCTCGAGAACGATGCGCAGCCGCGGGAAGTGGGCATGCAGCTTCCTTAAGTGAGGCAGGAAGGTGGGTTCTGCGTTGATGACATGGATGTTCTACCCTGGGTTTAGCGTGGAATAGGGTACGAAGCTTGTGCGTGCGTACCGCCGAAGCGTCCGATGGCACCTCTCCGTGCAGGTTCAGCACCATGTCCACCTCTTGCATAGCTTCGAAAACAGGGTAGTACGCTTCATAGGATTCTATACCACCATCGGAGTTGGTTGTGACACCTCTGGGGTATGATTTGACTCCTATACGGAGATGAGAGGTGCACTAGCCGCCGAGGCTGAGAACAGACCAACAATCCCAGTATTCTTTGCCTTGCGGATTTCATCAGGAGTGAGATCGGGAGAGAGGTACAATGTCATCAAGAACTCTGTGTCTGGATCTATCGCCTGGAGCTTTGTCCTGTACTCCAGTGCTTGATCTGTGGTAGTGATGGGAGGTGTAAGGTTTGGCTGTAGTCAGTGAAGATGGGAGACCGCGGGAGAGATGCTCAAGAGAAGTCACCATGACATATGCGAGACGGAAGCCGCCCTTTCTGACATGAGGGGTGACCAGTTCAGACAGTTCACCCTGACGAAGGTGTGTATGGAAATCTGCAGGAGAGGGTACTGAGATTGTGATAGACACCATTGCAGTCGAGTGTAGAAGCAGTGAGAGATCTGGAAGAGAGATAAGATCACTTGGCGCGTTGCCTCCGCGCGGCTTCTCTCCGCTGTAGCTAGCGCACAACAGCTCACTAGCACTGACCGAGCTCCGAATGCATGCAGTAGCCTCTACCACAATCTGATATAGACTTTACGGACAACTTATAATTACTTGAATGTGTACCATACCCCAGTATAGTTTAGGTACCACCAGATCAAGTAATCCTACCCTCCCAGGAGATCTAGTGTATGTCCAGGTCATATAAAGCTCTCCGGTGCGTGCGCGCGAAAAATCTCGCGGCTTCACCTTTCTCTGTGAATTCTACCTGGATGCTTTCCGCTCCTCCACATTGTCGTCTTCATATACCCACCTCAACCAAAGCTGCTTGAAGTGCTCCTCGCCAGAGTTGACCGTCCTGACGGTATACTGAGGCGAATACATAGTCGGGTGTCACCGTGTTCCACAAGCGAGGGCTGGCCGTCCGGCCACCGCCCTCGCTCTCTGCTGGCCAATCCCAATCCGGCCTGAGCACTGTGCACATGAACCCCTGCCCTCGAGCGGATCACGCGCACACAATATCCCGCCCGCTAAGTATGCGCGGCGCCTCCTGCCTCACGCGCTCCGCCTCCCGGCTGCGCTCCGCGACCGCCGCTTCGCGCTGCACTGCCTTCGCCTGCGAGTTCACTTTTCAGAAAGAGAAGCTCTTCGGGAGGGTCGACGGCTTGGGACCAGCGATGGCTTCGACGGGGGGAAGATGATGGTCATCAAAGTGTAGAGTTCGGACCACCCCTGGAGTGGGTCCAAACCGCCAGGTGCTAGCGGTCAGAAGTTGTTCGAGTTTTATGGATCATGGGGATAGCTGTCAGGGAGCATGGCAACATCTGAGAGTAAATTCCCCGAGGTAGTGATGGACTAGTAACTTGCGAGAGATGCATGGGGTGGGGGGGTGGATGCGTGCACTTGATCATGACACGCTGGTGAGAAAGAGGCACGGGACCAGGACCAGAGCGGGACCACGTGGTTGGAACGCGAGCCGTTCAGCAGCGAGCGCGACAAACAGCATACTTGCGTGCCAAAAGGGTCATACTTCTTCACCAACTTCCGAGGTTCCCGCTAGCAGAACTCCCAAAATAGTGCCAATTTTTAACCAGAACCTCTAGATTCAACCAGATCATTTTTATTGAGAACATGCATAAGGTTAGGGTTGGGACAGCGGACAAGCATAAAAAAAGGCCCACCCAGCCCGAGGGCCGGAGTGGGACAGGGAAATATTGAGACAGTGCATGAGCCGAAGCCCATACAAACCGCGAGTTCCCCCTGAGGGCAGGGTCACCGTGCTATGGGGAACCCCCACAGCCCTTAAACCCAGGTAGGTGAAGGGGCCTCTGCCATCAAGGTAAGTATGAGGAATTATGTAGTCGCGCGCGACACTTTATTCCACTGGCAGTGCGCACGGACCATGTTGCGTTTAGGGCATGCTGCAGTTACGTGAACATCCCAACGTTTCGGCGGTGCCGCGACGCCTGAAACGATCCTTTGAAGGGGCGTACATTGAAAACATTCGGACCTGATCCGTAAATTCAAGCGACTCTGCAACTCCACACGGCGTCCAACATTGGTCCAACATATACGCATCAATCGGAACCACAACCACAGCATCCTCGACACCCAAGATCCACCGTTACGGAAGATATCTTTGGCAATCGTATCTTCGACCCCAGCATTGATATTGAGGATGGAGGCGCGTCCTGTATTCGTTCACAAGTCAATACTGTGGATCACAACTGAACTCGCACAGATAGTCGCGCTCACCGAGTAGCGGAGTTAATTGGGACTTTCCACAGCTCTCTGAGTCTGCATCGCATCCGAAAGGATATCCACGACTTCGTCGTGGTCGTTGAATGCAGCCGCCTGCATTGCCGTTCCGTATTGGCCGCCTTGCACGCTCGCGTCAGCTCCATGCTCCAGCAGTAGCTCTACGATACTTGAGTGCCCCCGGGCGGCGGCAGCCTGTAGCGCCGTCCCATATTCACCACCTTCTGAGTTGACCTCGGCGCCGTGTTTGAGCAGCAATTGCACGATTTCGGGGTGCTTGTGAGCTGATGCGGCCTGCAACGCATTTCCGTACATTCCTCCCTCGGCATTGACATCCACGTCTTTCCGAAGCAGAAGGTGAACAACGTCGATGTTCCCGCATATTGATGCGGCCGACAGTGCGGTGCCGTATACTGGGCTGGCTTCTGCGTTTGGATCTGCGTTGCGGCGGAGGAGCAGCTCCACGACGTTGAGACGACCATAGGCAGATGCGACTTGCAGTGAGTTCGACATATATTCGTCGCGGGCACGAGTATTGGCGTCCGCATCATGATCTAGGAGGAAATCCATGACTCGAAGGTGTCCCCGCGTTGATGCATCGTGTAGTGCTGGAGTTCCCTGTTCACCATAATTCCCGTTGATGTCGACGCCTCTTTGGAGGAAGAATTCCGCTACATCAAAGTGTTCGTTGACCAGCGCCGCCTTGAAAGCTGTCCCATATTCCGCGTCCCGGATCCGCCGGTAGCTTCTACACCGGTTATAAAGCAGCTCTACGACATCAAGATGGCCACAAGCAGAGGCGATCCGCAGTGCGGTTCTGTACTTCCCATCTTGCATATTGACGTCTACACCAAGTCTCAGGAGGAACTCCACTGCTTCAACTTCACCGTCAGCTGATGCCATGTGTAACGCAGTTCCATGCTTTCTGCTTTGAGTAATGATGTTTGCGCCATTCGCAAGTAGTAACTGCGCGACATTGGGTTTCCCGTCGTCCAATACCGCCTGTAATGGCGCCCTGTAACTCTCGCCTTAAGCGGCCACATAAACGAAGCAGACAGGTAGCACTCGCCTGAGAACCGCAGAATGACCGTTATGGGATGCTGCAGCTCGTAGTGCGGATTCATACCCTCCTCTCCCACCAGCGCTTACGCTGTGGTTGCGAAGCAGCCGCACGTTGTCGACTAGCCTGCGAACCGATGCAGCTTGTAGTGCGGTTTCATACTGGCCACCCTGCGCATTGATATTGGCGCCATGATTGAGAAGTAGTCGTGAGATGCTGAGCGAGCCGCGACATGCAGCGGCTTGGAGTGGAGTCCAGTACTCGCCGCCTTGTATGTTGACATCTGCACCACGGGTAAGAAGCAGCCGCACAGCATCCAGTGATCCTCTAGACGCAGCAACCTGGAGAGGGGTTGCATGCTCGCCGCCGTTCGCATCGACGTCGGCCCCATGGTCAAGAAGAAGCTCCACGATTTCGGGGGAGACATTGTCGTGCAGCGCGACCTGCAATGCGGTCCAAAAATCGCCATCGTGTGCATTGACCTCGGCGCCATGCTTGAGAAGAAGACGCACAGCATCTGATGATCCACTAGATACAGCAAGCTTCAAGGGAGCTGCATCCCCGCCGCCCCGTTCATTGGCGTCGGCGCCGTGCTTGAGAAGTAGCTGCAGGATGTCCAGCGATCCGCGATGTACAGTAATTTGCAGCGGTGTTCCATACTTTCCACCCTGGCCGTTGACATAGGTGTCGTGCTTGAGGAGTAGCCGCACGATGTCCAGTGATCCGCGGTATGCAGCAGCTTGCAACGGTGTTCCGTACTTTCCACTTTCAGCATTGACATTGGCGCCGCGCTGCAGGAGCAGCTGTACGATGTCCAGCGATCCGCAGTATGCAGCAGCTTGCAGTGGTGTTCCGTACTCGCCACCTCGAGTATTCACATTGGCGCCGCGTTGGAGGAGTAGCTGCACGATGCCCAGTGACCCGCGGTATGCAGCGGCTTGCAACGGCGTTCCGTACTTCCCATCTTGAGCATTGACATGGGCGCCGTAGTTGAGAAGCAGCTGCACGTTGTCTAGTGACCCGTGGTATGCAGCAGCTTGCAGTGATGTTCCGTACTCTCCACCCCGAGCATTGACATCGGCGCCGTGCTCGAGAAGCACCTTTAGAGTGTCCAACGATCCGCAGCTTGCTGCAGCATGTAGTGGTGTTCCGTAATTTCCTCCGATCATATTGACGTGTTGAGGATTTGATTCGAGTAGGAACCCTACGAGGTGATGAAAACCCCATAGTGAAGCGTAGTACAATGATGAACTCGGCGGTCGTACGGGCTGCTCCTGGGAGTGATATTTGGGCTGAGATCCTGGATTGTGAAGGCCATGGTAACGTCCAGCCAAAGCAGAGAGATAAGGACCGGATACTCGGAATGTCCGTGCTAGATGCTCCTTGATGGATAGTGACACGTTTCCGAACTGAGCATGGGCCAGCCAGTATTCGGCAGCGTACTCGGAAAGAGGAATGGGTAGGATTGATCCCTGGTTATACCGAGGACTGCTGATGAGGCAGAGGATGCTGAGGCACGCGCGTGCAAGGGTGATGTGGGACAGTTCCGCGGTGAATTCTGAGCGTGCGACCAGAAATTCTTTCACGGAGCGGTGCGCGAGTTGTACAACTCTTGTTTGGTCCCCGACGATAGTGATGAAGCTACTGGGGCATACCGATAAAATAGTCTGCTCTGGGTTCTCTTGGCACCAATCCGGTTTATACTCAGCAATGCGGGCGCTAAAATCGATCGCCAAAACGTCCGCAAGCTCCGCCACCAGAAGAGGGCGGGCAGAAAACAACAGGCATTGGAGGAGCCGACATGTCGCGCTCCACTTCTCCTCGTCAGTGTGCTGCAACATGGCTTCGTAAGTCTCTTGTAGCGTCTTCGGCAGATTTTCAAGGGCATCTTCGATTCCCGCCACAGGACGTTCGCACAGCATATCGAGTTGGCATGCGGCATATCGGAACCTGAACAACGGTCAGGTGCGTACCTTGCAAGATTTTCGGTTCGTGCTACACGTACACTCCGTTTCCATGTGCAGACAGTGCGTTGACTACGCTCTCCTGAATCTTCTCCGGCCACATCCGCATCTTCTTATGAGACTCCATCCTCGAGTAGACGTAGCGAATGATGTCTTTTCCCTGCTCGTGTTCCTTCCAGAGCTCCACATGATGAGATACTTGAGGAATTAAGACGGCCCGTGTGTCGCCCTCGTGGCGACTCGTTGCGCATATACGCAAATGAGGTAGCCGCAAGTCGGCCAGGTTTCTCAGAAGCTCCAGGATAGCCGCGCGTTCAGATGTCAGACTGACGCCTAGGCACTCATCCAGAGCGTCCACGACAATATATGTCATCACACCGTCAGAACGTCTGAGCATCTTCTCTAAGCATTCCGCAAGATCTTGGAGGCTAAGCTCCCAACTGCTGTTGAGACGCCTCTCCGAATAGAATTGCGAAAGTACGGAAAAGTGGGAGTCGGACTGGGCGGAGAGTTGAGCTAGCAGAGCGCATAAAAGGCCATGAGCTGTCTGCTTCTTGGCGTCTCCAAAACTGCAGTAGAAGTACGCAGTGTAAGCCTGTCGTGTAAATGGAAGAGTAGGTGGCACGGTCGTCAAGTGTTCAATGACAGCAGAGCTGATTCCGAGGTCAGCGAAAGGTGCCCCGCGGGGCGGTCTTTATGAGCGACGCACCACAAAAATGTTTTGCCAGTGCCAGCTATGACGCAGGGAGGTGAGCGCTCGCGAATCGCGAGAAGGCAACACTGAACGTACGCTCGCCACTGATCCACAGAAGGGAACCGCTCTCTTTCCAGTTTTCAAACGCGTAACTTCGCAGAAGCCATAGAGAGGTGCCTTCGGAGTGTCGGCTCCGGGTATCGATGTGATTGACCGATGGGTCGGGAGGTAATAGCCAATCTTGACACTTCGCATATATCTCGACCCCTACACGGTGGCGTCAGTCCAAACGAACGACGGATATCGAAGATGTGGCATACGCTGCCGCTCATTCGACTCAGCTTCAAGGTTCCGAACAGCCATTGTCCCGGTGGGCAGTGTGTCTACTACGGATAGCTCTTCATTGATCATTTCGTCGAGCGATCCCATCGCGTGGTAGATTTGGCCGGCCCTCAAGGACGCCTCGAGGCTCCCTGCATCGAAGTGAGATGCGTTTGACACAGGCAGGGAATCACTCACCCAGCGTGAGCCGACCTTCCCGAATTTTATGTGTTGCGAGGGCACAGATGCGCAGTATCTGGATCGCGATCTCGACAAGGATAGACTTGATTCGGGGCACCGTGATGCTATGCGTGTTATCGGTATGGACCACGAGGCGTTCGAGGGACTTGTTGACCGACTCGAAGAGATTGACGAGGGTAACATCGTAATTCGTGCTACTTTTCTCTGCCGCCTGACGCTCATGAGTTTCGAGTATTAGGGGGACATGACGCGTGACGTATCACAAACCTCGAGGAGGACGCCAATACTGCCAAGGACAGCATTGGCAGGCGACAACACCTGCAGAGCTACGTTCAGGACTGTCCATCGTGCGAATGTAGATCTTGCTCAGTAACATACACAACCGAGTGCATAGTCCTCTCCTCTGGCAGAGAGCATAGATGTGGCTCCCACTGTGGTCCTGAGCGCGGTGGTCATCTTTGCCTTGCCCACGCTGGCACGTACGTTCCCAAACCGGAATTGCTTCTCATACACCCTGATGACTGAATCGACGGAAGTAGAGCCATGCAACTCCCTCGCGAGCGGACCCTGGCGTGCAAGGTCTATCCCCATCCTGATAGTATACTCCCTCAGAGCGTTATCAAAGAGTTGTGTCAGGCTCCGAGGGCCAGATGAGTGTTCCGGAGAAAGGGAAGACATGGGGGTATCGAGGATGTTTTCGTGTCACGAAGGAACTTTTGACGGTGTTTGAAACGCAAGAGAAGCAAAGTGTGGGGAGTTGATACAGAACGTCTCAGAGCGAGGCGAGTCCTCATGGTGGCGTGGGGGGCGTACGAGAGGCTCGGAGCTGGGGTAAATAACACCTCCAAATACAGCATGTATGCACCCCGGGCCGCCCGTTTGATGCACTTTTCGGGGATTTTGGCCTCGATCTTTTCACGGCATATTCTAATTCAGGGGTCCTCCCGGAGAGTAAGTAGTTAAGTATGGCTGGAACGCGACCTTTGTCCGTAACAAGCACCGGCGCGCACCTGCATTGCTCGTCCCTCAATGGGTCCTCCGACTGCTCTCATTATCATCCCTACATCAAGACATTATAGCTATGCGATGATCATATTATACGGAAAATTGAGGAGGATTGTCAAGGCATTGATCGGGGTCTGCCTGAATTGCAACTAAGCCTGATAATGAGCTCCTTGCTCAAGGTTCCATTGGCCCCAATTGCGTCGTAATTAGGTTCCAATTAGGTCTTGACTGAGGCTCGATTGAGATTTTCCCGATTGTGATCGAGTCGTCACATTCTAATTGGGCCCAATTGAGCTCAAGACAATGAGCCCTGGTGACGACGTTCCAAGTCGAGCTCCCGAGCATGTAGCAGGGTAGACTCGATGGATTTGGCCAAGTCGGACTGTGACTTCTGTTCCAAACCGGCATCTCGAGCCCTTTTTGAGGCGATCTGCGAACGAGTCGTCAAAACAACCCCGATCAATGACAGAAAAGGGCATACACTGGGTGGAAGCCATACTATTGTCAGCCGAAAAATCATGGTATTATGCTAATATAAGGCAAAATAATTACTTGTTTCTCTATACAGAAATACTTACACAATATATTGTATTATCACATTGTAATTTTGCGGTGAAAGAGGCAAGCATAACACAGATATTCTCCTAAGCTCTGTTACAATTTTGTGAAGGAAAGATACTGCATTCTGTTAAGGTATTCCTACTATAGTAAAACTCTAGCCAAATGAAGGAAATATGATAAGATTAAAAATATTTCCATGATTTCCACAATTTCTCCAACATATTGCATAAGCAGACAAAACCGTGGAAATATGCAGAATCTTTTCTATACAGAACTGTAGCAAGTACAAGGCAGATTTCTATATAATGGTTCCCTTTTCCAGCAAGGATTCTGTTGGAAAGATACAGATAAATCCATTAGTATTTCCATATGAAGATAGAGGATGTATTTTACCTTATGTCACAAGATTTCACAGTTTTTCGTCGACAATGTGTGACTTCCACCAGTGGTACTTGACAATCCGAGTGTATTCTCTGCGACTTTGCGGTATTCTCCAGCTTGAAGCCACTTTGTGGTGCCTTTGCTGTCCTCTGGCCCTGACCTCAGCTCGGTCGTGCTGGACTCCATTGAGATATGATGCGTATTCAAGATAGAACTACTCACGTTTCTACCCTCTCCTTAACCATCATGAGGTCAGTCGGATTGATGAATGTTTCATTTTGCTTAGCCATTTCGCGGGTTGCATCGAGTGGGCCCCAAGTTGGCCCTCCCCTTGCTTGTCTTGAGCCGATGAGATTTGATTTAAGGACACGAAATTGTCCTCCAACCCCGGCCCCGGCTTAGTCGTGCTGGTCCCTGTTGAGCCGCACTGCGTGCTTCCAAGATGGGACCGCTCACAGTTCTATCATCCCCCTGATATTGTCGCTTTCATATGCCGGCCTTAACCGAAGTCTTGTAAGAGTTGACTGTCCTGATCGTATAATGGGCCGTAGATCCAGAGACCACCGTTTCCCGCGAGCGAGCGCTAAGCAAGCTCTCCGCGCTGGCCGTCCCACAACGATCGTCACCTTCTACTAACCCCCAATCTGACCTGAGCACCTCAGTATCTGCCCCTAATGTCTGCGACGGATCTCGCAACACCTCGCGAGCCCACTCTGCCATGCGGAGCGCCTCCCATAACATGCGCTCCGCCTCCCGGCCGCGCTCCGCGACTACCACCTCGCGTTGCGCAAGTTCTGCCTCGCGCTGTGCGAGTTCCGCCGTACGCTGCGCGAGCTCATGTGGCACTGCGTTCCCAGACGACTCCAATTTCGAAAAAAAATGAAGCTCGTCGGTAGGGGCGGCAGCTCTGGGATCGGCGGAAGTTTTGACGACGGCTCGACGGTGGTGTCCGAAGAAGTAGTCCCTGCAGCCCGGATGCTTTGCGGGATGCTAGCGGCCAGAAGTCACCCGAATCAGACGATACATGGAGGTGACTGTCATCGTAGTTGACGTTGCGCAATTCTTGTGGTCTCCTATGGGGTGGCGGTATACTAGTAATAACCTGCGGGGAAGCCATAGAGAAAGGGGGAAGGGGGCCAACCTGGCCAGATTCTAGAGGGTCAAAGATAGAGTGTAGCTGAGCCCTGTTCACACAAGTCGGCAAAGCAGGTCTCGAGATAGATGTACATGCGGCCTTCAGGCTTCAGCCTCGTGGGTTTGGTGCGGAAAGGCAAAAACAATTTTGGATGAGGGCCGTGCGTAGGAAGTCCGATCCTGTGGCAGTCAATTCCGGGGAAGCCGGGGAAGAGAAGTTCGAGGAGGCACGGGACTGGGGCGCGCCCACGTGATGTGTGGTTGGAACGCGACAGTTGAGAAAGGTTGAGAAGCGCCGGTGCCTGCACTGCTCGTCTCCAAACACGCCCGCGCCACGCTCCCATCTCCTTCTCACACACCATGATCCCCTCTGGATCAATTACAGTCGCGGGTCAGTTCTTCTTATGGTTTGGCGGAGCTGCTTGCTCACTTTTGGTGCAGTTCGCGTCCGGCCACCATCATCTTGGGAGGCCGCTAGACTGCCGGAGCCTGTTTACGACACCACCATTCGCGGCGATGGCACCCTCTCCATCCCAGACCGCCCGACATCATCCTACTCATCTGTCCGAGAAGTCGTGCAGATTGTCGACGATCGCATCCTTACCTTCGATCCCGCCGAACTAGACCAAGCAAGAGCATTCGTCGAACGCGGTTTTCTACCACCAGGTACCAAGCGGTACAAGGACAGACGCTTTATGTTCGACAAGGTGTTTCGACCCGAGACATCACAAAACGAGGTGTACGATGCAACTGCCCGCCCACTACTACAGAGGTTACTAGACGGGTTCAACACGACGGTGTTTGCCTACGGAGTAAGTCAAAGTCACCCATTCACCTGAGCACGGGCATGTTAACTACGATTCGTCCTACTCAGGCGACAGGCTGCGGCAAGACACACACTATCAGTGGCACAGATTCCGATCCGGGAATCATCTACCTAACAATGGCCGACCTCTTCCAACGAATCGAGGATCGCAAGGATGACTACAACGCCGAAGTAGTCGTCACCTTTCTGGAAATTTACAACGAGGAGATCCGGGACCTTCTCGCAGATTCAGGCGTGCCGATACCACGAGGCGGCCTGCAGATCCGCGAAGACAAGGCGGTCAAGGTCGTGGGACTGACCGAACTCCGGCCAAGGACTGCGGAGGAAGTGAAGGAGATCGTCCTTATGGGCAACTCGCGGCGGACACAGTCACCGACACACGCGAATGAAACGTCGTCCCGTTCGCACGCCGTCCTGCAGGTGCACGTCACGCAGGCCCCTAGGACTGCTTCGTTGACCGAGGAGCGGCTCATGGGCACCCTTTCCATCATCGACCTGGCGGGCAGTGAGCGCGCTGCCGCCACAACGAACATGGGGCAGCGCATGGTGGAGGGCGCGAACATCAACAAGTCCCTACTGGCCCTGGGCAACTGCATCAATGCGCTCTGCGAGAGCGGCGGCGCCGTCCGGCACGTCCCGTACCGCAACAGCAAGCTCACGCGGATGCTCAAGTTCTCCCTCGGCGGGAACTGCAAGACCGTCATGATCGTCTGCGTTGCGCCCACCTCCCTCCACTTTGACGACACTCACAACACGCTCATCTATGCCGAGCGCGCGACGCGGATCAAGACACGCGTCGTCACGCGGAACGTGGTCAACGTGGACCGGCACGTGGGCCAGTACGTCGAGGCGATCAACCGGCTCAATGGCGAGGTCGCCGAGCTCAAGGCGAAGCTAGCGGGGAAGAACAACACGGAGGGCGAGATCCAGCGCCGGAAGAAGGCCGAGGCGCAGGCGGAGGTTGAGCGCGTGAAGAACGACATGCAAGCGCGTGCGGAGCAGACGCAGGCGTCGATCAAGGACGGCGCGGTCTGCTCGGGGAAGCTCGCTGCGGCGCAGACGAGGCTGCACGCGATCCGCGCGCGGATTCAGGAGCTCGACAAGCAGGCCGCCTCGCCGGGCGGCCTCACCGCGGACCTCGAGGCGGAGCGCGGGTTGCTGCAGGCTATGGCTGCGCCCGAGGAAGGCGTACTCAAGCCGGACAGTGCATTGAACGCACGCCTGCAGCGCTCGATGAACGCAGGCAACATGTTCGACGCGACGGTCCGTGCCGTCTCCGAGCGGCGCTGGGACCGGCTTGACGAGGTCAACATGGAGGTCGTCAGGCTCGACGCACGGTGGCACAAGGCGGCGATGGAGCGCGTCAAGGCGGAGGCGGAGCGCGAGGCGATGAAGGACGCGATGGCGGAGCAGGCCAGGATGCTCATCCACCTCCTCGGGATGGTCGGCCGGTACACCGTCGTGCTCGGCGACACGAGCCGCTCGCTGCGGACCGCGCTCGAGGAGGGCCGCGACGGGATCGAGGGCACCGTGCGCGCCGTCTCGGCGTCGCTGCGCGCGCTGCTCGAGCAGAACGACGAGGACTTCCAGGCGCTCGTCGGGCACACCGTCGCGGCGTACGCGTCGATCCCCGGCCCCTCCGCGCTCGAGACGTTCAAGGGCTTCGCGCGCGCCAAGCGGCTCTCCTCTGTCTCCGCTGAGCCGCCGCCGCCGCCGTCGCTGCTGAAGCCCAAGACCTCGCGTCGCTCATCGTCGTCGTATGGCATGCTCGGCGTCAGCTCGCCGCTGCGCAAGGGCCACCTCAAGTCTCCGCGCAAGTCGCTGCGCAACAGCCTCGGCGGTGCGGGTGCGCCGTACCGCCGGCCGTCGGACAAGGGCAAGGAGAAGAAGGCCGTGCAGTGGCGCGACGAGGCGGGTCAGGGCACACTCAACGACGTGCGCGAGTCGTCCGTCATCCTCTGCGCGGAGAGCAGCTCCGCGTCCATCTCCGTCTCTGCGCCGTTCCTGACCATCGTCACCCCGGACAGTGACGACGACGGTGCGTCCGTGTTCTCCGCGCCGCGCACTGCCGAGAGCGAGTGGGAGGACGAGAAGACCGAGGAGAGCTTCCAGCTGAGCTTCGCGCTCCCGCCTGCGCCCCGCGCCGGCCCGCCCCGCGCGCGCCGCGGGAGCCGCCTCGACCCGGGCTTCCTCAAGGCGCGCGGCGTGTCGACGCTGGGCAGCCTCGCGGAGGACGACGAGGGCGCGGACGCGCCGTCCGCGCGGCGCGCGCTCACGGACCGCAGCCTCAACTCATTCGCGCTAGACGGCGGCGGGCCCAGTAGCGCGGGCACGGGCGTGCAGCGGCCGCCCGCGCCCGCGACGCGGCCGGCGCCAAGCCCCGCGCGCCGCGCGGCAGGCCCGCCGACGCCGGGGCACAAGGCTGCGCGGCGGCGGTCGAACGTCGGGCCCGTGCGCAGCGAGAAGGCGCGCCGGCGCTCGAGCGTGCTCGTCGAGGAGGAGCCGTTCGGCGGCAAGGGCGGCGGCAGCGCGCGGCGCGGCGAGGCGCAGGGCAAGTCGCCCGCGAAGAAGAAGCGCATGTCATTGCTTGCGCTCGCGAGCAAGGGGATGGGGTACTCGGCGCGGTTTAGGCCCGGCTCGGCGCTTGCAAATGTGTCGGCGGACGTGAGTGTGAGCGCGAGTGCGTCGGCGGATCTGAGTGCGCGGATGGCGCGGCCGACGTGGCGGTAGGCTGGCTCTGCGTTGACGTCTGGTTTGTTTTCCCTCGCTCGCTCACTCACTCACACCTTTATGGACGTTGTTGTCGGTACCACGAATTTACGCTTACGCCCTAACATCTCTATCACGAAGTTACTCCGCATATGTCCTCCACTAGTCTCGTTGTATCTAGCTGTTCGCCATGTTTGCACGATATGTCCTTTTGTCATCGCGTTGTGTATGAATGTTATTGATGTTGTCAGCTGAGTGGGGCGCGCAGCGCACGAGTGCTTTATGTGCAATAAAATATATCTGCAGAATGCGAGGGACAACACCAGTAACGGATTAAATACTCTAGATGACCCTCTTGACTTCGAAGAAGGACTGCGGGGCGGGGTCAGCGGCAGTCGCGCGGCGGGTGTGCCACGCACCTTGAGGTAGTAGACCTGCCACGCGACGACCGAGACCAGCACGATGGCCTGCAGTATCGACCACCACTTGACCCGCGAGTTGGTCGACTCGGCCGTGTTGCGGTGCGTCCGCTCGCGCACGACAATGTACTCGTTCTCGTCCTTGACGGACGTCAGGCCGTGCGCCAAAAGGCGGATCTCGCGCTCAATGGGCGCGACAATCTCTGCACGCGCGCGGGCTTAGCAGAGGGCAATGCGCACACGGGCGGAGAGCGCACCATCCGAGCCGTCTCCGACGTAGATAACTCCGTGCACGTTGAAGCTGCTCGGCAAGCGGGGGCCAATGAGGACAGGCGCCGGGAGCCAGGCGGGCACACGTACCTCACAATCTTGTCCGCGATGGAGCTCATCTGGTTGGAGAAGCAGTACTCGTGCCGGCCGTCCGTCTCTGCGGTGATGGACTCTGTCCCGGTCGACTGCTTGATGTGTTTCCGGAGCGCGCCGCCGTCGGGGCCGGTAATCTGCACTCTGGTGAGAAGGCGCAGAGACACGAAGCAGGCGACTGCTAACCCAAAAGTCGATGTCCAGGTGGCCGCCCCCGCCCACCTGGTATGTAACGGTCATCTAGGAGAGTTGTGAGTTAGCGAGGCGGGTGCGTGCTGGACGGCAACGGGACGCACCTTGTCATTGACGTGCAGGTCCTCGAAGAAGCATTCTTTTTTAGACGCAGCGACCTCGACGAGGTGGGCAGAGGCGACGTGGAAGAGGAGGAAAAGTGAGGAAAGCCAGAGGAGGAGAGGAGCCATGGCCGGAGCCTTCCAGTGAGTCTGAGTCTGAGAGCGTGCAGAGACGTGGAGGACCCGGGGACACCGTAGCCGCGTCGGGGCGGTGTCTGGGGGCAGCTATCCTGATGCGTTCACGCGACAGTGCGTCCCTCTGCCCATCGCTTTTCTTTCACCAACACCATCCACCATCGATCATGGCCGACTCATCCAACAACCCTCTCGCACCAAAGGCGAGTCCTCTGCGCACCCGCGCGCCCGCGCGCGCAGCACCAGCACCAGCAGCGCTGACCCCCGCCGCAGACCGAGGACGAGCACGATCCGCATTTCGAGCCCGTGATCAAGCTCACCGAGGAGGTCGAGACGAAGACTAACGAGGAGAACGAGAACGTCGTCTTCAAGATGTGCGTGCCCCGCTCGCGCGATCGCCCCTGCAATCGCCCCTACCCGATTTTCCGCGATCGCTGATACCTTGTGCCATCTATCCCTGTGCCATCTATCTCACAGGCGCTCGAAGCTCTTCCGTTTCGACTCGGGCTCCAGCGAGTGGAAGGAACGCGGTACAGGCGAGGCGCGGCTGCTGCAGCACAAGGAGACCCAGAAGATCCGCCTCGTTATGCGGCGCGAAAAGACGCTCAAGGTCTGCGCCAACCACCTCAGTACGTCACCGGTCCGCGTGAGATGAGATACGCAGATTGTGTTGACAGGTCGTCTGTGGGTCCAGTCTCGCCCGACATGAAATTGCAGCCGAACATCGGCTCGGACAGGAGTTGGGTCTGGAAGGTTGTGGCCGACTACTCGGAGGACCCGCCCACCTCCGAGACCCTCGCCATCCGCTTTGCCAACGCCGACTGTCAGTGCCACCTGCCGTCCTCTGCTTCCTTCCTGATCCTGACATGCCGTCCGCTCAGTCGCCGCTCAGTTCAAGAAGGCGTTCGAGGATGCCCGGGAGAACAACCTGAAGTTGACTCCCGCTGCTGCAGAGGAGGAGGCCGCAGAGCCTAAGGCCGAGGCCGAGGCAAACGAACCCGCCGCCGAGGCAGAAGCGCCCGCCGCAGAAGCAGAGGAGAAAAAGGAGGAATAAACCTGACCAGAGCAGTCTTTTACGTGTTGTTCTTTTACATACCATATCAATGCCATAGGTGTACCGTGCACGAGACCCCAATCGCACCTCAGAGAAAAACAAAATCACTCGAGTTGGCGGGAAGATGATTACAATTGGTGGTACAGTACTTGGCGCCAGCCTTGCTCTACGCCGCGGCGGCAGTGGCAGCCCGCTCCTCGCGCGCCTCTGCCTCCGTCCATGCCGTCCAGAATGCCTGGCCCTCACCCTTAGACCAGTAAAGCGCGTTCCTTTCCCCTCGGACGACCGCCTCGTCGATAAGCACATGCCGGATGTTCTGCGCCAGGTCAGATACAACAACGACTGAGATACGGGGCAGGGTCTCCCTACCGATCCTCTGTATAACGGGCAGTAAGCTTCTGAGGCAGAACAGGAACAAGGACGGACTCACGGGACCTCGTACATCGGCTCAAGCAGCAGGTTCTCCTGTGAACCAGTCCACGGTTGTCAACGCTCCGAGGTCACACGAAGAAAGACCAGGGGCAAGCGCACCATGATGCCCCGAAGTCCGCGCGCCCCGCCGCCGCGTTCGGCCGCCTTGTGGCAGATCTCGCTCAGCGCGCCGGTCGTGAAGCGGATCTCGACGCCCGAGTAGCCGAACAGCGCCGTGTACTGCGAAATGAGCGACCCGCGCACGTCCGTCAGGATGCGCCGCAGGTCGGCGGGCGTCAGCGGCGCGAGCGTCGCGATAGACGGCAGGCGCGAGATGAACTCGGGGATGAAGCCGTACTTCACGAGGTCTGCGGGCGGCGGCGTGTTAGTGTTGGTGTTAGGGGTGGGTGTGATGTGGGGGCGGCGCGGGGCGTACCTACTGGCTCGACGTGCTCGAGGGGGTTGGGGAGCGGGCGCCGGTTCGATGTGAAGAAGGGCATGAAGCCGGAGGCGTTGGTGTCGTCCTTGGACCCCAGATCTGCTGTGAACCCGATAGACTGTAGGCGAGATGAGCCCCTGGGTCCCTTCTGGGCGTCTCGATTGTGTGACTGCGTGCACGCACCCCTTTGGCTACTCGCCGCTTGATGAGGTTGTCCAGGCCGACGAAAGCGCCGCTCAGGATAAACAGCACATTCGACGTGTCGATCTGGTACATCTCCGGCTTCGCTGCGGCGCAGTCAGGGATGGGTCTGATGGCTCGGGAAAGACGTACGTGGGCCGAGGTTGGCGCTTCGCTGGCCCGACCGCGAGCGTCCTTCGCCGGGAGGGGCGCCCGGCCCTTCGACAGCAGAGCCCTTGGCAGGCACGGTGACGACGGAGCCCTCCATCATCCGCAAGAGGGCCTGTTGTACGCCTTCGCCGCCGACATCGCGCGATCCTTCGACACCGCCTCCACTTGACTTGCGCGCTATTTTGTCCACCTCGTCTATGTAGACTATGCCCGCGCTGTTCGTCAGATTAGTAAGTTGCTCGTCAGTGCGCCAATGAGAGCCCACTAACCTAGCACGGAATGGATCCCAGTTGGCTGCTTGTAGCTGTGGGGGGTGAGCGTAGGGTGGAACAACAGGGCGCTTGGGAACGCACCAATCTATGAATACACATATCAACATCCTCTCCTACATCTGGAGCCTTGGTTAGAAGCAGCGTAGTTTAAGTTCGGGGGACACTTCTTACATCCTGCCTAAATCAAAATATGAGCCACATGTTGCCAGCGCATCGAATGTAGCTGTACTCACCTGCGTGAAAGACGTCGCGTCGCTTACAGAAAATGGTACATCTAAGACCTTGGCCAGGGTCCTTGCTAATAGTGTCTTTCCTGCAATCAACGGTTCGACTGTCCAGTTCAAACTGAGTGTATGGGTCATTACCTGAACCTGTGGGCCCTCTGTAGAGGATTATCACCGTATGTCATAGGAAGAGGGTCCTCACGACGCACAGTACAAGAACATTGCTCTTCTCAAATGTAGGAGCTGAGTATCGGAGTTGGACGGGTATCGAAGCCACCTGTGCGCTGTGTGATCTCCGTGGATGCGGATTCAGGTGCACTGGAACAACTCCGCTTTGACCTGGGGGAGGGGGAAATGTAACTAGCAGCGAGGGAATGCATAGCCAGACGGGTGCTCACTATCGGACTGTGGATCCTCCTGCCATTCGGTTTCGTCCTCCTCAACCTCGAGCGCCTGCATATTGGCGCGCACGCGATTATAGTGGTTGAAAACACTGTTCCGATTGAGCTGGCGAGACCCAAGGGCCACGGTTCGATCACTCACGCGACTGAGAGGACCTTCTTTGCATCTTGCTGCCCCACGATGTACTCATCTAGGTACTGCACTAGCTGCAGATCATGAACAACGCAGCCCCGGATAGGCAAGGAGCTGGATTACTTGGCGGGGCGTAGCCAGTCCGGCCGGTCTTGGAAACCCGGATGCATCATAGTCCTCTCGCGGCGTGTATTCATGCTGGGCTTGCGTGCGGACGTAGCGCCTCAGCCGCGGCGTGCGGTGTGCACTGGCCAGCGCGGGTGGCAGAGAGAACGATTTGGTGATTACGCGCATGTACCGTTAGTCGATATGAGGGAAAGAAAGGTGAAACTTGAGAGCCACTGGGCTGTCCGACTATCGACGGAGGCAGCGTAGAGTCCGACGAGCACTCCAACGCACCGGCGTCTCAGAGACCCGCCTCGCCAATTGCGGGGATGAGCGGCCCGGTCTGACGCGGGTCGAACTTACATAATTGACACACCGTTTCACTTGCACTTGACCTGGAACAACACCCCCCACTCCCGCACAACAATGGGGCACGACAAACACCACAGCGCATCACCACGCGGAAGAGATCGCGACGACGATAGGGGTCGTGATCGCGACCACGAGCGCCGCAGAGACCGCTCTAGGGAGCCCAGGTCATCAAAGCATCACGACCGGAGCCGTGACGAGGATCACGACAGAAGGCATCGCCGACGGAGCAGAAGTCGGAGCAGGAGCAGCGACGCGGATGATAGGAAAAGCAAAAAGTATGTCGTGTCATTACCTTGCTATACGATATACTCACCAATGCATTCTCAAGGCGCAAGCGAGACAAGTCTGAAGAGCGCAAAGCTCGCAAGGCGGAAAAGCGAAGACTGAAGGACGAGGAGGAGATGCGGCAAGTCGCAGAGCTCAGTGTCTACAGCGCGACGGACAACCCGTTTCACGACGTCAACCTCGGTCAGCAATTCCGATGGCACAAGAAGAACGAGAAGGAGAAGAAGATGGGGCTCTCGACTGCCGAAGCCCAGCACAGAGAGGCCATGCGGAGGCAGGAGGCAAAGGAGGAGCTGGAGAGGCTCAATCGCCGCCGCGCCGAGCGCGAGGCGGAGCAACGCCTGAGGGAAGAGGAGGAGGTGAGGATGCAGAGGCTGGCAGAGTCCGCTCAGATGGCTGAGTGGATTGCCAAAGACGGGGACTTCCAGCTCGAGCAAGAGCGCAAGCGGGCTGCTATCCGGGTCAAGGAGAAGCGTGCTAAGGCTATTGACTTCTTGGCTCTCAACCTCCGCTATGTCAATCCTATCGACGACGAGGATGACGACTCTGAGCAGGCTGGTTTAGAGATTGATCTTGACGAACCATACAACATCCTTGATGTGAGTATCCTTTTTGGATACCGACTCTTCCTTACTTATTTCCACTTAGAATCTGTCTCCAGATCAAGTATACGAGCTACACGATGATATCGAGCGCTATCTCACGCTCGAGACGAACGACGTCAACATTGAGTTCTGGACGGTGAGTCGCATTTCTGAGAAGCTCCCTGTTCGTACTCATTCCCTGTACAGAACATGATGGTCGTCTGCAAAGATCGTTTGGACAGGATCAAAGCTGACCAACGTCTTGGAAGAGAAGCTGCTGCTGCGGTCGAGGTGGACATCACTGCCCTCCTGCAGGGCAAGTCCTATGATCACTTGCTTGCCCTGCAGAGGCAAATCCAGGCCAAGCTCTCGAGCGGAGAGCCAATTGATACGGATTATTGGGAAGGGCTCCTGAAGAAGCTTCTGGTATGGAAGTCGAAGGTGAGTCGCGTCGCCAATTTTGGAGCCACGTCACCCTGACATCCCGTCAGGCAAAGCTAAAATCTCTGCACGAAGTTGTCGTCCGCAACCGTCTTGAGCAATTGCGTAAACGGCAGCGCGATGAGGCTCTGCAGGCTCAGGAGGAGCTCTTGGAGGGTGTCGCCAGCATAGCCTCAAAGGGCAAGTTCCGTCCTCCAGCCGAGACGAACGCGGATCAAGAGCCTGTAGAGGAGGTTGTCGAGCCTTATGAACGAGGAATGAGCCCCGACCTCGTCGATATTACCAAACTGCCTTACGAGGAACGCCAAATGGACATTGTATTGGAGGCGGACGACAAAACCAGCTTGGTGGGTCGACCCGATATTAATTGTCGGACAGGGCTGACGTCCTGGGACCAGATGAAACTACGCCACTCGGTGGCTGATTCTCGCTTTATCACCAAAGCGCCACAACCTGTTGCCGAGACGGCAGACGTGGAGGCGGCAAGTGGTGCCGACTTGGCCTCCGAAGCCTTGTATCGTGCCGAGGCCGAGCGTGACATGGACGAGGAAGAGGAGCTCTTCAACCTCGAGGAGAACATCGCTCGGCCGACAGCATACAACTGGGAAGACAAATACCGCCCGCGCAAACCTCGGTACTTCAATCGCGTGCATACAGGGTATGAGTGGAATAAGTATAACCAAACGCATTATGAGTACGTCGTGCACGTTGTTTCTCACCCGGCGATCGCTGACGACCGCGCAGCACGGATAACCCTCCACCAAAGGTCGTACAAGGTTACAAGGTTAGCGTCGCTTTTACATCCGCGGTGGAGTGACTCAACCGACTGATGGCTCCATAGTTCAACATTTTCTACCCTGACCTCATCGATAAATCGAAAGCCCCTACGTACAAGATAGTGAAGGAACCCGGGAACGAAGACACGGTGCTTCTTCATTTCAGCGCCGGCCCTCCATACGAGGATATTGCCTTCCGTATCGTGAACCGTGAATGGGAATACTCTCACAAACGGTAGGCTCTTCACACCTTATTTAACACTTCTCTCGGTATCTTACTCGTGATTTTTCAGGGGTTTCCGGAGCAGCTTTGACCGAGGATGTCTATCTCTGTGGTTTAATTTCCGCCGAAACGTAAGTCTTTCACAGCGTATCACCACGCCTTGGCAATGTTTTGACCGCGTTGCAGTTCTACCGCAAATAGTCGTTCATATCGTTGTTTACACGTACGGACCACACATACGGACCGTGATCCCGCCTTGGCCCCACTTCCGAAAGATATTTGTATCAACAGCCTTCTGGAAATGTGATTCGTTGAAGTATGGTGGGCCGTGGTTCCTCACAGAGGTTTCTATCGGATCGCGACGTATCTGCGTGTTTTGCAGCCATAAATTTGACTGCACGTGTGATCTTCCAGGCGCATCCGTGCCACCCTCGTGGTCTGCCTGTGCCAGCGCCAAAGACCGTATTGGAGCGGCTACTTCATAATGACCCTTTCATTCTCATCCTTTCCTCCTCCCTCCTCTCATCCCCTGCCCAGGACTCGCCCTGACGCCTTTGGGGTGTCATCGTCGCAGGGACCCTAATCCGCTGCATCGCATTGCGGTGCTCTCCACAAACCACAAGGGAGGGTGGACGTCCAACAAAGGGAGGCTACGCCGGGCACTACATCTGAGACGTCTGCGTCCAGCCACAGTCCGCCACCATCCACATATCGACGTTCCTCGTCAATATCACGTTCATTGGTGCCATGGCTTCCGCAACTCTCCTCCATGCTTCCGTGCCGGTGCACGAGCGAGGCCACGACGCTTTGTTTTACGGGGGAAGTTCCTTTTATACCGCTCACGCTCCCGTCCGCGACTTGTTCCCCCATAACTCGTCGCCGGCCACCTACACCAAAGAGCGAATGAACGCCCCAAGCAACCACCCTGAACTTCGCCTCACGCGCCTCGTGACGACCAACCCACAACGATCACACACGAACGTCAAAGGTTTGTGGACTGCAGCCCCGCGGAGCGCACACCCTGCGGCGACGTACGAGCGGGGCGTGGACTATCCACGCCTCTTCCAGCTGGAATCCCCCTTCGGCGCCAATGTCAGGGACCCGAGTGGCGGACTGTCCGGACACGGCGCCCTCAAGCCACCGTCGGAGCCCCGCGAGCCCCAGCCTAGCCATTTTGCCCCGGTGGCATCTGGCAAAGCCACAACAGCTGCTGCCTACGCCGAACGCCAAAGCAGTAGACTTGGGTTGAACCCTGCCCCCGAGCCGGTCCAGGTGCGCCCGGCGCCATCCTCGGTGAGTCTTCACGCGGCGCTTCCCGAACCCGCTCTCGTGAAAGGCTCACATGACCGCGTGGTGTTAAGCTCCCGCGCCCGCCGCAAGACCACGACGCCCCTTCGGGTCTCAGGACACGCGACGCGCCGCTAGGCCCGCACGCCGCGTACCGCCCCTTTGACGACAGGACGCCCTCAGATGACAGGGAGGCGGGGCGTGGCCTGCGCGTGAATGCGGGCACAGGCTTGCCTGTCACCGTCACCGGCACCTCTGCGCCGTATCTCAGCAAACGCCCGATAGACGTCGATCGGCCAATCAGAGGCCGCAGCCTATCGGAGGCAGGTGACGGTGGGAGGAGGGCATTCCGTTCCATGGCGGACTGGATCACCATCTATCTCTTCGCGCTCGTGGAGACGGGGCGCCTGCCGCAGGACGGCGCACTCGAGTAAGTGCGCGCTCTCGCGCGGTGCTGTATGTGCTGAGCGTTTGCTCCCTCACAGCCGGCTGCCGCTCTGGAAGTCGATGACGGCATTCCAGTCGACGCGGCAGCTCATCTTCCGCATCCTCGTTGCGACGGCCGTGCCGCACTCTGCGGTGTTCCTGGCGCTGTGGTACATCTTCCGCCTGCCCATCTCGCCGCAGACCGTCGTATACGCGCAAGACACGGCGCGCACGCGCTTCCGCGACTGCTTGAAAGGTTCCAGCGCCTATCTGATCGAGGACTACATGATGAGGGTGTTCACGGCCGGCATCATGCTGGCGGATAAATGGGTCAACGACCAGACGTTCCAGCTGAGGACTTGGTACGCAGCCCTCCGTGCTCCTGCTCAAAGTATATGAACCCCCGCGCAGGCACGAGATTACCGGCATCCCCAAGGGCGTCCTGCGCAACCTCGAAGCGGGCGCGATGGGCGTTCTCGAGTACAATCTGCGGGTCTCGGCGAACGAGTGGCAGATGTGGCTGGGCCACCTCAGCTCTTGGCACTCGTCTTTGGGAAGCGATCCATCGATGACCGTCGACGCCGCATCTCTGCCGCATGCCATCATTTCTTCTTCTCTTAAGGACGTCGTGCGCGCCTCGTCGAGCCTCGAATCCCGCGGAACGCCAGAGCCGAACTTCCTTGCGCTGCACTTCTCTCACATGAACGACCTCCCGGGCTCTGCTGCGCCGTCGATTACGTCGAACAACCCGATGGCCCCGCTCGCACCGTCAGTACCTCCGCGCCCTCTTGCACATGGTCTGCCCGCGTCTCACGCTAGGACTGCATTCTCTGCTCCAGCTTACATGAAACCATGGCCTGGCCAGCGATCCGCGTTCGCGGTTAGCTCGTTTTAGGAACGCTCTCACGCCTCTTACGTCTGTCGCTCGCATTGCCCTTCCTCTGTGTATCTGTCCCCATCTCGTCATATGTTACCCATCTTCATCATGTCTTCACAGCGTCCTCGACCATCTCTCTCTTCCTCTGCCCTCTCTCCGTCCTGACATCACTCCCTTCTCTCATCCTCACATCACGTATCTGCATCGTCTCTGTGACTTCTCTTCACTTTTCTTCGAGGACGCCGATGGGTATATCATGACATGCCGATTGTGGGCTGTTATTCCTCACTTGCCAAGGGATGTGGCGCTTTTCTTCTCCTACAACCGTCACCGGTGTCGCATCAGCGTCAACTCTGCCGTTCAGTGAGTGTCCTCATCTCTTCCTTGAATCTATTTCATCTGACCCTGCTGTTGATGTATTGATAGATGCACTCGCTGCTCCACCGGGCGGTAGACGTTTCTTGAGCTGAGCCCCGCGATGTTTCCCCATCCCACACCATGGCACATGAAGGCGGATGCACGCTGCCAATGCAGCTCGTGCAGGTTGCACGCAAGCCGGTCCAGTCGCCGACTCATGTAAATGGCGCTCGACACAATTCGTTTCGCACGAGTATGTAGGCAGTCTCTCAGGCGACTTAATTCGTTCGTTTCTACGTACGGCAGCTGGAGCAGCCAGACGGTTGCCTTTGTTCATAGCAGGGAATGCAATGCTTTGTATCCGATGAGCGTCGTTTGACTGAGCGTGCCCCGGTGGTTGAAGCTGGGATCCGCAGGGCCGTCGCAGTGTTACGTTTACGCCACTGCGAATGGAGCAGTGCGCCGCAGTTGCGTGACCGAATGACCGGGAAGATTCGATGAACAGCTTACGTACGCAACATCTTGAGCGATTAGAGACATTGAAGTGGCCTTCGCGCGCTCGGAGCTCTCTTATAAACCAGTGTTTTGTGTCCTCTTCCCTCCCTCACATCCTCCTCATCCGCGCCTGTATCGAATAGATCTACTTTTGCATATACCTCAGACATGTCCGCATCGAACCAGGGCGCCCTCATGGACGTCGACGAAGCTCAGATCGATGAGGGATTGTACTCCCGCCAATTGCAAGTCCCGTTACCCATACCTTGCGACTGTGCTTATCGTCTTTTCTTCCCGTTCTCAGATATGTGCTGGGTCACGAAGGTGTGCAGAGAGTGCTTGCTGAGTGGACTGTGCCAATTATTCCTCCATAGCAATGAAGCGCATGGCCGCTTCCAATGTCCTCATTGTCGGGTTAGATGGTTTGGGCGTTGAGATTGGTGGGCGCATACATAATGTGCCACTCGATATCTGTCTTACGAAGCAACCTCAGCCAAGAACATCATTCTTGCAGGCGTCAAGTCTGTCACCGTCTACGACCCCGAGCCTGTCCGGATACAGGATCTGAGCTCACAAGTGAGCGTCTAGATATCCAAAAGTCCTTCTGCATCTTAGCTGTCTCGATCCAGTTCTTCCTTCGCGAGGACGATGTCGGGAAGCCAAGAGCTGACGCTGCAGCCCCGCGGCTTGCCGAGTTGAATACCTATGTCCCCGTGCGGAACCTTGGCGGGAATGCAGGACAGCCCATCACTGTTGACCTTGTGAAGGGTTTCCAGGTGAGTCATACCAAATAGGTGTCGTCATTTGCTTACGTCGCTGGCGCAGGTGGTTGTCCTCGTCAACCAGTCTCTCCAGAAACAGTTGGAGATCAACGACTGGACACACCAAAACGGCATCCACTTCATTTCGGCGGAGACCCGTGGACTCTTCGGGTGCGTACTTGTCTAATCGATCTTGCGCGTCGCTCAACCCACCTAAAGTGCCGCTTTCAATGACTTCGGCCCCAAGTTCGCCGTTGTCGACCCAACTGGGGAGCAGCCCTTGACCGGAATGATTGTTTCGGTCGAGAAGGTGGAACCTCCATTCTTGTGGCTGCTTCTCGCAACCTGATCAATGAGACGCAGGATAAGGAAGCTGTTGTCACTTGCCTCGACGAGACAAGACACGGTTTGGAAGACGGCGACTTCGTCACATTCGCAGAAGTGCAGGGAATGACAGAGCTCAACGGCTGCGAGCCCCGCAAGGTTTCTGTCAAAGGTCCCTACACGTTTGCCATCGGTGACACCACTGGGCTCGGAGAGTACAAGACTGGCGGTATCTTCACGCAAGTAAAGATGCCCAAGATCCTTGAATTCGTACGTGCACTCCCAGATCTGCCGAGCGTATCTTATACTGGACACAGAAATCTCTCCGGGAATCTCTGAAAAACCCTGACTTTTGGATCACCGACTTTGCCAAGTTCGACCGTCCAGCCACCCTTCATGCCGGATTCCAGGCTCTTTGGCAATTCCACGCTGAGCAGCAGCGATTCCCTCGCCCACGCAACGCCGAGGATGCTGCCGCATTGGTCTCTCTTGCGAAGAAGCTCGAGGCTGATGCTGACGAGAAAGTTTTGACTGAACTCTCATACCAAGCCGTTGGCAACGTCGCACCTGTCAACGCAGTCATTGGTGGTCTGGTCGCCCAAGAAGTCTTGAAGGCGTGCTCCGCCAAGTTCCATCCTGTTCTCCAATTCACGTACTTCGACTCTCTCGAGTCTCTTCCATCCACTCTTCCAAGTGAGGCAGACTGCCAGCCCACTGGGTCTCGATATGATGGTCAGGTTGTTGTCTTTGGCAAGGCTTTCCAGGATAAGATCTTCAATCACCGTCAATTCCTAGTCGGCGCTGGGGCTATTGGCTGTGAGATGCTCAAGAACTGGAGTATGATTGGTCTTGGCACTGGCCAGAAGGGCTCTATCTACGTCACTGATCTCGATACTATCGAGAAGAGCAACTTGAATCGCCAGTTCCTGTTCCGTGCGAAAGACCTGGGCAACTTCAAGTCTGTTGTTGCAGCTGCGGCTGTGACTGAGATGAACCCTGACCTCAAGGGCCACATTCAGGGCAGCCGAGACCCTGTTGGCCCGGATACAGAAAGTATGCACTCGCCGCGTAGCTCTAGAAGCTGACCTGACTTATGACGTAGGCGTGTATAGCGAGAGCTTCTTTGCCGGGATCGACGGCGTTACCAATGCCCTCGACAACGTCAAAGCCCGTATGTTACTCGTCCAGTCCCTGTGTGCAACGATATTTACTGTGCGAACAGGCCTGTACATGGATCAGCGATGCGTCTTCTACGAGAAACCTCTCTTGGATTCTGGCACCCTTGGCACGAAAGGAAACACACAAGTCATCATCCCTCACTTGACGGAGTCCTACGCCTCTTCGCAGGACCCGCCAGAGAAGGAAACCCCTTCATGCACTGTGAAGAACTTCCCGAACGCGATCCAGCACTGCATCGAGGTCTGTTGAACCTCTCTGACTTTCCCATGTTCGAGCTGACAAGCAGTATAGTGGAGTCGGACAGAGTTTGACAACCTCTTCGTCAAGCCGGCACAATCTGTCAACTCGTATCTTTCTGAGCCTGGGTATCTCGACAGCACTCTCAAGTACTCTGGTCAAGGCAAGGAGCAGATCGAACAGATCATCTCGTACTTGGTCAAGGATAGGCCGATCACTTTCGAAGAGTGCATCGTCTGGGCCCGGCTGCAATTTGAGGAGAGGTATAACAACGGCATTCGTCAACTGCTATTCAGCCTTCCGAAGGACGCTGTTGGGACTAACGGCCAGCCGTTCTGGAGTGGTCCCAAGCGCGCCCCTGACCCTCTGACATTCGATTCGAGCGACGTGAGTATGCCACTTGCTGGAACAAGATGTGCAGTCTGTTGAACTTTTGGCAGCCTACTCACCTCGCGTTCATCATCGCTGCGGCAAACCTACACGCGTTCAACTATGGCTTGCGCGGAGAGACCGACCCATCAGTTTTCAGGAAGGTTGCCGACTCAGTCGTCGTCCCCGAGTTCACCCCCAGGAGCGGCGTCAAGATCCAGGTGAACGACAACGAGCCTGTACAAAACGCAGGTGATGGTGAGAAAGATCTTGATCCAATTGAAGGGTGCCCAACCTCATTGACCTTTTTAGCAGACCCCAGCGACCCCGTTGAGCTTGCCAAGACCTTACCTTCGCCATCATCGTTCGCGGGATTCCGCCTGAACCCTGTCGAATTCGAGAAGGATGACGATACCAATCACCACATCGACTTTATCACCGCGGCCTCCAATCTCCGCGCGCTGAACTACACCATCAACCCGGCCGATCGTCACACGACGAAGCAAATCGCAGGCAAAATCATCCCTGCCATCGCGACTACGACATCGCTCGTCGTGGGCCTAGTCTGCCTGGAGCTGCTAAAGGTACGTTGCGCCATGCCCTCCCAGTTACCTCCCTGACGCGTCGCGACAGGTCATCGACGGCAAGAACAAGCTTGAGGACTACAAGAACGGGTTCGTCAACCTCGCGCTACCTTTCTTCGGCTTCTCGGAGCCGATCGCAGCGAAGAAGAACAAGTACGGCACGACCGAATGGACGCTCTGGGACCGTTTCGAGTTTACGGGCAACCCGACGCTCAAGGAGCTCATCACGTGGTTCCAGAAGGAGCACAAACTCGACATCGCAATGGTCAGCCAGGGCGTGAGCATGCTCTGGAGCTCGTTCGTCGGCAAGAAGAAGGTGCGTGCTGCGTGCTCCGGTCGGTGGGCCGCGCCGGGCGCTGGTGGCTGACGCGGACGCGGCGCAGAGTGAGGAGCGCCTCCCGATGAAGTTCACCGACCTCGTGGAGCACGTCAGTAAGAAGCCCGTGCCTGCGCACACGACGCACTTCGTTGTGGAGGTCATGGCGTCAGATGAGGATGGCGAAGACGTCGAGGTGCGTGGCGCGCGCCCTGCTGACCCACCCGTGTACGTTCCTGAGCATGCCCACTTTCAGATTCCATTCATCGTCGTGCGCAAGTAGCCGTAGCACAGCGCAGAGAAAAGGAAACGGATTGCGCAGTAGTAGATAGCTCTCGTGTATTTCCCCTCGCTTCTTACCCCCCTGAACGAATGCAGAAGCAGAGCAGATGTATGATCGATTCATCATGCCCATCGCGGCGCACGAACGCACGATGTGCGACGATTAGTAGTCGGAAGCCGGGAGCCAGCGGTCAGCTGGGATTTGGGATTCGTGACGGACGCGCGTTCGACCATAATTGTTATCCATTGCAAAGCGGAGCATGCGGCTCGACAACTAATCAAATGGAAACCATACAAAACACATACGTGCCGGCGGCGAAAAGGGAAACAAGGCCGTCGGCAGGCGAAACAGGTGGACGTATCGTAAAAACCGTGACCGTGAAGAGACGACGGGTAAGGACGGCTGGAGTGTGAAAGGACCGGATGGGGGTAAGAGACGATGACCGAGGAGAGGCAACGCAGGTGAGGTAAATGATTTTTTGCGCATTTGATGATGGAGGAGGAAGAGGCGGAATGTGAGGATGGGATGTTACTGAGACTTTTTGTCGGTGTTTCAAAAAGAGAGCAAGAGAGAAAGAGAGGGAAGGAGGAAGAGAGCCGAAACAAGGAACAACCAAATAGCAGGTGGGAAAGGGAGGTTGTACGTGTGGTACGTAGGTAGATAGGCGGGTCGCTATTAGGCAGCGGAGAGCGAGAAGCAGTCACGTATCGTGGGTGTGAGAAAGCGGAACGCGAGTAACACATCGACGAGGAACACGACGCACTGACACCGACAAAGGAACGTGCTGTGGCAACCATGTACAACCTGTGGTTGCGCCGAGAGCGATGCACCCGGGCTGCTACGGAACTGTTCAATTAACGCCTGCGAAACGAACGTGCGGCAAGGAGTCGCTGACCAGATGGTCAGGGAACGGGGTCGCGCGCCAAGACGGATAAATATGACATGACAAATGATGCTGAACAGAGGCCAGAACCGGATTGCGAGGGCCGCGGGGGGACGGGATGGATATGTCCTGAAAATCGTGGTGATATGGCGGCCGGATAGTGGATTACGGAGAAGTCGAAAAGAGTAGAGAATATGCCGGAACAGACGAGATGGCGCGAACGGGAGCTGGAACGTCTATCGCAACTAGTGCAGGGGGGTGCCGGCTGGTCGTCCTTCACGTCTTGAAATGGAACAGAGGCCAGCGGACAGAGACGATGTGAATATGTGACAGGTGGTGAAACAAATGAATGCCGATGCCAAAAGAACCGGGGTGTGATGTGTACATTGACAACGGGGCGGGCATGCGAACAAAGTCAGAGCCTAACCCATTGGGCCTCGTATTGCGGGAACCCATGACTGTGTCCAAAGCTCTGGCCGTACGTGGCGTCGTAGCCGTACTGTTCGGCACCAGTCCAACACAGTTCGGGGGCCGGGTAAGGCAGCTTTGGAGCGGCGACGCGAAGGTTGCTGCACGGATACTCGATGTGCGTGTGAGATTGAGACCGGGCATGAATCGCGTCCTGTAAAGGATGATGTCTACCATCGATGGCTGAGATCGAGCGTGAATGGACATGGTCGTAGGGCTGGCCGAACATCGGTGGTGGCGGGATGTGGGTAGCCGGAACTCCGGCGCCCCACCCCTGAGAGTAAGGTAAAGCATGGTACTGAGGCATGGCCATCAGTGCGGACATCGGGGGAGGTTGGACCGCCATGTAATGAGTTGGTTCTCGGGTCCCGTCGCGCCGTAATGGCTCGTCCGCAGCGGGGCTCCATTTGGCTGGTGGTGGCAAAATCCTTTGCTCTCCGACAAGCGCTCCCACTCGTTCTCCCTGTCCTGATGTTGGAAAGGTGCACCGAGAGTGACGTTGTTATTACCGTCGCGGAGTGAACCGTTCCTGCTGTTGCGCCGCTTCGGCATGTATTCTTCCCGAAGGGGCCCGTCCTCGTCCAAGTCAATCTCCAATCCGTCGGTGTTCGACTGTGCAGCCGTCGGATCAGCCTCTCGCGACGCCTCTCTTCAAGACCTAGGAAAATTGGCTGAGGGTGGAACTTGTAGCATTTCGGGTCCCACATGCGCGAGGGGCAGTGCTGGCTATGGCAGGCTCAACTATATCTTCAATCGTCTTGCGCACGACGAAGTGAGGGTTGGATGACGGGCGCGAAATCAGCTGCGGATTAGGCGCCGATGCCAGCGACTTATGATAGGATAGCACATGATTGAGCCACTGGTTCCATTCGTATGGCGTGATGGACAGGTCATAGCCAAAGATGTCCAAGGCCAAGGACTCGAGTTTGTTCAGGACTGAATGGGAACGCCGGAGATGGTGTGCCTGAGAAGTCATATCATGTTAACGTCGGAGACAAGGCGAGGAAATGACACTGCACGTACCAAGTTTTGTTGGAAAAGGTATGGTCATCCAACCATTGTTGCAAGCATACAGCCAAGGAGTACAAGGCGGAAAGGTGCATGAGCTTCATTAACCTGAATAGCGCTTGTCTCTTGCCATTCCTCATGACCAAGGAGCTCCAGCCTGAAGCGTGCCTCCTTCACAGCCTCGGTTCGTAGCGAGATGCGCCCAAACCGGACAGGAAGGCGACAATGTACCAGATAGCCAGGAAAACAGCAGAGGGTTGGAGGAGCGTGGACAATAGGAGGATCGGACGGAGGTAGCCAGGTACGACGGAGGAAGAGGGGAATGCTGCTGTACGGCGCCGCCCCTGTGAATGATGTGAGATGAGCAGGTATGAGCAGGCGCCAAATCAACGTACGTATACTGCGTGTGCAAACTCATGCCAGTCGTGCAGACCTTCCAGACGTATGCAGCCACCCATTCTGCGAGTGGATCCGCGATTTTCTTGTACGAAAAAGTAGCGGATGGCGTAGGGACAACGTCGGGCGCAGGAGGAGGATGATCGCTTGCTGACGTGGGGCCGCTTCGTAGAGAGGAAGTGCGGCGGGCGGCGGCGGAGCAGCATATTGCACTCCATATGCAGAGTGATGGTCGTAAGTTGCGGCAACAGGAAGTGCGACTTTGGCACCACCAGAAATTGAGCAGCAGCTACAGCGCGGTCCACGAAAACGCCGAAAGGGGTCATCGGGCCGAGAGGGCTGGAAGCCGGATCTTCATCAGCGGCGGGTTCTGGGGACATGCCTTCCTCGGAGGCGGGGGAGTATGAGTCACCGAACCCAACGCGGCGCTGGGTGGATGCGTCATCGAGGTAATGCCCTGCAGCGACGGGAGGGAGCGAATGGTGACTGTAAGCTGTTTCGACCTCCATTCCAGCGGCATCTTCAGAGCGGGAAGTGCCGGCACTCCACTGGCTCTCGATGTCATAATCGAGAGCACCGGAGCCCATCTCGTCGTCCGCGTCTTCTTCGGCTCCTGGCGACGTTGGGGATGATAAGAGTGCTCTGCTCGAAAGAGAGTAAGCAGGGGCGGAATACACGCTTGCGCGCGATCTCCTTTAATGATTTGTGCGTTGCCCGCACGAATCAACCCGGTTGAAAAATCCTGCATGTCAGAGGTGGCAGGGAGGCTCGGCTCCTCCTCCTCCCAGATGCGGCGCGGTTTGTTGCGGCGCCACAGAGGCAGAGAGCTGATCCACTCCTCCCTAGTGCCGAACGATGGGGGCGGACCGGGAGGTGGGAGAGGGAGGGGCTGAGTCAGGTTTGGGAAGGCCGATGGCTGAGATATCTTCAGGTCGCCAGAGTGACGGTCTTGCTTGAGGACGGGGTGCGCAGGGGGCGAGAGAACTGGGGGACGGGAACGGGCATCTGCACGATGGAGTAGAAATAAAAATGTGGCAACGACGGTGCCAAGAGCTGCGGAGAGTAGCTGCTGGCAAGGCCGGGTACCACAGTGCCGTGAGCCAAAAAAGGCTACGAGGGAGAAAGGGGTCGTGATACAAGTCGTAAGATAATAAGAGCCGGGAGGATGAAGAGACAGAAAGAGAGAAGAGACAGAGAAAAAGAGACGAGATGGCGAACGCGCAGCGAAGGCGTGCCTTTTGTGGCCTCCTTATGAGATGGGGACGATTTAAAGAGTCGCCAGGGTTCTCTACGGGAAGGAGAGGACTGGCAGAGATGATGGATGGAGGCAGAGGGGAGAGGAGAAAAGGAGACCGACAAGAGTTCCGAGACGAGACGGGCCCTCGACGGCGTTGGTTCGAACAAACCGCGTTCAAATTCATTTTCCCTCCATTGCCCTCCACATTATGTAATCGCCTCCCCTCCCACAACGCGACCATGGTCAGCCCCTGCTGCCCCCTACGCCGTGCCACTAACCCCGCCCCCGCTGCGCAGAGCAATGACCTCGACTCGATCACTCTCGGCCAGCTCAAGGCCATGGTCAACTCGGCTCCGAAGCCCAAGGCGCGTACCGCGCGCATACGCCCCCGCTCTTGTAGTCATACCCGCTCTGCAGCAATGCTATTACGACTTTAAATATGATGACGAAGACACCGTCCTGAACGAAATAGAAGAATTTTACTCATACGTAGAAATGCCGCAGGCTTCAGAGAACCTCAGAGCCTGGGACGGCTCGTTTCAGGGAGGTGTGTTTCATCAACCCAGTGCGTGGCTCCAGATCAGATCTAAGCACCTCACGGGAAGAATGGACCAAGAGTCCGCTCTCTAAGCGCAAGGCGCATGTAGAGCTCCTCCTCGAGACTCTAGAGCACAAGGATGCCGAGATCAGATTCACCAACGCGCGCAGGCTGCTCTACATACTGCAAGGTCCGTGCTCGTGCACCTTCAGCAGACGTATTGCTCACCTACGCCCGTGGCAGGCACATTCGCTGAAACCACATCACCTGAGCACCAACTGCACTGGATTTGCGAGAACTGCAAGATCGTGCGTGACGCGAACGGCATGGGTAACATCATCGAGGCTATGAAGATTGCCAGTTCAAAACACGACGTCCTTGGGTGGGACTCACGCTCAGCTGGCTGTTTCCGCCGACCTTACTCTGTTTAGGTCTCTCACAGATGAAGCCGCAGCGCGCATACAGCTCAGTCTTGAGGATAGGGCTGACCTCATGGAAGAAATAACCACAGAGATATCGGTCTATCTTGCATGCTCTATCACTTGATCGAAGTCTTCAAAGGGCATGATGATTTCGCAGACGAGCTCAGTAAGCCTCGTGTCCTCTCTTCGTGAAGATGCACCCGACCATTCTCCAGTGAGTATGGACCCTCCGCTCCCTGTTTACTTTTTCAACGTGGTGTCTGGGCTTCGTGACAAGAGTGCCAAAGGCTACCCAGTGAAGAAGGTAGGAACATTGCCGACCGCATTTCTTGCTCTCATCTGCTGGTCAGCTGTTGTTAGTACTTTGGAAGACGTTATTGGCTTGCTGCGGCGGCTTCCGCGACCTTGAAAGGGCCAAGAAGATCTCTCGTGAACTGTCTGGTTTGGCGCCGGTTCCAGAAGAAGGTAGCGAAATAGACAAAGTCATCGGCCATCCACTGACCTTGTTGGACAATACAGCTGTGCCTATCAAATCCTCGCCCGTCGATATGGAGGCGTTTCACGAAGAGATACGGCCAAATACCCAACATTCTCCACTCCAACGCCCGGTCCTGGCCTTCCGGTTACCAATCCTATCGCTCAGCCAACGCCAATCACTGCGCCTCTCCCGATATCCAAGCTCGCGGAAGCACATAATCCCATACCGGTCAGGCACCACTATCACCACGAGGAGCACGACGTACAACACGCCTCGTTGAACCTCTCCCATGGTTTGCAAGGCGCATCGCAGATGCAATCCGGGTACCGCCCAATTCCGCAGTCTGCCACTCCCGCGCCGTCCCCGCCTCCTACGGCACCCAAGCCGAAGAAGCAACAGTACCAAACAGACCCTACTCGCCCATTCCTATTCCCCTTCTCAAGAACAAGAGGAAGAGACGGCGATATGATGCTTGTGCCATTTGCTATCGAGGAAGCGGAGAGCCTTTACAGTAGGCATATGTACGTGAGCTTGGCGCTGTGGCAAATGTGGCGCACGCGCGAAGAGTGCATTCACTCTGAGAGTGGACTGGAGCATCTGCCAGGATCAGACGATGTCTCAGAGGCCTTTGGCAAGATGAAGCTGAGCGTCAGTGGCTGCTTCAATTGGCAACGGTGCTGGCTCAACTCTTACACTCTGCTCAGGACGAAAACGCGGTCGAGACTGAGGCAGAAGTCCTGGTCGATGTTGCGCTCTTGGACACCAAGATCGCCGAGACAGAGGTAGCAATGAGGGCAACCGAGAATCCCGTCGAGAAGCGTCAACTGAAAATCAAGAGAGAAGACTTGATGCGCTTAAAAGGGTTGAGCAGATCTATGTATGTGGTTATGGATCGCCGGTACACACATTGATATAACTGAGATTGGCAGAGTGCCGTACTTCCTGTGCTATCCAACTGGGTGCTCGTTCTCCTGAAGCTTCTTCTGGCCATCGTAACAGCATCATCTCCCGGTCAGCCGCCAACATCCGCCAACTCCGCAAACTTCCCTCCAGGAGTCTCGTCGCGTGGGTAGTACAGACGGCCACGAACGCTTATGTTGACGCCGTTGTTAGCCCAAGATCCCCAACAACCTCCATTGCACCCCCCAACATTGGACGAGATCGATGTTATCCGCCACCGCGAGATCACGACCAAGGCTGTCTCTGCTATCCTACTGCTCACGCTGAAATGGTTCAAAGTTTCACGTAGGTTCACGCGTTCGACCAAGAATATCTATTACCTGATCGGTTCGTTGCAGATGTCATGAAGTTCCACCATCTCGGCCAGCTCCTGCTCGACACGAATTGCCTTCTTCTCGTTATGAAGATGTTTGGCATGCAAGACGTATCCACAACAGTGGTCTCCAAGGCAGACTCGCTTGACAACAAGTACGCCAACTAACGTAATATACCGTATGGCATACTGAGGTGTTTGATCGTCCAGCTTCTTTCGATATTGCCTCCTTCATTTCTCGAAGAACCCTCAACTTAGCCGGGCGGAAGATAACATGCTCAGCCCTCCAAGGCGCACCGTTACGCGGACCACCATCCTACCGAATGGGACAACAGCCCAAGAGGAGATTGACATGCTCACGGAGTTCTCATGGCGGAATTTCTTCTTCACGATCAACTTCGCCAAGGTCATGCAGAAGCTGTCTAAGCACCGTTCGCATCGCATACGGATGCTCGTTCAGTACAAGAGCACGGTAAGCCACCTCCGCAGCCGCTGCGGCACTTCCGTTCGCTCATGTAGGGCACTACAGGCGGTCTTGAAGCGCGTGTTGAAAGTCCAGCACCCACTCTTACAGCTGCACATCCTGAAGCTGATTAAGAGCCAAGTGCCGTACAGCGGACGACGGTGGCGGCAAAGTACGCGACCGAAGCTGGCGAACGTCCTGCTGCGCTATTAACGCGGATTCCCAGCCAACATGCAGGTCATTACGTCGATCTACCTCAACTGCCGGCCCGACTTACGCGACGAGTGGCTCACGGGTAACGAGGTGGACGATGTTGGGGAAGGACAGGTACGCGTCGCTCCGATCCGACCCCACGCTCAGACTGAGACGTGCCCGGGAATCCCCTTCCAGGCGCAGGAGCAGGCGCTCCGGCAGCTTGTCAAGTTCTGTGCGTCGTCGCGCCTCTCCACTCGTGCATTCCCATTGATCCGATTGCCTGAGTGTAGACAATACCAAGCGGTATGGGCAACAGGCTGTACACATGCACAGCCAAGCGCATCGGCGCTCGGTGAGCATGTCGCACCACCTCGAGGGCTTGCATCCGGGCCCAGAGCTCTCGGGGCTGCTGCGCCCTGTGGGCACCCCAAACGTGGTCGAGGCGGACGTGTTCCCACCGCTACGTGCGCACGCGCCGGACACGAGCATATTCCTTCCGTACATCACCGAGGACATCGCGTTCGAGGAGGAGTACGAGGAGTACCTCTCCGATCTCGGTTGGTCCGACAGTCAGGCGCACGCGCACGGCGCGGAAGGCCGGGGTGCGGGCAGCGACTCCGCGTGGGACAGGCTGCCCGACCTCGCGTCGGAGATCGCGGATGGGATTAGTGACAGTGAGAGCATTGTCGCGATAGGCGAGCTCGGCGACGAAGGCCGCGAGATGATGGGCCGCGAGGGCGCGGACGAAAACTTGAACAACTGGGAGGTGCGCATTCCGATTGCATGAAGCGCGAATGGCGCGCGTTGACCGGGCATTTCGTGTAGCATATGAGCCCAAAGACCATGGCTGCGCTGACCAAGTCACCTGCGGGACCGGGCGTACGCCGCCCGTCGTCCGGGTCGGACAAGCTGCGTCCAATCATGCCGTTTGGCCTGGACGATACTACGAACTACAGCGGTGTAGACGAGGAAGAGGCGGAAGAGCTCGGCCCTGTCCCGAGAGAGAACACTGGCAACTTCCCGTCCGGGGGTGGCGTCGACGAGGTTGAATATGCTTATGGGTTAGCCTGTCTCCTCCTTCCTCGTCATCGACAGGCACTAACGCCGGGGGTAGGATGTGATGTGTAGCTTATGGGTCGGCGTTACGGAAGCATTTGTCCCGAATCACTTACACGCTCTTGCATATGCACACTCCGCTATCTTGTATCCTTTACAAACAGTAGCACTGTTTTTGTTTTTCTGTCGTGTCATGCATCGTGCATCATGCATCATGTGTGAAGGTCGTCGACTGGGAAGAGTCTGCGATTACCTATTGCGGGGATTGGTAAGAGCGAAGATAAACAGCGTCATACAGCCTGGCGGGCTAGGAACGAGGTGCTGCGCAGCCAGCGTCGGCGTTACTCAACACTGTCTGTTTACCAGACTCACTCCCCCGCCCGCTCGTACCCCCGTCGGAGATTGCGCCCTGGGCACAATGCGCGAGCCCTCGACCTCGACATCGTCGCCAGAGAGCATCTCTGTGCCTACCGACTCGTCGCCAGTCATAGCACCAGTCTCCAAGCCAAAATTAAAGCGAAACAGGATCATCTTGTAAGTCAGCGCCGCTTACTCTGCGCTCCGCGCCCTCCAGTGAGGCTCATCGCACACTGCATCTCGGCCATAGGAGTTGCCAGCGTGAGTACCCTCATATCGCAGGTGATGCCCCACGCGTTCCTAGTCTCACGCATGTCTGTGCAGCGTGTCATAGACGAAAACAGCAGGTACGTGCGCCAGCGTGGAGTACCGTGTGCGGTCGTCGGGCTCACGTGTCGGTTGCAGTGTGACCGCGGCCATCCTTGTTCCCGATGGTGCGCTTTAAACATACACTCGACGGCGTTAAGACCAGCATCGCTCATCGGCTCGGCGCTGTAGTGTCAACCGCGGCTCAGCAGACAGCTGCTCATACGAGGAGCCGAAAGAACTCGGGAAGCGCAAGTCAGTAGTTCTCCGTGTTATATCCGATTCTTCCTGTTCCCGCCCGGGGCTTACAATACCCTGCACCCACCAGGCTGTCAGAGACGGGCTTCGCGGATTGGATACCACGCCGCGCACACCCAATTCGTTGCAGAGTGTCCCGAATAGCGTGAACACGCTTGAACAGACCGCGCTCGCAGGCCTTGATGTGCTGCTGCAGGTGCTGCACTCCGCGAACGCGGGCATCGCGTCACCGCAGGCGGCTGAGCTATTTGGGCTCACCAAGGAGCCGGAGCCTGCCTGCCTGCAGGTCGCCGACAGCGCAGTGCAGGTCGCCGTGACCGCGCTCAACCAGCTGTCACAGCAGTCAGACTCACCTGAGTCTCTGAGCCCGTTCGCGCCCGTCGCGGGAATCGTACAGCACGTACGTGTCACACATGCCCTGCTTTTCACACACCTTCTTGCGCCCTCCTTGGTCTTGTGTTAACTGCTGTCTTCTTCGGTATTATTAGCTCCGTGGTTTTGGCACGCCGACGCCGCTCTCCGAGCTGCAGCGCCATTTCCCGAACCAGAAGATCACCGCGTTCCTGCTGACGTACTACTTCGACAAGTCGTCCTGCCACTGGATGTTCCCCGTTATCCACCGGCCATGTTTTGAGAACTACTATCGCACGTTCTCAGCCGGCCCGCTTCCGCCCAGCATTGAATTCGTCGCGCTCCTTGCGATCACCTGCGCGACGGCGTTGCAGTTCCTGCCAGAATCACATAAGGATGTATGGGTCACTTTTATCTGCGATGACGTGGCTCTGACCGGCGATAGGCCATTACATTGGCTGAATATCCAGCGGGAAGGAAGGTGCTGCAGCAGCGGCTTGTCGACTTCGCGCGCTCGGTTCTCTTCACGTGCACCGAGTATCCACTCTCGTCTCTTGAGCGCGTTCAGGCTCTCCTTCTCTTCTCTGTATATCAATGGGTATGTCAGCCTACTCGGTTTCTGCTCATGGCGCCTGAACTTTGTCCAGAATGAGGCAAACGCGGGCGAGAGTTGGTACATCGCTAGCCTTGCAATCCGGATGGCACAGACCCGTAGGAGTTCATCTCACATGCATTGCTTCCTGGCTAATGATGCGGTTCTAGTTGCCTTGAATCGTGATGGCACTACTACCTGGCAGATGCGGCCTGAGGATGCTGAGATTCGCAGGAGACTTTGGTGTAAGTAGCCTTACCCGAGGTACCTTAGCCCAGACATCTCACATGCACCGGCTCCAGGGACGCTTTTCCTGATGGACAGGTAAAAACCACTGACCATCGTCTCGGGCTGGTAACTCACGACGTGTCAAGAATCCATAATATGGAATACCGACGCCCGTACATAATATTTGAACAGGTTGGTATCTCCCAGTTCAACCTCGACAAATGCCATTTTGCTGATGCCATCTCAGCACACGGACGTCGCGCTTCCCATGAATCTGGATCAAGTAGATGTTGTCGATACTCCAGGGTTGACAGGAAAGCCAGTTGAAGAAGCGACAGATTCCTGTGCGTCCAATTCGGCTTGTAAGACTGGTTTGACTGACGTGAGGCACAAGTGTATCATTTGTATCACTGCAAGATCCACCGACTCAGTGGGCGCATCTGGGATGCGTGCTTCAGCGTTGCGCTCCCTACCTATCGGATGATCATGGACTTTGAGGAAGAGCTCAGAAAGTTCGACCTTGATCTTCCCACTTCACTACGATATCAGACGACTCAAGTGGCTCTTGCTCGGCCTTATCTGGCCTTCCAAGTACGGTTGCCTTGCTGCTTATCCAAACAAGATAGTGCTGACGGCCATGTACAGTATAAGATGCTGACGATGGAAGTTACCTACCATCGAGCGCAGCTCCTGGTAAGTGAACACATAGATCTAGAGAACGAACCGCTCAGTACAGGCACAGCGACCGTTTTTGTTCATTCACCCAACGAAGGAAAGAGATTTCGACGGCTTGTCTGAACAAGATAGGAAGCTTTCTGTGTTCCACAAACACGCAAGGGCAATCTGTATCGCCTTTTGGTGAGGAATGCACTCTTTTGCCACGAATACGCTCCTAAGGTCGTTATACAGCAAGCGGCAGTTGGCTCTGTTGCAGCTGATTCAGAGCGCGGCCGAACCCGGACATATGGTGTGGTCGGGTTTGTCGTTGGCGGCTTTCAAGCCTGCATGTGAGTCGAGAGACTACCATCGAAGCACGTGGAAGAGCTCAAACACATCCCAGTGACCCTTGCCATCGCCATTATCATGGACACCCAAAACCCCGAGAATGAGGAGCTCGAGGAGTGGATTGCATTCGCGCAAGGCATCCTCGTGGACCTGAAGCCCTATAACACGCTCGCGCAGAAGGCCCTCGACCACCTCGACGTGATCCGCAAGCGCACGACGTTCGTGCTCGGCGTTGTCACGGGTCACTGCCAGGCGAGCGACCCGGACGACCCGTCGAGCACGGGCATCGCGCCCGCGATGAGCCTTGCGCAGCGCCTTGATGGTGCGACGCGCACGCTCTCGCAGCCGCAGTCGTGCATGCTCGACCATCTCGGCCGCGAGGAGGCGGCGAACCCGCTGTGGTCAACGCTGCACCCGGGCGTCTTCGCGGGGCACTTCCCCGGCATAGAGTCGCTCAGCGGGCCCGTGAACCCGCAGAACCTGGAGCACTTCCTCGACAGCTGCCTGTCGATGCACTCGCGGCTGCCGCACACGTTTACGTTCTGATCTCGGTCACGCTGCACCTCTATGGGTTATGGTAGTCATCTAGTCTTCTCTCTGTTGGTACATCTGCATTTGATCTGGTTTGTTACCCTAATCTCCACCCAGTTAGCTATCCTGTAAAGCACTCGGTTATTGTATTGCTACGAATCGAACGACGCGGTGGTTCTGGATGTGGCCCAGGGACTCCCGGCGGCGTAGAAGTCCATCGGGTAGACACCGTCCTCGTCCATCCATCCTCGCGCCTTGCCCACTGCCACAGCCGTCTCGTAAGGACTCAGCAACGGCCGCTCGAACGCATAGCCCCAGTCGATTGAGAGGCGTGGACACGACGTCTGCACGAATGCCGAGATGTGCGGGTTGAATAGGGCGAGTTTTGCGGGCGACAGCTCTGAGAGGAGGATGGGGACGTAAGGAATGGGGGTGCGGGATTGCGTCAGCTGTCTTGTGATAGCCTAATTGTACAAGACATCAAGCAAATGCATGCAGTGTGCGGGAAGAAGTTCCGCACCTGGAGTTGCCTGAAGCTGCCCTGTCGACCAAGCGTGCCCAGCACGACGCCCCACGCAGGCGGATCGCCCGCAGCAGGGCCCTCGCCTGCCGCATGGTGCGCAATGACATCGATACTCTTGCGCGCGGCCGACACCGCATCATTGCGCACCGCGCGCATCTCGCGGTGGTCGTACCGCTCGCGCGTGAGCTTCTTCGAGTACGGGTCGTACCGGAACGCAGGGACGGTCGGGTTGGCAATCATGATCGCCTCGAGGTGGAAGCGGCCATCGCCGAGGTAACTGCTCGCTCCGTCAGTGCACTGTCGTTGGTTGTGGGGGACGGAGGACGCACATGAGTGCGTCGGCCTCGCCCAGCGGTGGCGCTGTGCAGCCGAGGATCTCGCCTGGCGAGAGAGGCTTTGATCGTGGGATCGTGGCTTCATACTTCCCCATCCAGAGCTTGGCCGCTCGAGAGTCTGCAGGCGATGCTTCTGAGCCAGCCTCCTGCGTGCCGCCTCGAGCAGCCCTGTTGGTGTCACAACGGCGTTGGATCGGAGTACTCCGAGCTGAGGTCTTCCTTGAGCTGCTGCAGAGCTGCTACGAACTGAATGGTAGACACCAGTGCCAAGCGCGTCGCTACGGCTTGTGCTGCCTGTGCAGCTTTTTCGCTCGAGTCTCCTTCGGCTCCTGATATGACGTCGGGGCCCTCAATGCACAGATGCCGCGAGCGTCCGACGGGCTGCCCAGCAGGGATCAACCGGTCTGTCTCCTCGTGGTCCAGCAGCGTCTCGTGGAACAGATCGCGGTCGCTGGGAAAGTTCAGCCTGACGGTCTGCGCGAGGTGAGTAGAGTCGACGGCAATCTCGACGAAGACGTATAGAGTCCGGATGGTCGTTTGATCCATCGGAACTACCGAAGGGTCAACTGTATGGCGAGGAGCGAGGTGGAGGGGCCTGCGGACCGAGACAACTGTGTCCGTAGTGCACGAGCATGTCGCACCCTAGCGCAACGGCAGTGTAGTCGTCGACGCAGCATGCACCGTACGTGACATCTCCCATGATGACGGTAAGGGCATCGGTGAACCTGGTAGGTACATAAAAGTGTCCAGCCATCGAATCTGCTAAAGACAAGCGCGGGTACGCACCTCTCGATGATATCCGCGATCGTGCACGCAAACATCTGTAGGCCCTCAGGCATCTGCAACGCGATCATCTTCGCGCCATTTTTCCGGATGTGGTGTATCGTCTTGTGTATTTCGAAAGAGTAATTAGACGGCAGCTGCTTGATCGCATTGTCCAGTTGCACATCGGCCAGGATCTCCTGGGGAATCTGGTTGGCTACGGCTGCCGGGGCGCCAGACCTCGACGGCCGCGAGCTTTTGGTGCCAACGAAACGCTTTTTGACGGGTTTTTTGGTCGAGGAGGATGCAGCGGGGGCGTCCGACATTTTGGTAGAGTTGTTCGGGTCGGAAGGCTGCAAGCCGAGAGGATTCCGCTCCGGGGGCCCACGTGGGGATGCGTCATAGACGCCTTTGGCTTCGTGGCGGTTGGTCCCCGCGTTCAACTCGGAACACTCGCCCGCTCCGGGGCAACGCGTCTCTCCCTCCCTCTCCGCCATGTCATCCCAGTATCCCGCGAGCCATCAAGGCGGCCGCTGCGCCATGCGCGGGTCGTGCGGGTCCAAGTCTATCTTCGGGAAACCCTTACCATGTCCGTATGACGGACCGGCATATGAGGTACGGCGCCACCTTTCTCCGAGCGGCTCGCCGTTGACTATGGCCACGATATTTCAAGCCAGATGACAAAACTAGATCCCTCTTACTCGAAGTGTGCGGCGAGGAGCTCGCTGACGGACCACTCTGCTGCAACTCCGACCAGCTCGAGGTCCTACAGAGCAACCTGAACCAGGCAGAGCCACTCATCACATCATGTCCAGCTTGCCGCAATAACTTCCGTTCCTTCTTCTGCCATTTCACTTGTTCCCCGGACCAGGCTTCCTTTGTCAATGTCACCTCCACGCAGGTATCCTCTACTGGGAAAACCGCCGTCGCGTCCCTGGATTTCTTTGTCTCCGAGCGCCACGGCGAGGGCTTTTTCAACAGCTGTAAAGACGTGAAGGAAGGCGCGACGAATGGATATGTCATGGACCTCATCGGAGATGGTGCAAAGGACTATCCAGCTTTCCTCAAGTCTATGGGGCAGGAGAAGCCTCTCGGAAGCCCTTTCCAGATCAACTTCCCCTCCTCAGTACCATCAGGCTTGGAAGCCTTCGACAAGCTCCCAAGAAATTGCGCAGACAACGACCTCAAGAGCCGATGCACTTGCGTAGATTGCCCACAAATATGCCCGACCCTTCCCGAGCTTCCCCCCACCGGCAACACATGTCACGTCGGAGCGCTGTCATGCCTATCCTTCATCCTCATCCTGGCTTACTCACTTTGCCTCGCCGCCTTTATGACTGGTTTTAGTTTACAGACTGTCCTGCGACGCCAGAAGGAGCGGAAATACGATCGCCTGGCACTGGCCGTAGAAACCGCCTCTGACACCCCTCTCTCCCCACGTTCCCGTTCCCGAGATTTGGTCGGCGCCTCGTCTTTGGCACGATATATCGACGGCGAGCAGTCGTCCCACAGCACTACCGGATTGCGTGGCGCTGGTCGTGGCGTCGCGCTCTTGGACCCTCTCGACAGTGTTCAGCCTCGACAATACCGCCTCAATGCGGTGCTCCGCCGTATGTTTTACCAGCTCGGTCTTATCGCCGCGTCATTCCCATGGGCGACATTCGCTGTGGTGTTCACGCTTATGGGCCTCCTCAACATTGGTTGGGGTAGTTTCAGCGTTGAAACGGATCCCGTGCGGCTGTGGGTTGCACCCGACTCCGAGAGCAAGATACAGAAGGACTTCTTCGATCAGAACTTTGGTCCATTCTACCGACCCCAGCAGATTTTTGTTACCTCCGCCCCTTCCATCAAGCCAGATTCACTCATACAGACAAAGGAGCCTGTGCTTTCTTGGGAGCACCTCAAGTTCTGGTTCTCAGTCGAGGACGACATCCGCTCCCTTCGCTCTTCGCCGAATGGATATAGTCTTTCGGACGTGTGTTTTAAACCCGCAGGTCCCAGAGGCGCTTGCGTCTTCCAGTCCATCACAGCGTGGTTTGACAACGACATCGACAATACCGACCCCGACTCGTGGGAGGAGCGTGTGGAGTCATGCGCGAACGCTCCTGTCGACTGTCTCCCCGATTTCCAGCAGCCGTTGGTGCCGAAGTACATCATGGGAGGTATACCAGGAGACAAGTATCTCGACGCGCAAGCATTGGTGGTTACCATCGTTGTGTCTGACTCCCTTGACCCCGAGATCCAAGAAAGGGCGATGGAGTGGGAGCGCGCTCTCGCAAGCTATCTGGCAGACCTCCAGGAACGGGCACCCCCAGAAGCAGGCCTAGAAATCTCGTATTCTACAGGCATATCATTGGAAGCAGAAATCAACAAGAGCACAAACATGGACGTCAAGATTGTGGTCCTTTCGTACCTCGCCATGTTCGTCTACGTGGCCCTAACCCTAGGCTCGGGTTATCCTGGCAGGGACGAGGAAGGAGTCTTAGCGTCTTTACACCGTTGGGCGGTCAACCTTCCCCGATTCTTCTCCCAGTCGTCGGGATCTTCTACTCTGTCGTTAGACTCCCGCAACGCTCCGCGCATATTTCCCCAACTTCCCCGCAAGCTCTTCGTCGGCTCGAAGTTCACATTGGGACTCTTCGGCATCGCGTTGGTCATCTTGTCGGTTTCATCCTCCGTGGGGCTGTTTTCTGCGTTGGGTGTCAAGGTCACCTTGATCATCGCTGAGGTCATCCCGTTCCTCGTTCTCGCCGTTGGCGTCGACAATGTCTTCATCCTCGTCCACGAACTCGACCGCCAGAACCTCCTGCACGGACCAAACGCATCCGCGCCAGAGCAGAACCTTCCCTATCCAACACCCGCATCGCCAAATTCACGCCGCTCTCAGACCGAGTTCACGCAGGCCGAGTCGGTCGACGCCGCGTCTGTGCCTCTCTATTTGACGCCGGAAGAGCGCGTGGCCCGGACACTCGCGAAGATGGGACCCTCCATCATGCTCAGCTCTGTGACGGAAACCCTGGCCTTCGCACTTGGTGCCCTCGTGCCCATGCCGGCTGTGCGCAACTTTGCACTCTACGCCGCTGGCAGCGTGCTGTTGAATGCGCTACTTCAAATGACGGTGTTCGCCAGCGCGATGGTGCTTGACCTACGCCGGACTGAGGTGAGCGCTAATCTCGGCGCTGCTTTGTCCTCGCTGACGTCATTATCAGGCCGGACGAATGGACTGTTTCCCCTGCATCCAGCTTCCAGCGCGTATTCAGTTGCTTGAGCCGACTGCGAGTGGCAGCAGCCTCAGCACCCTTGCTCGCCTCATCCGGAAGTACTACGCACCCTTCATCCTCCGCCCCGTGGTCAAGGGTGCCGTCATGTTGATCTTTGGTGGTTTCTTCGTCGTCTCCGTGATATCGATACAACATATCGAACTCGGACTCGGTAGGTCCATCCTGGACAAGAGTCTTGGAAGTTCGCTGACCTGGCGTCAGACCAAAGGCTCGCCTTGCCGTCAGATTCCTATCTCGTGCAATACTTCAACGACATGGATTCCTACTTGGACATTGGACCTCCCGTCTACTTTGTCACACACAATGTCGATGTCACACATCGACCCGGACAGCAGGCGCTCTGCGCGCGCTTCACGACCTGCGACGAGTTCTCTATTGCAAACACACTCGAAGCGGAGCGCAAGCGCCATGAGGTGTCGCGCTTCTCGGACCCCACTGCCTCCTGGGTTGACGACTTCCTGACGTGGCTCAACCCCAGCATTGATTGCTGTCGCGTTCGCAAGCGCAACCCGGACGTATTCTGCTCCCCCAGGGAAAGTCCCCGCCTCTGCCAGCCTTGCTGGGCCGGAAAGGATCCTGCCTACAACATCACGATGGAGGGTCTCCCGGAGGGCGAAGAGTTCATGCGTTACCTCAAGCAGTGGCTCATTTCCCCAACTGGCGAGGACTGCCCACTCGGTGGGCAGGCTGCCTATGGCACCTCTCTGTCGCTGAACGACGCCGAAGACGACGTCGTCGCGTCGCACTTCCGCACTTTCCTCGACCCGCTGAAGACACAGGCGGATTTCATCGACGCGTTCGCCGCGGCGCACCGTATCGCCGAGGACATGTCGCAACGCACGGGCGCTTCCGTCTTCCCCTACTCGTTCTTCTTCGTCTTTTTCGACCAGTACGCGCACATTGTGTCCATCACGCAGGAGGTGCTTGGCCTCGGCCTCGCGTCCGTGCTCGTTGTCACGGCTGTGTTCCTCGGCTCGTGGCGCACTGGCACGATCGTCACTGCCGTCGTCGCGCTGACCGTCGTGAACGTCATGGGCGTCATGGGCATCTGGGGCATCAGCCTCAACGCGATCAGCCTGGTCAACCTCGTTATTTCGCTCGGCATTGCGGTCGAGTTCTGCGCGCATGTCGCGCGCGCATTTATGAACTCAGGCACGGGGTTGCCTGTGGACCACCCTGCGGGCCAGAAGGAACGCGACGAGAGGATGTGGACTGCGTTGGTCGATGTAGGGCCATCGGTGCGTGCTACCACTGTTTCTTCCTTCCCCATGGCCTAACGCAGTCATCGCACCCAGGTGTTGTCCGGAATCACATTCACGAAGCTCATCGGCATGTGTGTCCTCGCGCTGACGCGGTCCAAGCTCCTCGAGGTAATCGACACACCATGCGCTCTGCGCCCAAGCTGACCACGCCTCGCGCCACGCAGATATACTACTTCCGCATGTGGTTCTCCCTGATCATCTCCGGCGCGCTGCACGGCCTCGTCCTGCTGCCCGTCGTGCTCAGCCTCGCGGGCGGGCCCGGCTTCCCGCTACAGGAGGCCGACGAGGAGTGGATGTCGAACGCGATCCGCAGCGACTACGAGTACACGTGCGTCGCTTCTCCCGCATGTCATCCCGCGCGTGCTGGTGCTGACTGGTGCTGCAGGCCGTTCCTCGCGGATGACACGTCCGTCCATAGCGACTGAGGATCTTCTGGACTATAATCGACTTAGCAGCACGTGTTCGCTTACAGTACTACATAATCTGCATCTACGTGTGATTTCTCCGCGTTCGCTTCAATATTCGTGTTCACGGCGGCGCGCAGCACACGTTGGCCGAGCCGGCACGGAACACCTGCCATCGGCGCGAAGGTGTTCTGGCAGGGACTCTGCCGACGCCGCGATCGCGTTCATTGCGTTATGTAACATCACGGCACCCCCCACGTAAACGCCTCGAGCAAGAGAAACATGATCAGTCCAGTGCCTTCCAGTGCCCGATGCCATTCAGGGTCAGGGCCAGGACTGTTCATTTCCGCGATACGATACAGTCAAACTTGTCATAACCCATACCCGTGATAATCCATAACCTGCAATAACCCATAGGGTTTTCAGTCCACGAAAACACAGATTCAGGCCCACCGGTGCCTCCCAAACCCCATAACCGGTCATAACCCATGGCTTTGGGCTTCCACCCAAGGCTATGGGTTAAGACAAGTTTGACTGTAACGAAGTACATAATGAGTTGCCTTCCGTCGGCGGCCAGTTAATCGGTTGATCGATCCGCGTCGCGGAGTCTACTTTACCACCCGCGGTCTCATTACTTACTCCCACTTATAGGGGACGAGGGGGCGAGCTTGAGCTTATCTGCCATCTCTCGTGCGGGGCAGGGCCCGGGGATATCCGGACACAGTTACAGACACGGAAATGGACAAATGGACACGGTCATTCGGCGAAGGGCACAGGCATGACAACACAATCATATTCCGAACCGCGCAGGGCGGGTCATAATTATTACGAATGCGGGTGCGAAGGGCATGACGAGATGAGGTGAGATAACACGGCGAGAGCGCTGCGCTGGTTAATTGAAACAACAAGAGTCATGACTAGACAGGGCAGGGCGGACATTGACGACAGTGGAGCATATAAAAAAAGAAACTATGGGTGGGTGGTAGAGAGATAGCACGATGACAGTGATGATGGTTCGGGGGCGGGCCGAGCCATATATCATAGATATTACGATGTGCGGAGAGAGAGAGAGCAGAGTGAGTTAGTTTGACGGGAGAGGCCTACTTAAACAGATCGGATAGATCGGACAAAACGGGAGGGAGAAACAGAACAGACGAAGAAGGATTCGGGGAGGGATGGGGAAGGGGTGATTGGACAGCTTTGCGATAATATATATTCCAAAGCAAGGCGAAGTTCACAGCGAGACGAAACAAATCGAGAGATGGAAATGGGTGGTGAGCATAGCGAGTGCGTGATGCATGTGTGCGTGCTTGGGGTGTGGGGGTACTTGCGGCGAGCGCAAGGGTGGCTCATGCGGACGGGCTGCTGTTGCCGGACTTCCACGAGAGCGGTGGCGCCGCACCGTGGTGGTGCATGCCATCGAGGTCAAGGCTCGCCAGCGTGCCGTTGAAATCCGTGATCGCGTCGTGCTCGAGCTCCGGCATCTCAAAGTAGTCCCCGCGCTCGTGGCGGCGGCGGGTACCCGACGTGGGGCGTAGCGGGATTGCACCTACGGGCTTGTCGAAGAACGTGGTATACCGTGGCACGGTGATCTTCCCGTCCGCGCCGTGCTTGTTGCTCGCGTCATGCGGCACGGCGGGTGCGGGCCCGAAGCCCTGCTGGAAGCCCGCGATTGATGTTGGCTGGTGCAACAGCGGGGGCTCATGCTTCCTCATTGCAGGATCGCCGGTGAAGAGGTTCGGGTCGGGAGAAAAGGGCGAGAAAGAGCTCGAGAGGCTCGCGCGCGGCGTCCGTATGTCGCCAAATCCCCCGGAGGGCTGCGCGCCGAACGGCGAAGCGCCGTTACTGTCGCGCGTAGAGAAGACGACGCTGCGCAGATGGTCTTCGCTTTGCTGGTCGGACTGCTGGAGCTGGGGCTGGGACTGCTGCGAGCCTTGGATATCGCTACCGACTCCAGGGCTGAAGAAGCCTGCGAGCTGCATCTGTTGCAGGAGTTGGACGGTCTGCTCCATGGTGATCGGCGTGCCGCCACGCGGTGCAACCACCTGGCTCTGTAGGTGTGCCTGCAGTGAGGCCGCCTGAGCTGCCTGGGCTGCGGCCTGTGCGGCTTTGTCTGTGGGCATATTAGCATAGGTGACCGGAGACCAGGGGGCGCGTAGATGGGCGCTTACATTGGCTGCGTCCCCAGCTGAGTCTGATACGACTGCCTCCAATCGGAAAGCCTTGCATCTTCTCGATGGCGCGCTCGGCGTCCGCCTTCCGCACGAACTGCACGAATCCACAGTGTTTCCCCACGGGTACCTTGACCTACGGATGACGGACATCAGAGTGTGAAGACGATGATCAGAGAAGCAGACATACGTAGTGGATGTCACCGAAAGGAGCAAAGAATGTCCGTAGCGTCTCCTCAGAGATGAGCGGCGACAGGCCGCCGACGAAGACCGTCGTATTGTACGGGTCCGTCGACGTGAGTTGCTCTCCGTTCGGCCCGATGAGATTGCTCAGGATCGCCCGCGCCTGAGCCTGGTGCTTCCACGACTCTTCCGCAAGCGCGTACCGCGAGGGCGTTTGCTCGCCACCCTGATGCGCGAACGGCGCCGTAATCGAGGGCGGCGTATCAGAGGCCGGTTGCTTAGACGGTGGTGCCGAGTTCGGGTACGACCCCAGCTGCGTAAGCACGTTCTGTTGCGGCTCGTTGGAGTCCGCGCTCGCGAGCGTCGAGCCCGACCCGCTCGTACTTGGCCCAGAGCTGAGTGACGGCGCCGACAGCGACGACGACGAGCCGGAGGAGGACACGGCGGAGCTGCTGAGCGAGTTCGATGAGCTCGCGATAGGTGACGAGACGCTCTTGGACGGCGTTGGGGCCGGAAGCGGAAGCGCGAGGGTAGGTCCATGCGAACCAAAGCCAGTTGGCGGAATCTGAACCTGTGGGAGATCTTCGGCAGGGGGCGCCTTATACTTGGCGGTGGCAGGAGAAATGCGCACTGAAATGGGCGGACGATAAGCTTCTCTCGACTGGGGGACAAAAGCGCTCGAACTCACTCGGACGGGAAAGGCAGTACAGACCGTGCATCTCGATCAAGGCACGTTGCTGGTCGGCCTCATCAGTGAAGCTGCACGTTTATGGTCAGCGGTAGTATACATACATGGAGGGTTTAGACGTACCGGACGAAGCCATATCCCCTCGAGACGCCGGTCACCGGGTCGAGCATAATCTTTGCGCTCTTGCAGCTGAGGAAGGGGCGGATGAATTTGGGCTCGCGGTCGTTGCGCAGGCCAAGAACGGGATTGCGGAATACTGCAACAAGATCCGAGTTGGATGCCTCAGGTGCAAGATCACCCACGAAGATGCTGTACTCTTTGGCATACTGTTGCTGCTGGTTGGTAAACCCGGGTGGCGAGAGCGACGGCGGGATGGGCGTGGAGGATGCCCAGTTAAGAAGGAATGGCTTGTTCGAGTTTGGCATCGTGAGGGGAGTCCCGCTCCCACTGTTATTGATCTGAGCAAGCACGGATGCGGCATGTGTGGGCGAGGAGAAAGTCAGGAAACAGTAGCCCGGGTTGTTAGCTTGCTGGCCGGTGAGCGAGTCGGGTGAAGGATGCGGGACCTTGACGCTGACAGGGTCCCACCCCATAAGGGTACAAACTTGCTTGGCGTATTCTTCGTCCATCCACGGTTCGAGTTCGCCCCACCAGAGTGTTGAGCGTGTCAAAGGCGAAGCGGAGGGGAGCGGGTGGGCGGTGGGCGACGAATAGACGAATGGCGGCTGCGCAGACTGATTCACAGATGTCTGTGACGCACGTGGTGTGTGCGAGTCGCGGTCCTTGTACGCGGATTGGGGGTAAAGACCGTTACGACCGCCGTCTAAGCTGCTGTAACCAGCGGGCCCGCTGCTGGGGGAGAGGGAGGGAGATGGGAGGGAGAAAGAGGGTTGGATTGTTGAAGTTGCGGCGGGAGATTGGGAATGCGGCTATTTGTACCGAGCGTAGATGGCCAAGCGTCATTGGGACCAATACCATACTCTCGTTCTTGCATTCCAAAAGATCGAGGGGAAGTCGATTGTGTGGGTGAGAGTGTCGTGGACCTGTGGGGGATGTAGGCCGGTGCAGGGCAATCCTGAGCGGAAAATCCATTAGCTGACGCGAGAGAAAATCTACTGTAAGCGTTGGGCTGGTCGTAGTCGGCGCCCGGTCGGGCCACGAGGCCAGGGGGGAACTCCGGGTCAGAGACTTTGCGAAGGGACATCTAAGGTCAAGTGGCTTGGGTAATGTGTAATTCGACGCCTGCCAATGAAGGGCGGTGGGGCGGGAGGATTACGGCGAGATTAGATGTTAGCTGATCACGACTTTGCCTTGTTGAACAGAACGGAGCAATGCTAGAAGGGTAGAAGAAGGGGTGGTTTACGAAAGCGAGAAGACAAGGGCAGGGTCGACAAAGCAGATCGAACAGTGGGATGGTTTCGATAGCAGGATGAAAAGAAGGTAAATGGTGTCTGAGGTGGATGTTGAGATGGTTCTGTGAGATATTTGGGTGGATCGGGTGGATGACGTTCCGAAGGAGGAGACCGCAGTTTTCAGGTGAGGATAGAGAGCGAGAAGAAAGAGCAGCCCAAGGGGACGAGGGAGGTTGGTGCCAGACTGGATTAGCCAGTGCGGAGTCCGGAAGTGGCGGAGTTGGCGCCCGCATGTGTTTCGTTTGAGATTAAACTTTTTATCGAACTCAGCGGAGATGGCCAAATCAGTGTGGCGGACCCATGAGGATCTCAAAATTAAGTAGGCTAAAGGAGACCTCAATAGGACCGAGTCAATCTGTGGCCTTGGTAGCCTCCATCTGCACATGACGAGGGATATTCCCCAGGGAATATTCGGTGATCGCGTGCCGGAGATGTGACCGGGCCACGCGGGGGGCAGAGCAGATGCGCATCAAGAGCTGATGGGCCCGATGACAAGACTTGGGTGTGCGATGGGGCCCAGTGGAACATGGGGAGCGCATATGTGCGGGAGAAAAGGGAGGCGGAGGTGGAGGCGAAGAAGAAGAGCACTATTGAGGTGGTAGTTACCTGTTTTGTGGGTCCGTGTGGGTCCCCGTAATGTAATCTGCGATCCGGGCGGTTGCGCGTACATGCGCGCCCGGCCCAGTAGATGTGAGATGTAGCCATAGCACCGTTCTACGGGAGAACTCAGAATGGCTTCCTATGAGCATGTTGTGTTGCCGGGCAGAGGGGAACAATGACAGGTGCGCATGCGGCGGGGGACGTCGACTCATGGAGGGGAGCTGCGGGTCGGCCGGGCCTGGGCGGGCTGGCGGGAGCCGGTGGGTCGCGGCCGGCGGGCGCATCAGGCGAGGGGCGGGTTCTTGCGATTGAGCGCTCCTTGCGCATATATCGACATTTTGACGGAGCGTTGGTCGTTGCCCGCAACCGTCGCGTCCTCTTCTCCTCCCTCCGCCCCTCCACGTCCTCCTCCCCGTCCACGGCCCACGGGCCTTCCCTTCCTCTACCCTCCTTTCTCACCCCCGTCGCCTCTCCTTCCCCTCCGTCCCCATCTCTGCCATGCCTTCCCGTCGTCCCTCCGCGTCTGCCAACCACAGCTCCTCCGCTCCCTCAACCTCAATTCGTCAGCATCGCAGCACTGAATCTCGTCACGGCCTTCCGCCCCCAAGCCAAGCTCCTTCCCTATACTCAAGTACCACTTCCAATTCCCCTGCTACTGCCCACCAGAAGACGATCATCAATATACTAGTCAACCGCCTCAAGGAGAAGGTCCGTTGTCCTCCCTCCTTCATCCCTCCACCTCACCTTTATTCTCTCCAGCTACCCTCTAATACTGGTAAAGATTTAACCGAAGTAGAAAATGACCCTGCCGTTGTCGAGGCCGTCCAATGTCTCGTCGAGCTGTCCAAAGATTCCCTCAACATCATCGGCCTTGCCTTGGCCGAGGTTCTGGACAAGTTTGTCAAGGTACTCTCTTCCCTTCTCGTCATTTGCTTAATCAGGTTCTCAGTAACTCCAACAGCAGAGCACGTCAAATATTCAGTCGGTGCATGTTCTCCAATCGCAACTCCTCATCCTCAAGGTCCTCTCTGTGGCCATGGCCTCCCGGTGGACTAGGCACACGGAAGACGCGCGCGCAGCATCCACGACTGGCTCGTCCAGCACGGCCGTCCCCTCATCCCCTGTGATAGCAAGTCGGGGAAGCAAGAAAAGTCGCCAGCCGTCTTCAGAATACCTCTCCATCAATGGCAACTTGACAGAGCCCCCTCCTCTAGATGAGAACTGCGCCCATTATCTCCTGATCATAATGGTCGGCTTCCTGCGCCAAACCGCCCCTCCGGAAGGGCGACTCATGTCCTCCGCTAATCTCTCCTTCGAGGCGACATTCCATGACTTCGAGACCATAGACAATATGGATTCTCCCTTATTCGCCTCGGATTACATTTCTGAAGACCTGGGGCTCGCAAGTGACCCTCAGCTCCCTGGATCGTCTACACGACCTTCCAACGTATCCTCCCCGTCCGTTAATGACTCCCAGTTCACCGTCACACCCATGCCGCAACATAACACAAAACTCGAGGAGACGCCGAAAAATCTCGCGAAATCCCACTTTTCACTGAATGCGCTCATCCTCAAATTCGCTGGTCGCATCGTGTATCACCTCTCTGCGTCAAATTGGCCTGTCGTATTGCAGCGCATCCGGACGAAGATCCGTCAACTTGCTGATGCTGTCGACGACAACACTGACACAGTCGACCTCAGCCTCATGAAGCACAGCTCCCTTGATCGCACACGCCTGGTCCAGATCCTGCAAGGTTAGTCCCTCGCAGGTGCGAATATATGCGCATTGATGCATATCTCCTTATCAGAGTTATCTTCGCTGTTAGTCAACATGAGGCAGGAAGCTAAAGTTGCAGTCGCGGTGCCTTTGCGGACGGCCATATGGAACTGGATTGGCCTGTTTCCGGATGAATACAACGAGGCTATCCGCACGCATCGTCGCCTCGAAGGCACCCCTGAGCGTGTGTTTGATTTGTTGTGGGATCCCTCGGAAACCACAACGGCGCGGGCCATCTGGCCCACCCTTGCCGCCCTCGCAGTCATCTCATCGGAACGCATGCGCACAGACCTGAGAGGGTCGAGCATGAGCAATCTAAAGAGGGTGGGCGTGGTTCCCGTGATTCACGCACATTCTCTCTGATTCGTGTGCTGCAGTTCACTAACCGGCTCGGGGAAGTCGCCCAGGCACCTAGAGAGCCTCGCGATGGATCTGGAAAGATGCGCGATACGCCTGGAAAGCTGCGCGATGTCTCTGTCGTATGCATCCTTGACCTGTGCCGAGGTGCCGCCCGCGCACGCCCAGACACAGGCAGGGACCTGCCCATTCACGCCAATGTGTCTGATTACGTCCACGAAGTCAAGGTAAACCATTAGCATGCTGTACATGGCAACTGAAGGCCCAATTCTGCGCAGAACATCCTCACTCATTGGGATTATCAACGACCGGACCATCAACGACCATTCTGGGAGTCGCCCGACGAGATTGACGTGGCCGTATTTGCGGATGCACTCGTGGCGCTCTACAGGTTCTCGCCGCTGGAGGACGTCCTACCCCTCTTCAAGACGTGCCTGGAGGCGGAGCGCTCGGATGCTGTGAAGTTGGTTGCCGTCAAAGCGTCAGTCACCCTGAGTGTCGAGGTGAGCGATTTTCAGTTGCGTATCTCGAATCACAGCTCATCGATGATGGCCAGGCGCGAGCCATCTCTTGGCAGCCCTCGATAGGCCCGCTATTCGAAGCCCTCGCGGGACGCTTCCGCACGATATTCAAGGTGAGCATATCGCCTCCTTTGTCCCTCCCCGCGAGTTTTCAACTGTCCTCTCTCGCGGGTTGCAGTACGGCGGCGTTCGGCGCAACGAGGTCGACGAGAACGGCACGCTCAAGCGCGCCGCGCCGCGCCCCAAAGCGAAGCGCTACGTCGCGGAGACGGTCGGGGACCGTGAGCTCGTGCTCATCGCGATCCTCGGTTTATGGCGCGCGAGCCTCGGCTGGAGCTTCACGGGCCTCACGAAACAAGAGATGGAAGAGTGGGTGCCGATGGCGCTCACCGTATGGGAGCAGCAGAAAGACATGGCTGTGCAGTACTCGATCGCCATCGCGCTTGGCACCGTCGGCATTCAGCTCGACCAGCTGCGCCCGACCGACCCCCTCTATGCCACTGCCGGACCGTGGAAGCTTACAGTTACACCCGCCGCGATGCGCAGCGTTGCGAATTCGCTACTGAATACGCGGCATGAACTCGAGCGCCAGCGCATGTGGATGGAGATTGGGCGGCAGTTTGCGGAAACGTACGTGCGTGACGGGCAGGTGCGTAGTCCTCTTCCTTCTCAGCGTGTGGTCGATCTCACCCACTGTACGACCTGCACCAGCCTGACAGCGTCGCACGCATGATGCAGCTCTCGGACACGCGCGTGCCGGCGTTCGCGCTGCTCGAGATTGCCAGCGCCGTGTCCCTGACTTCCGCTGACGACAACGTCTCGAAGTTCGCCGCGCAGACGCTGCGGCTCATCGCAATCGCGGAGCGCCAGCCCGACGTACCTGTCAACCACGCGCTGACGGAAGAAGAGCGTGTAAGCCGCCACGCCGTGTACGATCAGATTGGAGCATCCAAGCATCAAACTAAGAGTGCGCGGGTCCCCTCATCTGCACGTATCTTGGGTGGAGCTGATAGCCGTTCGCAGTGAATTTGAGCTGGCAGAAGCACGCGCGGGATCTGTTCCGCTCGCTCGCGATCCCGCACGCGACGTACGTCGCCATTTGGGAGGAGTACTACTTCCGCTGGTGCGCGCTGAAGGAGCTCGTCATCAATGCACCATCGGACCCGATGACTGCCGAGAGCACGCAAGACAAGACCGTACCGACGGGCGATAAGTCGATGACATTCGAGGTGCACGCGGCTTGCGCGCCTGTGGACATCTGTGCTGACATTCGCCGCAGGAAAAGGAGCGCCAGTGGAAGCACCTTACGTTCTTCCTCGCGGCGTGTGGCTCGGCATGCCTCGTCGAACATCACGATCCCTCTGCGCTACATTCGATCATCCCAGCCGAGTTGCTGCCTGACTCGATGCGCGTACTCAAGGACCCGCGTGACCTCATCAATTCATTCCTCGCGTTCCTCACGGAGCGCCTAGTAGCAGAATCGCCCTTCGTGCGCGATACGGCCAGAGATGCGCTCGGCAGAGAGCTCAGCGTCCGGCTGTACCCTAGGCTACTGAAGCATTTTGAAGAGTGGGCACTATTCTCTTTCTTCGCGTCAAGGTTGCTTATCGCCGGAGTAGTGTTATCGACGATATACACGGCCGAGGCGAGTTGCAGTGGACGGAGGATTTTGCGCGTTTCCTCGAACAGGTGCGCGTGCTCTCGTGTTTGACGGGCGGCGGCTGTTGCTGACAATGATACAGTGCATCGGGGTGCTCAGGCTCATGGTCGAGAACAAGAAACTGCAGGACGAGGTGCTGACGGTCGACATGACGCCTATCCTATACTCTCTCGCGACGTTCATCAACTACGACAACACGGCGCGTACGGCAACCGTGTCAAGTTCTGTGAACTCTGTCACGCGGTCTTTTCGCGCCCCGACACGCTTCGCAAGGACAGCACGAGCGTGTACCGTCAGAAGATTCTCGATATCCTGCTCGGATGGATACAGGACCCGGCGCTTGTGCGTGCTGCGCTGCGCGCCATCTACTACAGGCTGACGGCTGGTGTACTTTAGGCTGGCAACCCGGGGATGGCGAACAGTCTGTCAAACCTGAATGCTGCGAGCTTGCGCGCGGCGGTACACTTCCTCGAGAAACTCGAGCTCAAGTCGCTCGACAACCCGGCAGGCGACGAAGCGAGTCACGTCGTCAATCGTGTGTTTATCCGCTACAGTAACCTTATTACCCGCACGCTCTCATTTGGGCGTGGCGTCACTACGGTATGTGGCACTGTCCATGCTAGTTTTGGAATCGCTGACACTTCTCTACTGCAGCTCCCGGACGACAGAATGTCAGCGACGTCCGTTGCCTCGCACGTGCGTATCGGTTTCCGCGTCGCCTCTGCTGCATGTGATGCTCATATATCACTGTGTCTCCAGCGCCAGCCTTCAAAGAACGAGAGTGGAATTCACGAGCTCGTCATTGAGGCACTCTCCCGCCTGATCAGCGCGAACCTCGAGAGCGGCGTCAAGCACAGTCTCGCGATGGCGTACGACCCCGATCCTCGCCAGCGGCTCATTTTCTCGTATGTGTTTGCGCGTGTGATGGGACAGGGCGCCAAGTTTGAGCCCCAAGACGTGCCGGACAGCTCCCCGGGGCGCAGCCGGCTCTGCGAGGTGCGTCTGGCACGAGTGCATGTGGTTTGACCTGTGCGCTGATGGTGATGGACGTTATAGCTGGTGAAGGGCCCGGATATCACGCTCGCGCTGGCTATTTGCGAAGTTTGCCCTGGGTCCGAGGTTGACATCATCATCCCTGTCTTGCTTAACATCATCGACTCGCGCGAGACGCTGATAAGCCTGATGAAGACGCTCGTCGACCGCGAGGTCGCCAGAACCGGTGCGCACGCCCCGCTTGCCTTGTGAATCGGAACCGTGTCGCTGATACGTCTGCAGAGAGCGAGGCCCAGCTGTTCCGCTCCAACACGACGTGCACACGCCTACTGTCGCACTTCGCGAGGATACACGGGTATAACTACCTCCGCGGACTCGTGGGCCCGCTTATGAAGACGATCACGTCGCTCCCGCCGGGGCGCGGGTACAATCTCGACCCGACGCGCGTACCGGAAGACGAACTGCGCCAGAATCAGCGCAATGTTGAGGTTGTCGCATCGTCGCTGCTCGCGATCATGTCGTCATCGTTGCCTGCGTTGCCTCCGTGAGTGTGCTTCGTGCGCTGGTTGAGTGTGCTATGCTGATGGACGCGGCAGGATGTTCCACGAGCTCTGCACGCACATCTACGAGTCTGTGTATGTACTTCCTGCGGTTGTATGACACGTGTCAGCCAGTCTGATGCGGCTTGCAGGCAAAGAATTTGGCCTAACGCACGCTATGCCGCGCTTGGCTCGTTCGTCTTCCTTCGGTCTGTGCAGATGCTTGTCTGTGCCCGCTGGGCATCTGTTGACACGCACACAGCTTCATCTCGCCTGCTATCGTTTCCCCGTCCGAGATCGACATCGAGCTGCCGGCGGATAACGCCACGATACGCAGCGGATTGATGACCATCGCGAAAATAGTCCAGACCCTCTCGAACAATATGCTCTTCGCGAAGGACCAGTACTTGTCGATCATGAACCCGTTTTTGGAGAGCAAGGTCATGGATGTGCTCAAATTCCTGAGCGAGCTCAGCGTGCGTATCTCACTATCTTTTCTGGCTCTCTGGCTGACTGATCTGTCCGTGCAGCGATACAGTCCCTCCCCAGGAGACGAAGAGAAGGACTCGCATGAGTGGAAGGGCGTCACGTACGACGACACAGACACGATCGTCCTGCACCGCTTCTTCTCGAAGCACGCGGACAAGGTCGGCAAGGAGCTGCTCAGCTTTCTCAAGCCGTCCGCCGAGGGCGACGCGTCCGCGATCAACGGCAAGCGTGCGTGGGACGCGCTCTGCAGCGCGCTCGTCGACCTCGGACAACCGATTGAGATCCCGCGCCTCGCGACGCTGTCGAGCTCGGAGCACCGCGAGTATCTTGATCTTATGTCACGCTATGACCGCGCGGACGTCACGACAGTCCGGGAGATCTTTGTCGAGGCGGCTGTGAGCAAGGTAGTGTCCAACCTGTCTCACAACGCATAGGCCTGGTGTTCATATTATCGGTAGGGCGAGCGAGCGAGATACGTGTTCTTCGTCTCGAAGCTCGACGTGGAAACACTCGACATCGAGCTGTTGCTGTACCATATCTTCAAGGTGCGTGATTCGCCCGCCTCCACCCCATCAGTAACCGACCCTCACAGCAGACCTTGACATCGCCCGCCGCTCTGGACGCACCAGGGTTCGAGATCATCTATGATTGGACGTCGTTCTCTTCCTCCTCGCAGGTGCCGATGCAGTGGCTCAAGTACTGCATCGAGATCATCCCGGCCGACTTCCGCAACAGGTTCGAGAGGGCGTACATCCTGAATCCGAACGCGGCTGCTGTCAAGTATCTGCGTCGGCTGCGCAACATCACGATCGGTGTGTGGTCTCAACCGTCGTTGTTGTAGGCCCTTCTTGTTGATGCTGGGTGCAGGCTCTGATCTGTCTCGCGAGGTCAAGGCGTGCACTTCGGTGCATGAGCTTCTCACGTTTGTTCCTCCCAGCGCCACGACGCCTCTTGTCAACGCAAGTGCGTAATCGTGTTGATATCTGATTGTCGTCTAATGTATGTGTTTGTAGCGGCCCTCGAGGAGGAGGCGTGCGAGTCGTTCGGGCAGGTGACGATGCGGCATTCACCGCACGTCCGGATACCCGTCAGCCTGCAGGTCGGGCTGAGCCATCTGCGCATCATCTCGGTGCGCGCTAACTCGTCTCCACGTGGCGATCTGCGGCTAATAGATCAATGCAGGACAAGGCACAGCAAATCTCTGCGCAGCTGGGGTGCAAGTCTGTTGAGATCATTCCACTGTCCGAAGTCAGCGACGTGTACAATGTATCCACGGGCCACGATCCTTCTGAGTTCATCATCCGCAAGTCGCGCCAATTGAACACGCTGTACTTCTCGTCGTCTGCGCGTGATCAGATCGTCAAGGTGCGATGAAGTGTTCTTTAATAGTAGGTCTTACTCTAACTTGGGATGGTTCTCTAGGCTATTCGCGCAGCAAAGGGTCGGCTGCGGGCGACCAACTTACCTGGAATGGAGCGGTTCTCGAGGCTTTCGAACGTCAGTGCTGCGCTGCTTCATATCGCCATGCGGAATATGGGCACGGAGAGCCCTGAGCTGAGTGGAGCGTCGTATGAACTGCTGTCCGCTGTCGTGGGGTCGTTCGATCTGGACGCCAACCCGATCCTGTCGACGAATGGTAAGATAAGACATGGGATTTATGCGCATGGGCACTGACAGGGTTTCGCAGGTATGTGGATCGGCGGACCGTCGTCCCCATCCCTCGTCTCCCTCAGTGAACGCATTGCAACCTTGGTGCCTCACCTTTCCCTGGACTTCATCTCGGAAGTGTGCAGTACGCTTTCCAAGTCTGATCCCACCCTCAAGCTTCACTGTTTGGCGTATATGAGCCCATGGTTGAAAAACCTCGCGATTTTTGCTGAACCTACCAACCCGAGCTTCGACCATTCCGGGGCCAAGCTACGCGACTGCATCCGCCTGCTCATCGAGCTCACGATTGCAGACCCACAGGTATGCCCAATTTGAGGGTGATTACACAATCTAATGAATGCTCTGCCAGCTGTTCATGACATCGCAAAAGATCATATGGACAGAGATCGCCAAACTCGACAGCACGGTCGTGAACATCGCCTTGGACGAGCTTATGCGCGCCGCTATTGATGGTGGCGCAGGCTCGCACGCATGCGAGATGATCGCTCAGATCATGACACCCTTGTCCTCTATCAACGTCCGCGGCCAGATTCTATCAAAAATGCGCAAGGCCCTCGGGAAGGCGTCTGTCAAACCCACTGGCACGCTCGCCGAGAACCCACACTGGAACGAGATCGCGTCCCTTTCGCGCCTTGCCCTCGTCGCGTCCCAGCAAGCGAAGCAGCCGAGTATCACGCAGTTCTACATACCTGAGCTCGTCCACATCATCACGCTCATTGCGGCCACGGGGGAGGTTGTCGTGCGCTCGACTGTGTGGGGCCTCGTTATGGACCTTCTGCAGTCGTTATGGATGACGCGTTGTATGGATGCCATCGCAGGGCCAGAGATCCGGCACCTGCACGCGGAAGGCAGCCGTGAGAAAACCCTCCAGTTTTTTGGCCTCTGTCGGACGACCTTCACGAACGAACTTACTGCGTACGATCCAACAAGGGATGTCGATGTTCTGAATCGTCAGGAGGGCCTTACTCGCTACCTCATCCGTGTGATGGAGGCGGCAGCTCAGACCAAAGGTAGGTTGCGTTCATGTCTACTCGCTTTGCAACGCACTTACCCGACTAAATAGGATTGCTCAATGTCTGGCGAGCCCGTTGGATGAGCCTGGTCACCGCGACGGCGTTCCAGGTATCGCCTACCATCCAGTTCCGCGCGTTTGTCGTCCTCGGAGAGTTGGCGACAGCAGAAGTGGACGACGACTTCTTCTACCAGATGCTCGTCGCCTTTAGGAGCACCCTCATACGGACCACAGATTCGACAATTTCCGTCGTCAGTATGCTCCGGTGCATTCGCCACGTCGTGCCCGCACTACAACAGGGCTCGCGATATCTCGCCCCCATGTTCTGGCTTGCAGTCGCCCTCCTCCAGTTCGGACATACATCATTCTACGAGGAAGCGTCGCGGCTACTCCGCGTAGCGATACTACAGCTTGCAGAGCAAGAGCTCGTGCAACAGCAAGGCATATCAGAGCCATTGCTGGAACATCGAGAGGGCTTCCGGGAAATCGCTGAAAACCTGGACCAGACCCTCAAGATTTCATTCGAGTCGAGCTTCACGTTCTCACTTGCTTCGATCATCGTCAAAGGGATGAAGCCTTCTTCAGTGTACCTATCGATCGCCACCGATGCACTTCGGACACTACTGCAGGTCAGCTCGCGCACGATGGTGCCAACGAATAACGGCGATTCAGAGACCGGGGTTGTTCCGAGGGTCTCGCCTGAAGCCCTCGGCTACTTCATCGCCTTGTTGTCGGTGTCAAAGACGCCGAAGGAGTACCGACAACTACTGCAAGACGCGAACTTGGGAGATTTCTGGTCCTCCGAGGAGGCAGGCGGGAACGCAGACGAAGACGGCGTGCCGCACATTCCGCTGGACCTGTTGAACATCACCGACATCAACACGGCGCTGCTTGTCATTTCTTTCATTGGCGTCATGCTGGAACTCACGCATGGAGACAACACAGAGACGGAGATATATTTCAGGTTGCTGTCGGATGTTTCGATGGCCTTCCCTGAAATTCTGGCCATCAGGCAAGCATTGATCTGCCCTCGTAATTTGGTGTTGACTAATGCGCCTTTGCCGTTAGTTACGATGGCTTGCAAGAACGCGTCAAGGCAGCCTTCGCGGAGTCCTCGAATCCTGTAGTCCTGAGTGCCGCGTCAAACATATTCGGCATCGTCCTTCAGGATACAAGTCGGTCAACAGGGTGGAGTAATTCGATGTCGACGCTTGCCACGGTCGAGGAAGGCGGTATCGTCGGGCGCACGCAGAAGGCGGCTTTGGAAGATCTAAGCATGGGCGGACTGAGTAGCTTACTCAATTTTATGCCAATAGCCAAGCCGGGTGCGACTGGGCAAGTAGCAAGCTGGGTCGCAGAGCTGGTTCGACAAATCACGGAATGAGTGTCAACTAGAAGATACTGATGTTTATACTGCCTGTGGATTGTTGTCTCTTATGTTGGGTACATACATTATGTTGCAGATTTTGTTCGCTGTCCATGTTATTGCACTTGCTGTCATCTCCTATTTATGATGTCCTACGCTATCTATCTACAAATGATAATCTGCCCCCGTTCTTTGTGATTAACACGGTTCACGCGCACAATGGCTCTGACACGTGCGTGGAGGGATAATTCCGACAAGACGTGCACTCGCGTCGCGACCGAACTGACTCAACACCCATTCAGCGCTGCCTCCTACTTGCACAAACACATTATCTATATAATCTAATCAATACGGTACCCATCGACATTCCTTCGATGCTCGAAGCGCGAACGCCGAGGGACGTTTCGCGCGAATCTACTCCTGGCCCGAGTTCGCCGTCCCCCAGCTTTCTGGATGCTTCCACCGCGATCGACGACCTCACGCGCACCTTGGCCGACTACTCGCGGGTTTCAACCCCGGAACCTCCTTCCCATGCACATGGGTACGATTGTGCCTCAGACGACAGCGACTATACGAAGGCATGGCTCGCCGTGAAGGCGAAGCTCGAGAGCCGCCTCGTTCTCAGCGCTGGTGCGTCAGTTTCTGGCCCAATCTGAGCTCAAACTTAGCGTTCACAGAGGTTGGCCAAGCGTTACTACAGAGACATGAGGCATACGTGCGGCGGATGCAGGTGCGCCCTTCCTTGCTCCCGAGCATTTACTTGCACGCTGAGCTAGCACAGGCCGCAGAGCATGCGGGCTCGCGAGCGAAAGCAACCGAAGATGCAACAGATCCTGACGTCGACCATGCTACCCGTCAACAGCTGCAAGACAGGATAGCAGACCTCTCGCGGGAAAATGCAGTGCTTGAAAAGGTACTGTCGCTCTCGAGGCCAGTGTCAGTCCGCCCATCGACGTCTTCCCCGTACTTTGGCAGCGTTTCACGCAGGCGCTTCTCAACAATGAGCTTGCGGATGCGTCGAACAAGAATCTCAATTCGGAGCTGCAAGAAACGCGCACAGCGTATAGTCGCTTGTCAACAGAGCACGCGCGTGCCGTTGGCTGGGAGGCGCGTCTCCGGCAAGCGGTGCAGGAGAGGGATGACTTCCACCAAGAGAGGAATAACGAGGCTCAGAAGTTACGGGTCGCGGAAGCAAGACTGGTCGCCCTCGGCGATAAATGTGGTATGTTCATACCTTGAAATGGCTAGCATCGCTTGACCATTAGAGTAGCCAAGCTACGTGGTCAAGTTCGCCGCCTTCAGGAGGAACTAGAGGACGAACGAACCAAGCGGGATGACATGTCTGAAGAGGTCATGCGTGAGGCTCGCGAAAGGCTAGCAGAACTGCAACATTCAGTGAGTTTCTGATCAGAGCTATTGATGAGGATCGTTGACGACTACTAGCGAGTCGACCTGACGTCTGTGGAACATCATGGGGAGATCACAAAGCTGCTTGAATCACTAGTCGCTGAGAGAGAGGCTCTGAAGAAGAGCAACGTAGAGCTTCAAGAGCTTCTATCAGAGTCTCGGGAGGCCTTGCACACTCTACGAGAAGAAGCAGAAGAACACCGAGCCTACTCGTATGATGGCAGTGCGTATCATCGTTGCACATCATTAACCAGGCTAAGTGGGGCGAAGGCCATTCACTATCTCCAAGGCGTTCGATACGAAATCGCAATATGCTCAGCCTAAATTCCCAGAAACTCCAATGAGCTATGGGACTGCTCCGGGGCCTCTTTCTCCCATATCTTCCTTGTTCTCGCACGGGAGAAGGCCAAGAGGAAAACGCGCCCTTAGTACAGAGCCTCCGTCGCGCCATAGCTTCGTAAGTCCGCTTTGAATCCTCCTTGACCCACGCTCAAACGCGCTCCCCTAGGAACCCTTGACACCAGAAACAAGCGGGCGTCCTCTGTCACCCGATTCACCTCTGGCCAGCGGATCACGGCTCCTCGTTCCCTCTCGGCAACGCGATGAGAAAGCCAACATCGAACTTGATATAGGAAGTAGCACAGAGGACTCGGACGTCGAAGATGCGACTCCTTCGCGACCTCGAGGCCAAAAGTCCCTGTATCTGTTGCAGCGCCATCGTGGTGTTCAAACCGACGCACAAGCATGGGTTGGGATGTTGACCCCAATCCAGTCAGGCTATGGCGACCAAACGTCTTTCTCCATATCTCCTAATGACGGGCAGTCCGAATCATCTTCTTTGGCCGACAGCGGATCTACTCTTGGTGCCTTGTTAGAGCGCGTGGTGCAATTATTCAACAGGATGGCACAGGCCGACGCGAAAACACTGGCGACACGCTTGAAGCGACAGAACATCCTTGGCGCCGACGTGAGCTACCTGTCACGGTCCACAGTCGAAGGCATAGTCGCTGAAGTGTCCAACTTGCGCGTTATTTTTCGCGCGGCACTGGAGGACGACAAGTTCACGACCGTATGCACGCGCCGCGACCTACGAACGCTGCTCAAGTTGTTCAAGGACGTCTTTCGGGAACTAGCCAATGTCCGCACCACGCTCAACGACGTGGTTCTCGACCCATCCATCGCACCAAAGGTCCGCGAAATGGCCTTGAATCCCAAAGACGAACCTCCAGCTGTCGAGAAGACTCCCACCCCGACGTCCGCCGGCTGGATGGCGCCGCTTTCCAAGCTCTTTGGTGTCTCTTCCAGTGACTCCAAACGCACATTGTCACCGATTGGCGTAGGCCGCGGTCGCCCCCCAGCACGACCCACCCCTCGTTCCGTTCCTAAACTTGAGCCTGCATTATCCGCTTCCACGACAACCGTCAAAGTCGAATTCACTGGCACGGGTGCAGGACGCGCCGTCACGAACCTGTCTTCCCCAGTCACACATGAACCCACGCGTGGTTCTATTGCCGCACCAGCACCTACGCGCAGCGCGTCGCAAAACCTCATGGGGATCTTCGCTGGGGCTCCGCGCGCCGACGCATGGGTCGTCGTGACCCCAGGTCCGTCGCGCCCAGCAGGGGCAGGCGCCGATCAGCTACGCCGCACGACCCTTGGACGCGCCGCAGGCCGTACGGCAACCGCCGTGGACAATGCAGACGGGACGCTCTCGCGGAATGTGGATGCCGTGATTGATCTGCCCAGCGCAGCAGAAGACCGCAGTGGGTTCGACTCGACGCGCACCCTGCGCCACCGCGGCCTGTCGGACTCGTCGATCCGGACAACGTTCATGCAGCACGGTGACGCTGCCGCCGCTCCCGCTGCCACGACGTCACGCTCTCCCGAAGCGGCCGGCGGTCGCACCGTGTTTGACGCGCTCACGCAGACGGTGCGCGGTGTGCGCTCCGCAGTCTCCGGCGCGGCGTCACCAGAGCAGTTGGGCTCACCCCCTGCGTCTGCGACACGCCCAGTGCACCCCCGCGCGGTGTCGCCACGCTTCGCGGGACTAATGCCGGACATCTCGTCGTGGGCAGCGGCGTCGCGCGCGCTTGAGGCGCCCGACCCTGATGCGTACGTCGGGAACATGAGGCAGAGCGCCCCGCCGCGACACCCTTGGGACCGGAAAGAGAGCGATCTATAGTGTTGAGGCGTCGTCTGTCTCGATACCTCCGTAGTTTGGGCAGCTTATCTCGTGTATTACTTGCATATACCCCTGCAGTCTGGTCTGCTGGCCAGTTCAGACTGTACCCTACCGTATAGGTCTACAGAGTGTAGTACTCCAGGTAGAATGAGCGTGGCGGAGGCGGAGTACATCTCTATATAAACAGTAGGACAACAGGTGGTGTGAAAGCTAGCGCGCGTATCCTCCTCTGTACTGCGGACCCCGTGGCCCTCGGTCATCCCGACTGGGCGGCCGGAAGTCGCGCTCGCCTCTTGCACGGCTCCGGTCCCTGTCGTGGTCCCTGTGCCGCTCGCGCTCGCGGTCTCCGCTCCGGCTCTCGTCCCATCTGCGCTCACTGCCGCGCCGCTCCTCCCGCTTGCGGTCGCCGTACCCGCGGTCGCCGTCGTGCCGCGACGAGTGCTTCCTGCTTGCCGAGCCGAGGATGCTCAGCCCGGGCTCCTTCTCGCCGCCATCCCTGTTCCTGTCTCTGTCTCTGTCCCTGTCCCTGCCCTTGTTCCTGTCGCGGTCCCGCTCCCGCGTGCCAGGATCGTCCTGCAGGCGTTCGAGCAGGCTCGGCTTGCGTTGCCCCAGGGGGTCATCGCTCTTCCACGCGCGCCCGATGCGTATCTTTGTATCCTTCTTGCCCGCCCGCTACCACCACCACCCATTCCGCGACCACGCACGTTGCGCGGGTTATCGAACCAGTCGTCCGCATCGTCCTCCGCCTCGAGCTCGCGCGCGCGCTGCGCGAGCCGGTCGCGGTCGCGCGCACGTGCGCGCTTGCCGACGTTCGTCGGCGCGTTCGTGCCCCAGCCATCGCCAAACGCGTTGCCGCTCTCCCAGTCGCGCGGCGCGCGCGTGGGCACGGGCTCTGTGGAGGCGTCGGAAAACGGACCGGAAAGGGTGTTATACAGCCCGAAGGCGGACGGCGCGGAGGGCGTGTCGTGCGGGCGTGACATCTCGTTGCAGTCCTGATAAGAGAAGCCGGACGTGAGTAAGGGCGCGGCGGTGAAAGCAGGGGCGGCTTACGTCGCCGAGGTGCCCGCTACTGCCGCAGTTGTAGCACCACTCGTCGCGGGCGATATAGCCCTCACCGCCCTCACCAAGCGAAAGAGTTTGCTTCTCTTCTCGGACAAGGAGGATGGTTTCGCGCTCGCGATCGTCGACGTATTCATACAATCGCCAGATGGTTGGGCATTCCTGCAGCTTGGTATGAACGGCCATAATCAACTTGAGTCAAATGGCTGCGTACGTTTGTGTTGTGCTTGTCCGACCCACAGCGGTCACAGTCATCGTAGGCGTTCATCATCCCACGAGCACGACGGTTCGGGCAGTCCTACGGTTGCTTAGGCTTGCACTAGCTTGAAAAGCACTCGAAGAGGCGGCACACCTTGTTGATGTGACCTTTCATCCCACAATTAAAGCACGTCTTGCTAATAGGACAGCTCCTTGTTGAGTGCTCATCACGCGCGCCGCAGGTCAAACACTGGACCCAGAAACGACAGTTCAGACATACGCTCAAGAATTCAAGCGAGTATGCACGCACAATTAGCACGGGGCACTCGTGAGTCCTGTGTTCGTTCTCTGCACCGCACCGTTTACAGAGAAAACGGGTTTGCCTCTCCTCCTGGAAGTAGCGCGGCATGTCTGGCGCCTACATGCGTGAGTTAAGGGGGTCATCAACTGGCATTAGAACGCCGGAGCGCACCAGGCGGTCATTATAGTCCAGATACTCGATGTACGAGTCCGCGTCAGAGTCGGACTCCACAGGCTCAATGATTTGCACGGGTAGGTCGCCGTTCGTGGCGAGGACGCTTACGTGACGGGGCAGGAGGAGCGGGACCTTGTCTACCTCCGATGCATTCGAGGACAGAGGTGCTGTCGCGTCCTGCCCCTTCGCCTCAAACACCATGTTAGTCGGGACCACCGTTGGGGCAGTGTCGATAAAGAACAGCGCGGCATCGTCTGCAGCTCCCGTTGAGTCCTGTTGTGTGTCCTCGCGGGGCGGAGACGCTTCCTTGGACTTGTCTCCGCTCTTCTTCGACTTGCGCTTCCTCTTGCGCACAGGCTCTGTGTCAATGGTCTTGGTGTCCTCTTCCAGTATTACCTCCACCTCGTCTTCTATCTGTCCGGGCTCGCGCTCGGGGGAAGCAGCCCGGGACTCGACCGGGGTGCGCGTTCTGCTGCTCTCGCCATTTTTGCGCTTCCGCCGCGCCCGCTTGGCACTCTTCTCCGCATCTACGTCTGCTCCAGCATTATCCTTGGGTAGTTTATGCTCTTGTGTTTCCGGGTCGTGGGGTGAAGATGGCCCGGTAAGGTCAATGATTTCTACGGGAGAGACGGAAGACATGATGAGCAAACGGAGAGCTCAGGTTCAAATCGCCATGTGGGAATCCTTCGTGTCCCGGCCCGGCCCTCCGCTCGCAGACACCACACCAATATTTCGCTCGCGAAGTGACTTTATCTCTAGACCCTAAACCACTATCTTACAAGCGGATCCCAAAGTTGTGCATCGTGCGATATTATGAAGCACAGAGGGCATGCAATAGTGCTGACAGGACTCATGTCGCCTTAGCCTTCCCCTTCGACGATTGTCCATAGTAATACCTCGTACGTCCAACGCCTAAGAACCATGCAACCCTACAAGACATGAGAACAGTTGGAGTATGCTTTGCCCTCACACATACCTCATGAGTAGCAGGAAAACGACAAATGAGATGTTACCGTGGGTTGTGGCGTTCCAGAGCTCAGGGCGGTACTTCAGATCATCCGGTAAGCCTATAAAGCTTGCCGCAATGCTGATGCGAACAGTCAGGGTAAAGCTAGATGCAACTCCCAGTGGCTAACTCACTGTGTCGCCTGGAGAATGCCGGACGTTAGACGTACCCGGAGAATTAGTCGTCACGACACGCCGGAACTCACATCTGCTATCGCCATTGCCAATAGACTCGCACCCAACACGCGCTCCTGTGCGGCGGGACGCCCAGGTATTGCATCACGCACAGCTCGGAAGACGAGTGACTCTAGCAATCCCAGCAACAAATAACCTGTGCACTGGGATGTCAGAACTTGGCCTGCCACTGGACGCGCGTGTGAACCCGGAGGGCGTAGGGCTTACAATTCCCTAACTGCCAAACTGCCATTTGAGTTCGATCATCAAGTGCAGGAGGTGATTCATGTGGCGCGGGGATCAGACCATGGTGGAACCAAGCTGCGCCTGGCGCGAACCAGATCAGGATAGCTGGCAAGATCGTCGAGGCTGTGGGCGTGATGGGTTTAGGTGGTCAGAGCTCCATCATCCGGGTGCTTAGCACGCGACCGGCGAGTACCTGGTTCTATCCAAAGGAACAGCAACCTGTACGCTCCGGTCAATGCAGGAAAGTCTGGCATCGTCGTTGAGCACAAGTGACGCGAGCTGCGCACGCGCTTCGACTTGGCCCAGACTCGGTTGCCTGTGAACGTTGAACCGGCAGGGCGGCTTCCGTTTCCGGACCGGAGAAGGAAAGATCTGACCGTCGACGCCTGTTGACGCAGCTTTGCTTGCGTCATGTCCGTTTAAGCTTCGACCACCGCCGTGACTCAACTATTGTAGCGCGCGCGCGAGTGGGGCAGGTTCGCGCACGTTTTTTTCTTCATCTTCTTTTTGCTCCCTTGTCGTGAGTCCTCTACGGCCGTACGCGTATGATTTGATCCGGCTCACTCTACCATTTTCTCAGGTATTTATAGTCGAGCCGTGAGCCGAAAAGTCGATCAACAAACACAATCTGCGCGCGCTTTCCGAGTGGATCAGTGACAGTGCCGATTGCCAGTTCCTCGTTCAAGGTTGAGCCAGGGATCAACGGCCCCTCTCCTCCTTGTCGAAGGTTCGTTGCAGATGCTATCTTTGTCGACGGTATCACTCATGGACTGGGCGGGCGTGTGCAGCGAAGACACGATGACGACCGCCCCAGAGGTCTTCATTCAGAACCTGACGTACAGTCACGGCCCCTCAGCGCCGGCGTCCTTGGTGAACATTAACATCAATCTGCCAAAGGGCTCGCGCACGATCCTCATCGGTGCCAATGGTGGTGCGCATATAAATGCCTTGCGGCGCGCACAGCAAAAGCATCAGCGATTGATCGACTTACCATCCGGGCAGCCGGGAAATCGACGCTCCTCCAAATTCTTGCGGGCAAGCGGCTCGTTTCATCAGAAGGGACAAAGGTCTTGATCAAGGAACGTGACGTGTTCCGCAACTCGCCACCGGGTGTAACACATCTTGGCACGGAGTGGTAAGTCTCATCTCATATGATCACTGCAGTCATACACCTGATCACATCTCAGGGCCGTGAACCCGGTGGTACGTGGGGACATCGTGGTCGAGCGCTTCCTTGATTCGGTGGGCGGGTATCGCCACAAGGAACGGCGCGATCACTTACTAGATATCCTGGATGTCGATCTTGACTGGCACATGCACGCGATCTCGGATGGCGAGCGGCGCCGCGTCCAGCTGTGTATGGGCTTGATGCAGCCGTGGGACGTTCTTTTGCTCGACGAAGTGCGTGCGCGCCTGCGCAGAGGCTGCTGCGCCTCTGTACTTGGAAATCGACACTGACTGCGTGAATCTGCTTGTTGCAGGTGACAGTTGATCTGGATGTGCAGGTCCGGGATGATCTCCTGTCGTTCTTGAAGGAAGACAGCGCGAGTCGCGGCGCGACCATTCTTTGTGAGTCCTGCGAGGAACGCCTCGTTCTCACCGCGCGCAGACTGACGCCTGTCAATATAGACGCGACCCACATCTTTGACGGATTAAATGAGTTTCCAACGCACATCGCGCACATGCGATTCGGCACATTCGTGACGGAGCCAGTGCCATGGCCCCCCGCGCTCGCTGAGTCGGCCCTCGACGGCGCAGTCCAGGTGTCGCACCAGTCCCTGTTCAAGGTCGCCCTGCAGTGGTTACGCGAGGACCGTGAGCACCGACGCGCGCTAGAAGAAGCTGGCAGGAAGACGCGGGGGGCTCGACGTGGCCAGGTACGGACCCTGTTCCTCAGTGATTTGGGGGTGCGCAGCTAACCTGTGCGATCTGCAGGCCGTGCCGTCTGATTCTGAAAGCTTTTATAAGAAGTACGTGACTTCTGTCTGAGAATAAACGGGATCGGAAAACCTGACCGAACGTTGAACAGATATGATTACAGCCATTGAGGCTCAGGCTGAGGCCATGCGCGGCGCTCAACGCGCCGCGTCCTGTGGTGTTTCCACAGTTGGTTGACCTTCAACCGTCACTACCATGTAGCATATTTGAGTCATATGTAGTTACACCAGCGGAGAGCTCAACCTCGAAGGAAATAAATGAGTGTGAAACCAGGATCAGAAATTACGTGATGGGGGGCTGGGCCAATGATTGAATCACCGAGGTTGCTTTCTCAGGTTCCCTTTTCTCCCCCCTCTTGTACTCAGCCCCGTTCCCTTCCCTGTCCCACCACCGCGTCCACTACCCTTGAGTATCCCTCAGGCGTTGCTGGACACCGCAGGGCCCCCCGAGTTTCGCCTTCGTTCTGCCTGACCACATTCCTTCCTTTCTGCTTCGTCGTCATGCGTTTGGACCGTCTTCTCCCTAGAGACAACTGTATCCCGTGCCCAAGCACCCCTCCCGTCTGCAATTGCGGTCCTAGCCAAACCTGCTTCCAGATCGCACAGTGCGTTTGTTTGAAAAAATTTTAAGCCGCATTTTTCACTTTTGTTTCCAGGGGCTGCACGCAATGCGCCAGCTTCAAGTGCGTTGATAACCCACCACCATCCAGCGGCAGCCATGGTCCCAGTGCAGGGGCTATCGCAGGGGCTGTCGTTGGCTCCCTCATTTTCCTCGGCCTTGCATTTGGCTTCTTCCTCTGGTGGCGCCGTCGAAATGCCGTCCCCGTCGAGCCTGAGGCGCCTGAGATGAAGGACATCCCAGCGCCTGCGGACACCGTCCTCAACCGTCCTGACCCCACTGAGAAGGTCGTCGTCGTCCCTACTCCAGAGCGCACTCCCCCCGCGTCCGTCGTTAGGGTGTACGAGAACTCAAACTCAATTATTGATCTCGACCCCGCGTCGCGCTCTACGCCGTCAGGTCGCGAGTCCATCCAATCGAACCCCTTTGGCGATGGCCACTCTATCCGGACGACATCCACTGGTTCCCAGGCGACGAACGTCATTCCTATCGCGTTCGTCCCCCCGCCTGCCTCTATGCTGCCGGGACCGGCTGCGTCTCAGGCAGGCTCGCCCGCCCCACCGCGTTCACAGCTCGCTCCGGGCGTCGACCTAAATATGGATCACGTGAATTTCTCCGCCGAGTCTGTTCCCGCCAGCCAGCACCTTGCCGTTATGGACGACGGCCAGTCCTATATCACGAACGCCAGCTTTGCTAGCGATGTCCTGTCGGAGGCACCTACCATTGTCACCGGCCGACAGGTCGTGAGCGCGGCTAGGGCGGCTGTTGTATCCGCCTCTACCACAAAGAGCCTTGCATCACGCCCGTCAATCCGCTCTCCTCTCACGGCGTCGTCCTTCGGCCCGCAAGATGTGCTGCACGAGGTCGAAGAAAATCCGCCACTTCCTATCCCCGCCGATCCCTTCGCCGACCACCACCGCTCCCCCGCGATGCGCAGTTCCATGGCAACGCACGGCTCGTCACAGGGTCACCAAGACTGGAGTCCAACCGTCCCGCAGCACCCGTGGAACGCTGGTCCGGAAGTGACCGAGTCTGATCGCCCAATGAGCACGTACACACAGGCCGCGAGCGTCATCGGTGCTGACATCATGGACGCGACGCGGGTGCACCTTGGGTTCGCACAACCCCTCAGTGCGTCCTTCGTTCCCGCAACACCGATGGCCAGCTCTATCTCGTCTGGTCCACGGACACTGGTCCGCATGGCCAGCGGTCGCCTCGTTACGCCCTCAACTGCCGGCCTCGCAAACCCCCTCGAGCGCCAGCAGGAACGCGCACTCGCGGAGGCACAGGCGCAGGTGCAACAGTCGGAGAAGTCGCCGTCTCTCGCACACCGAATGTCGATGAGCACGATGGCCTCGGGTATGTCTGGTCGCGCAGACTCAATCCTCGAGAGCTTCACTTTTGTGCCGCCATCACCGATCTCCAATCGCCCTCCCCGCACCCCACCGCGCTCGCCCCTTGCGGCCGAGACGCCCGGCGTCCCTACTGCTCGCCCCGAGCCTGCTCCCACACAGGACGATGGCGACCTGGAGCCGCCCAATCGTCGAATTCTTGGCATGTCTACTGGTTCGCAAATTTCTGCTATTTCAACCGGCCTCGGTTCGTTCCCCTTCCAAATCGACCATGGCAGTGAGGCAGGTCACAGCTTTGACGAGCCGCCCGTCCCGACGGTCCCCAACGGAAAGTCTCCCACGGAGATCAAGGGCAAGCAGCGCGCGAGTCTCGACACGCTGGCGCTGACGAGCGACTTGTCGTCGTACCCGCTCGGGTTCGACCGCCAATCGAAGGAAAGCTTCTCAGCTTTCATGGCGAACAAGCGCGATGCACGCCCGTGATTCGTCGCTTCCTGTAGCCCTCATGTCACGACTCGATCACGGCCATGGCCACGACCCCCTGCCATACTTTCCTTGTCTTCTAATATCCTCTTGACTTCGCTGGACCAGACGGCGTGTGTACTGCAGTACGAATGTAAAACCGCATCAGCCTTCGAACGCTTTGCGTCTTCCTCTCTCTTCCATTCCCTAGTGTCTGCGGTTTGCTCCGTAGAGTGCTGCGCTGTTCACCCGGTTCACTCTCGCTCTCCTTTCGTTATACATACATATCGTTGAGGCGTGTTTCCTTGGGTTTACTTACGTATATTTACCTGCGTATTTATTAGCTGCTATATCGCCGTCGCGCAGGCGAGCGATTGCGGTATCACATTCAACTTCGCATACTCGACTCGTGTCGATACCATTGCTAAAAGTCTGTGCCGTGGAATGATATATCCATATGTGCTCAACAGGATAATCGTGAGACGACGTCTCTTTAATGATCCTGTGTAATGATCCTGTAGATTATCTGACAAGCTTGAGGAGCGATCTGACTCGAAACTGAAAAAAAAACCTGCCTCCGATGGCTGTTATCACCCAGTATGATGGATGGTGTCCCTGTCCCGCACTCTCCTCCCCAAGTTGCGCTCCGTAGCACACGACCTCTGGCCTAGCATTGCTTCGGGATCCGTGAACAGGATGACCACCACCACACGAATCCTCAAATGCGACCCTGCGTCGATTTCGTTCAACGACGACGACGAACCGATCTACTCTGACCCAGAGACAGAGGCTGCCATCCAGGCCGCCGTCCGGCACATCACCGCCGGCGACGTCGTCGCCTTCCCCACCGAGACCGTCTACGGGCTCGGCGCGCTCGCGCTCGACGCCAGCGCAGCAGCCAAGATCTTCACCACCAAGGGCCGCCCGTCCGACAACCCGCTCATCGTGCACGTCTCGTCCCCGGCCATGCTGCGCACGCTTCTGCCCGCATCCTACACACCCCCGCCCGCCTACGCTGCGCTCATGCGTGCCTTCTGGCCCGGCCCGCTCACGCTCCTCTTCCCCGCCGATCCTGCGCGCGTCCCGCGCCTCGTCACCGCAGGCCACCCGACCGTCGCCGTGCGCATGCCCGCGCACCCCGCCGCCCGTGCACTCATCGCCGCAGTTCGCTCGCCGCTCGCCGCGCCCAGCGCGAACGCTTCCGGCAAGCCGAGCCCGACGCGCGCCGCGCACGTCGCGCGCGACCTCGGCGCGAGCGGGCGCCTGCCGCTGCTGCTTGACGGCGGGCCGTGCGCCGTCGGGCTCGAGAGCACCGTCGTGGACGGGCTCGGGGACGATGGCGCGCTACGCGTGCTGCGCCCCGGCGGCGCGACGGTCGAGGGGCTGCGCGCGGCGCTGGCGGGGCTCGGCGCTGCGGCGCCGCGGGTGCTCGTGCACCGGCGCGACTTTGAGCTCGCACCGGGAGAGCAGGATGCGCCGATGACGCCGGGGATGAAGTACCGCCATTATGCGCCGGCGGTGCCGGTCACGCTGCTGTACACCGCGTCCGAGAGCGCGGGTGCGCCGGCGCGGCGTGTCTCGGTGGACGAGTTCTTCCGGGATGTTGCGTCGTCGGAGAAGGACGTTGTCATTGGTCTCATGGCGCAGGAGGGCTCGCCTTTGCTGGAGCGTGCGCGGGCTGACGGCGCACGATGGCTCACCTTCACGCTGGGCGAGAAGACGGAGCCTGCGCGGGCGGCGCAGCGCCTGTTCGAAGGGCTGCTGAGCCTGGAGGAACAAGGTGTGGGTCGAATATTCGTGGAGGAGGTGTCTGAGGAGCAGAGGGCTTGGCGTTCATGAACCGCATCAAAAAGGCAGCGGGAGCGTCGTTGTGCATAGACTTATAGACCTGTGAGTCCTCCTGAGCGTGCTTCTACCAGCGCTGGTTGATACTCACAAGCTTGTGCTAGGTGATATGCTGTAGATAATATACTTTGATTTTTATCATCTGGAAAGCCTCCGTCGTCGCTGCGGCCCTCGCCGCGGTACATGATTGCAGCCTGCAGCCATCGGATGTTCCTAGGGTGGCCGTCCATTCTCTCTGTATGTCTTTTGCCTGTGTTCCCGATCGTTTCGCTCAATATATCCGTCGCGGGAGCTAGTACAGCTTCAACGAGAAGTGCATCTACTAGGAACGAAAGATCGATCGTAATTGCCTTTCAATTTGTGCGCTCAGGACGCGTGCACCAACGTCACTCGAAGCGCCATTAATGTAGGCGACGAAGATACACAACAGTCGCGGCGAAGTGGGTCAGTGCAAAGCCATCATCATTACACGTGTGTTTATGGTCTTCTCTTTGGACGTCACCTTCGCCTCGTGTCCATCAGATAATGTAGGGACGCATTTTCGTTTTACGGTGTGTGGTGGGCGCGCTCCCTCCATGCTGATTGCGCGTTGCTTTGCAGAGGAGGGCCGTTAGGGAAGCCCGCGTGAGATGCTACAGGGTATGGACTGTGCGCACTTGAGGCCTCGCTGCTTGACCGTGCGTTTGTTCCTTCCATCTTCCCCTCTCAACGTCCGATTGAGCCCGCGTCATTGTTCACTAGATGCGCCACCTCTTCTCTTTGTTTTTTCATGACTCGCCGATTGCTTTGTAGCGACATCCTGCACGAGGCCGGAGTGGCATTAGTCCCCACGTTATTGCTCATAATATTCGGGGGCAATGGCGGATTTTCTGCATGACACCGAGCGCGACTTCTAGGTCGCAATGGCTCCCAGGAGGTCGTTCAACCGTGGCTGGGTAGCTTTCTGGTGGACCGCTATTTCTACTAACAACATTCCAGAGCTCCATGACCCCTGATTTCGTGTGCCTTCTGGTTGTGGCATCCGAGTGGCATCTTTGATCTCCCTCCCCAATATGGACCCCGTCATACCCTATTGTTCTTTTGCTTTTTGCGTCGCTGATCTGCCGCTGAGATTGTCCACTCCTTTGATGCTCTCATTGCCCAATCACAACCAATCCACACCGCTGGCACTGGGCCTCTAGCAAGCCCAGGACGCATGGGCTCCGATTCTCTGCCCAGAGCGTCGGCGCGATACTGACCGAACTTGGGACAGCATTGTCAGAACATCAGTCCAGTCACACATTTCTATGTCCGATCCTCTTTCATCATCTTCCACCGTATTAAAACGAAGAGCATTGACCTTAGTTTCCCGTTCCTTCTGCTGTCCGTTCATCAATCACTCTTTCTCCTCTAGATAGACCGCCGCGATGAGTTCGCTCGGTGAGTCGCGCCTCGAGTCCCCCTTGCCTCTCATCCACTCACCGTGCAACCTCCTTCACAGATACCCAACAGTTCTCTTTCAACCTTGCTACCCATAGCGCGCCGAACACTCAGCTATTCCACGACCCTGGCCAGTGGTCAAACCCTAGCAGCTCCTCGACCTCTTTCACAAGCTCACCGTGTGCATATCCTGGCGATTTGTGCTACCCTGGTGGTCCACAGGCACAGGCACCGAAGCCCGACGTTGAAGGTCAATCTCCAGACCTTGGCCCCTTTGTCGTCGGTGGCACCATTGTCACCTTTCCATCCACCAGCCCCATTATTCCATATACCCAGTCCCCATCTCCCAATACCACCACTACCAAAGCTTCAAAGGAGAAACGCATACCACGTCCCGCTAACGCTTTCATCATCTTCCGCTCCGACTTCCTGAAGCGCGCCCCCATCTCCCAGGACATGGAGAAACGCCAGCAGAAGCTCAGCGTGGTCGCGGCTAAGTGCTGGAACAAGCTCCCGAGGTCCAAAAGAAACCGTGGCAGATCAAAGCGGAACTGGCAAAGGAGGCGCATGCGATCAAGTACGCGGGGTACAAATACCGGCCCCGCACGCGCTCCCGGTCCAAGCGCGAGCCCAAAGTGGCTGCCGCCTCCGGAGAACAAAATTACCTCTCGCTCCTGGCCGAGAAAGCCTACGCAGAGATTTTCGGCAGTGCCTCTCCCCAGCCTGGCGCCTGAGTTGGCGCTGCTGCCGCCCCTGCTTCCGCTCTCGCACCCGCACCCGCAGCGCCGCCACCCCGGAAAAACGAGGCTGCACCACTTCCCGGTGCGAGCCCTCAGAAGCAGGCGCATCTTCCTTTGTCTGCACCGAGCGCACGCCCTCCCGCGTCAGCCGTTCCCCGTGCGCAGAGCTTCCTATGCCCTCCCTCGAGCGCCCTCAACTCGTTCAAGCCCGCCGGCGGGACCCTCAACGTAAGTTTCCTCAATCTTTCCGTGCCTGCGGAGTCCTGACTCGGAGGGCAGATCCCCCGCCTCCCGCCCTCGGTCCGGCCTGCTTCGGTTCCTGCGCAGCGTGGTCCTACGGTGGCGAACTTTCTCCCTAGCTCTATCATGCAGCCACTTTCCGCGCTCTTGTCTCCAATTATGCACCGCGGACCCATTGCTGCACCGGCTAGCAATGCCCTCGCGCTCCCGTCCCTCGACGGTGGTGCTCTCGGGTTCAGCGGCAACACGCAGACGCTCGGTCCGACTGTTTCCGATACAGGAATCCTTGGGATGTTCAGAGCAGTGCCTTCCCGCTGGCAGGACTGGATGAGTGGCTGAGCGCGTCAGTCGTCCCAATGCCACTGAGCTTTAGATTGCTTGATGATTGATTGATTTTCGCGTACTTTATAGCCTAATTTCTAGCTGAAACGGCAACTATCCTACTTATCCTCACACACTTGTATTATACCGCACACCGTAGACAGTGCACTCTGCAAGCCACCATCTGTACTACTATGCTGTAGCACTCTCCAAGGGAATACACTATTTATTAACACAAAAGCGTTATTTGACTCTAGACCTGCATCGAAGCCGACTCCCCAGCGCTTGAGCTTGAGCTTCGATGTTTCGTGGCGATCCGATCCTATTTGTATTTCGGAACCCGTGGCAATTCCTGTCGACGTATGCATATGTCGACGCGCGCCCCGAGACAACGCTTCTTCGCTATGTCTTGACGGGCTTCTGAGGCTGCGTCATGTTAAGTAATCTGGGACGAGACTTTCCACAGGCTTGAAAGCAAAGGCAAATATAGTACGCTGCGACGTCACAGGGGTGTCGCGTATCGGCCAACCGTGAATGAGCACGATGAAAGCCTTGCGTCCGAATCTGCAAATCGAGAAGAGTTGGGTCGGGTCGGGATTTTCCCGCCAAGGAAATTCCCGACCCATCTCGACCGGGCGAGTCGTGAAGCCTTTTGGGCGGGGAAATCTTGGGGAATCCCCTCCCAACTCGGCTCGACCGATCGGGTCCTTTGGAAATTGAGCGCAAAGTCCAGGTTGACGGCTACCACAGCAATCTTGTGGCGCAATCGCAGGGGTATTGAATGGTGCTGCAGAACCAGCGACGCCTTCGCGTATAGATGCCCGCATGCCTACAAGGCACCGATACACTTCCGTGGAGCAAAAAGTCTTCGAGATCTCGTGCCGCGCATGGTGCCGAATCGAATGTAGCCCGTCTTAACGGGGGCCCCGCTCTCCTGCAATGGGCCGCAACGTGTAGATCCGGGCGGAAGTTTTGAAGCTCGAGGCTCAACAAGGTCTCCGCAGCGTCCTCGGAGGGCCGCACCACCCGAAGAGCTTGCGTTCATGGGCGCAGCACCCGCGTTGTGGCTCCGGGGGCTAAGATGGCCTTCTCGGCCGGTGGTGCATCGTCTTCTGTACTGCGGCGAGCGCGCCATCCGAACAGAATAGCGTCGAAGCTGTTGACAGAAGGTGGTACTGAGACTCGGGGCCTGCCTGCTGCGGTGGAGTCGATGCAACCATACTGCTCTGTTTAGGTCAAGCGCAGCATTCGTCATATCTGGACACGCGATACACGGAATTTTTGTCTTGAAATGAGAACGTTACATGAAAGCGCAAACTTCAGCAGCATGTCGCCGCTGGTAGTGGAAGGTTATGTACAAGAAAGGTATCGTTGCGGCGACGACTCAGTGTCGTCGCTGGAGGCTCCTGACAGATCTTCCATATCTGAAGTTGCCGCCGGGGCGCCGCATAATTTTTATCTACGATTATGTAATATGCACGACCCCACCTTGTCTTCGTCGGCGCCGGCAAGAACAGACTTATTGAACACCTCTGGACGCTTACGCGACTTTACTGTCATGGTCACATCGAAGCGCAAGGAGGTCACTGCAGACGACCTCCTGCGAAGGCAAGAAGGACCGCAGAAGAGACCGAAGCTCCCAAGGACTGCACAGGGCGATGAAGACGAAGACGAGAGCGCGGTTGAGGACCTCAGCGGCGTGTCCGACGAGGAACAAGATGAGGAGGACGAGGACGGGGGCAAGGAGAGCGAGGAGAGCGAGGATGCTGATGCCGGTATGGATGTTCCGTCGACAGGGCCTCGTCGCTCTGAGGCAGAATCCAGTCTATTGGGCTCTCGCGTCTCCATCAAGCCCAGGCTTGTACTCCAACGTCCCTTGTCTCCTGAGGCTCGCCCGTCGGAAAATGTGACGTTCTCTTCCCTGGAAATATCGCCACCGCTCCAGGCTGCTCTGTCCAAGATGTCTATCCACGCGCCGACGGAGATTCAGCGAGCCTGCATACCGGCTCTTTTGGCAGGTCTATCATTCCACGCTGGTACACACTGTGCTTGCTGACGGTAGTCATCTGGAAGGCAGGGATTGCATAGGAAACGCGAAAACAGGTTCTGGAAAGACCATTGCGTTTGCGCTGCCCATCTTGCAGAGATTATCGAAAGATCCGTATGGAATATTCGCGCTCGTTCTCACGCCTACTAGGTATAGCTTCTCCCCTTACGCTGTCCCGCCGCTAAAACGGCCACAGGGAACTTGCATTCCAGATTTCGGAACAGTTTGCGGTCCTTGGTGGGCCACTGAACACCCGCACCGCTGTAATTGTCGGTGGAATGGATATGATCGCACAAGCTGTCGAACTCAACAATCGGCCGCACGTCGTAGTCGCGACCCCTGGGCGGATTGTGGATCACCTACGAAGTAGCAGTGCAGAATGGGACTTGTCGAGGGTCAAATTTCTGGTACGTGCCGCCGTTCCGCCACGTTGTGACTTGGAAGCCTCACGAGTCGTCAGGTGCTCGACGAAGCCGACCGGCTCCTAACTTCCAGTTTCGCAGATGACCTGGCTCATCTATTCGGCATCCTCCCAAAGGACAGACAGACGGCGCTGTTCACAGCAACGTGGACACCATCAATAGATTCGATAGCAGACGCCGCGCCACGGCCAGGAAAGCAAAAGGCGTTCATACACAAGATAACGACGGCGTACGTACTAGCGCGTTCTGTCGTGATTGACCTTGCGGCTTAATCAAACCTGAAGGATCGAGACCGTCGAAACTCTAAAGCAGTATTATGTCCTGGTGCCCTCTCACGTCAGAGAGAGCTATCTGTATCACCTGCTATGCAACCCTCCGGAGGCAATAGTGCACCTTCGCCGCTCAGCGCCTGCGCCTGCAACGGGGTCTCACGCGTCTGGCCGCAAGAAGGGTTCTGCAAAGAAAGCGGACGCTGACAAAGATTTCCTGCAGCCGCCACCGACAATCATATTTTGCGCAAAGACCCGAACCGCAGCATACCTCACCGCACTATTACAGACGCTTTCCGTACGAAGCACCGCGCTGCACTCGCGATTGACGCAACGTGATAGGCTGTCCTCACTCTCACTCTTCCGTTCCTCGGTAATACCGGTGCTAGTGTCGACGGATGTTGGTGCGCGAGGATTGGACATCCCAGACGTCGCACTGGTTATCAACTGGGACCTACCCAACGAACCAGAAGAGTATACCCACCGGGTCGGACGTACCGCCCGTGCGGGCCGTGCGGGTTTGGCAGTCAGCTTCGTCTCCGAACATGACGAAACTAGGGTGCTAGAAATCGAGGAACGCATCTGTAGGTCACACGGTCGTTCTCGTTCGCACTACCCCATCCTGACTAAGTTCGTTAGCAACACGACTAGCGGAGATGGAACTCCCCGAAGATAAAGTGCTCGAAAAGCTCAACAAGGTCTCAACAGCCAAGCGGCAAGCCTACATGGTCAGTGGCCCGCGCCCTACCACACTCGGCTCTGACCGTCGCCTCTGTCTCCGCACAGGAACTGCACGATACGAAGTTTGGAGAGAGAGAGCAGATCAACAAGACCAAGGCAACCAAAAAGCGTGTTACTGAAACATCTGGATAGCTCCGGGACCGGGGCGTATTTGGAGGCCCGCGTTCTCGCTGCAATCAGAAAATAAACGGAACTTTTTTCCCCGCGCTGTTTGTTTTATTCGTATGCCGGCTGCGTGCAGCCTATTTATCCTTGTATTATATGAGGTTGTAAAAGGTATATGATGCCGATACGACGGTAGCGCCGGCATTGGGGGGAAAACTCCACTTGGGCAGGTTGCGCCTGCGTGCAGTGCTTGGAGGGTGTGTCGCAAGGTGCCCGTGGTAGAAGCTCCTAGGAAGTTCGAGCTCCTGATCATGATGCTGTGCTCCAGCGAGCCCTCCGGAGGTGTGTGAAAGGGGGAGAGTTCAGGCACAGTAGTGTGGAGCTGTGGTCTCGAACAGCAGTTGCGGAGGAAGCGATGACTATCTTCCGAACCGACTGCGAGAGGCACATCGTCGGTCTGATATGAGGCGAGACCCGAGGTCCCTGACACGCAGCCGCGGAAGCCGCGTTGCGAGGACCCTCTCAATGCCGTTCCGTTCACACTGATTCAGTTTAGTTCCGGCATTATAAACTCAGATTAAGCGGGATGCGATAGACAAAACCTGCCAGAGAATGACGTGGAAGAGGGAATTTCACAATGAGGACAGCGGGAGCGTCGCGAGGATGGTTGAAAGGGATGGGGAGGAAAGCTCTCGGAAGCGAATCAAGTACTCGGGTGCAGGCGGCGTGGGCCGTGGCGGACCGTGTGTTCGGACTTGGATTGAGCAAAGCGGACTGGCAATGCACTTGTGGGGGATCACTTGTGGCCTCCTTTCTTCTTCCCGTTTCCTATTTATTCCTCTCCACCTTCGCTCTCTATCTATCATATAACACCCTCCTCTCACTTTTGTTGACCCTACTCCGACCCGATAAGATCCACCACCCCTGAATCAACGCTGCACGACATGGAACCAAAAGAATGGGACTCTATCTTGCAGTTCGTTTCCGATGGACTCGCCCAAGATATTGGCCCGTCCGTTGACAAGCAACCTGTGTCCAGCATTGTACGCCCTCCTCTCTCGAGGACGGTGTCGACGACGCAAGTCCCTACTCCTCCCGTACGTGGCGTTTTGTTGTTCCGTCTCAGCTCCCTCATCTCTTCGCCCCAGACTTCCGTCCAAGGGACGCCCGCGGATGAAAGTGAGGAGACAATGATCTCAGTCTCGACAACGTTCTTCCCCGGCGCAAATCTCGACGTGCTACCAACAGACATCGTCATCCTGTCCGCCGACTCCGTTTTCTTCTACGTCCACTCTCACAAACTGTTGGCTGTATCCTCCAATGGTTTCAATTCGTTACTACCTCTCAAGAGCCCAGATCCATCTGACGATACGGGGAACATCTTCCCTGTTCCTCACGATTCTGTGGTGCTGAACATCATTCTTCATACTGTGTACAACATGTCGGTGCAACACTACTCTCCGCCACCTGAAGCAGTCATCGCCGCCGTCGAACATTTGGAAGTATACGGGATATCTGTGCAGGCATGCTTAACGCCGCCGATGCCGTTGCATACACTCTTCCTCGGCACCGCACCCCAAGCACCCGTCCAGTTCTATACTCTCGCGGGAGCGTATGGCTTACATCACCTCGCAATTCCCATCTCCAGTTTCTTGCTGTCGTACTCGCTCGCTTCACTCACCGATGAACTTGCCGTCCAAATGGGCCCTTTGTATCTAAAACGGTTGTTCTTCCTGCATCTTGGCCGTGTAGAAGCCCTCAAGCGTCTGCTCCTGCCTCCTCCCCAACAACATGCACCCACTTCTACATGTGACTTTGCGGAGCAGAAGAAACTCACAAGGGCTTGGGCACTCGCCTCTGCTTATTTGGCGTGGGACGTAAAGCCAGGTGTGTAATCTTTGGACACCTGCTATCACAATCAGTCACTAACGCAACGGCGTTTAGATCTCTCGACGCATGCCATAGAAGCGGCGCTGCGCCCATTGGGCGATTACCTCTCATGTGACCAGTGCAAACAGCTTCTTCGAGAACGGATCAACAACCTTGTCTCGCAATGGTCCACCGTCAAGGTGAGTTCGCCGCCCCACGTTCTAGAATATTCAGTCACACATTGATGCCTCCTTTCATCTAGCGAACTGTGTAGCTGAATTCGGCAGCTCGTTCTTAGATTTCTTTCGCGTGCAACGCATCAAACACGAAAATGCCATATCATAAACATCCTTATAACGTCCGTCTAATGACCTTCCCGTATTGTACTGTTACTTGTGCCGCCCCCGCGGACTCCTGCATGCACCTATAGACTTTTACACGATCCCCCTTCTCTGATCAGATCCATTCATCCATGCATCACACACGACATGCGCCACTTCCACCTTCCCTTCTTGCACCAACCACGAAAACACGCATTGTATCCTCATTATCCCAGTTTCCATCCTGTCATCACTCTTGCCCCGCATAGTAGCCGTTCACCCACGCATGCATCCACTCTCTGCCGTTATCCTTCCTTTGTACGTGCCTTGCACCATACACGCTATGTACAGTCACGTCCACTGGGCTGCTTGTCATGTTCCCCAAAATACCATTTTCTCTGGAGTTGTATGTATTGCGCAATATGCGCCGAGCGAAGTGTGGCAAGTGGCGGTGGAGCAGCGCAGCGTGCGCCACGCGCCCACGTGGACGTTGGAATACTCTAGAAAACAAGGCATCACTGCACAACGAGCTCGATATAGATCGCCCATCACACCCTCAACGTCAACCAGTGGATAAGCTTTGACCCGCGCTCGAGAAAAGCCAGTACAAGTACAAGATAGTACATTGGCGGTATCGGCGAATGGCAGCGAATGACAAGTGTGCAGGCAACCGCGCTCATCGGCCCTTCTCCTCCGCCAAGATCGCCTCGTTCAGCTCGTCGAGCGGGGCCAGTTCCTTCTTGTCCACGAGTTCGAACTGCGCGCATGTATGCGGTGCGGTGAGCGCCACGAGCATATCGCAGAGGCGTGAAAGTGGACGCACCTCGTTGATGAAGAGGAAGAAGTGGCGGTAGCTCGTGTTCAGGTGTGCTATGTTCTCCGATTTATGTGCGTCTCTTTCCGCTGTGCAGCGCGCGCGGCGCACCTTCGATCCCGAGTGCACAGACCTGGTCAAAGTGGTTGCTGTAGATGTGCGCGTACACGCGGAACAGCCGGCGCACGATCGTGCGCACGGTATCGCGAAACGACTTGGGGAACGGCACGCCTGCGCACGCGCACGCACGATCAGCTTAGGTAGCGGCGGGAAGCAGCGGGCGCACCGATGGTGTTAGGGAAGACGGCCTCGTCGTCGAGCAGGTTCTGCGCCCAGTTCATGAGCACATCGACGTACTCGGGCGCAGGCAGCTTCGTGGGACGCTTGTAGCGCACGCCGTCCTCCCACAGGTACTCGTACCTGATATCGGCAGCGTACGTCAGCGGCCGTGCGCGAGCGCAGCGAGGCGGGCATGCGGCGCGCACCGTGGGCCGGCGGACATGATTGGGCACTGGGCACGCGGCGCGTCAGCAAAGGGGGCGCAGGGAAACGATCGGGCGCGGGCGCACCTCCTGCGGCGTGCAGAATTCAGTCACTGTTCCATAGAGCATGTTGAGGTGGTTGAAGAAGTCGACGGCTGGGAGGGCGCAGCGCTCGTGCCGTGAGGTCCTAGGGTGCGCGCGGGTTGCGCGACGCACCGTGCACGGCAAGCCATTCGTTCAGGTCTTCACCTTCGGGCAGCTTCACCGCAAGACGCAAATTCCCTGAGCCCTACGCAGTGTCAGCGCTGTATAGTTAGGATCGCGAGCACAAGGGGCGCACCAGCGTTGCCTCGGCGTACTTCCTGAGCTGATACTGCTTGGTCCCCTCTGGCACATCTCTGCGCGGCTTGAAGGTACGCGTCTTTCCTCTGGATAACCGGAGTTCAGGTCGCGCGAATGCTAGCGTGTACAGTCTTACAAGCCAAAGAAAGTCGACATTCTTGACGGTGCTGGTCAACAGGAACAGTGAGCCGCTCGGGCACGCCGGCGACGCCCCAGATAATCTTGACCACGTGACTTGACGCCAGCATCATGTGATAGTGCGCGTCCCGATGCGACATATCAGCCGTTCATCGATGTCAATGTTCTTGACGCACCCCTGGCGACAGCACCCATAGACAGGGATGAAAGTGATCGAGTGGATCCCCTCTCATGTTCCCGCGGACCGGCTTCTTCATAGCCCCATATAAAAGTGAGTACCGCCGCGACGGCAATTGCGTCATCCATCTACCTTCTTCTCTGCTCCCACCATGTCGCGTATCCTTTTCGTTTACACATCTGCCTCTCAGAGCCTCCAGGGGAACCCTACAGTGAGACGTAACGTCTAAAGCGATTTCTTTGAATGACACGTTTGCCAGGGCTGGTACCTCCCTGAGGCCGCCCATCCCTACTACGTGCTGGCCCCGCACTTCTCTATCGACTTTACCTCTCCCAAGGGTCCTAACCCGCCTATTGACCCTTCGAGCGTTGAGGTGGGAATGGCTTCCATGATCAGGCGTGTATCTCCTTCTCAGCGCTTCTCCCAGAACTTCAAAGACGACTCGGAGAGCCAGCGCTTCTTGAACGACCCCGATGTGAAGACTCTCTTCGCAAACGCCAAACCCCTCAGGGATGTCAACGCCAATGACTATGTGGCCATTTTCTACGTCGGCGGACATGGGCCCGTCATCGATCTCGCGTTCGACGACGACAACAGCCAACTGGCAGAGAAGGTATGTCCCACGGTGCGGCATATCTCGAGTCCATGCCTCTCACGACCCTTCTTCAGTTCTACCGGTCCGGAAAGATTGTCTCTGCCGTTTGCCACGGTACAGCGTGAGCGACGCATCCCCCTATGCCTCTGGGAGCGCTTATCGATTTGCGTGCGCCGGGAAGTGCTCTGAACGGAGTCAGTGTGGATGGAAAATCAATCTTCGAGGGCAAGGTGGTCACAGGATTCTCCACCGCCGAGGAAAAGTTCGTCGGAAAGGTCCAAGTAAGCGACGCCTCTTGCTGAGGATAGACTTGTCGTGCTGAGTGTCTTTAGGATGTCCCGTTCTTGCTTGAGGAGCGCATCATAGAGCTCGGAGGCACATTCGAGAAGGCGGATGAGCTGTTCGGTGTACGTGCCCAATCCACTGAAACGCCTTCTTTTTCTGAGACATGAACTCGACGCGATCAGGTCAAGGTCGTGCACTCCGGAAACTTGATCACTGGCCAGAACCCGGCTTCGGCTCGGCCCCTTGCTGAGGAGATTCTCAAGGCGCTGCAAGCGTCGGCCTAGAGTGGCAGTCCTACACTCGTGAATATGTCGGCATGCCGTACGTGAGAACGAATAGCCAGCCACCTCTGTAAAACTAGTCGAGCTGCTCAGGCACGTCAGCGATGCTCCAGATAATCTTGTCCGCGTGACTCGACGCCAGGATCATGTGATAGTGCGCGTCCCGATGCCACTGGACGCATGCCACACTCTTTCATGATCAACGAAAAGAGCCAGGAAATAGTCAGCAAGATGACATGTACATCCGGTTACGGTATGTAACTGGCAAAGAATCTGAGAAAAGAGTGGACGCCTTCCCATAGAATCTAGCTGTTTTAAACCTCGTTCTGGTTCTAGATGGCCGAGAAGACGCCGCGAGATGCCGGTGCAGGCTGCCCACCAGGACTCGTTGCAAGCTCCGAGCGGGCTTTCCAAACCTACTCTACTCGATTCTAAACGTTTATTTAGACTAGAGAGGGGGGTCGACCCCCTCTTCTACTTTTTATGTGTTCTAAACGCTCACAAATCCATTCCGGCGCGGTGTTGACACCAATAAAATAGCTGCATGCTGATTAGATAGCAGTGAGTGTTCCCTTGGTCGTAGGAGTGGACAACCTTGTTGAGAGCTGAAAAAAATAGGCAGGCTTTCTACGAGGGTTCAGAACACAAACACAAGAAATTGACATAGTCAATGGTATCGTGGTGAGGCTTTGCTGGAGGAAAATATCGTGCATCGTCAAGCTGTGGAAAGCCAGTACGAGCCACTACGACCCATCGTCCGGTGGCCGGTATGACCCGGCCCAGATGACTCACTATGACTCAACCCATATATCTAGCAGCTCTAGGAATTCTGTCGACTATGTCTATGGTTTAGAGCTGGGGTGACTCGACCATCGGAACGTAGCCCCATATAAAAGTGAGCACCGCTGGGACGGCAGTTGCATCATCCAAGTCTATCTTCTTCTCTCCTCCCACCATGTCGCGCATCCTTTTCGTTTACACATCTGCCTCTCAGACCCTGCAAGGGAATCCTGCAGTGAGACGTAACGTCTAAAGCGATTTGTATTCGAATCACATTACGTTTGCCAGGGCTGGTACCTCCCTGAGGCCGCGCATCCCTACTACGTTCTGGCGCCGCACTTCTCTATCGACTTTACCTCTCCCAAAGGTCCCAACCCACCTGTCTCCCCTTCGAGTGTTAAGGTGGATATAGTTTTCAACGATTGAGCATGGACTTCCCTCTCAGCGCTTCTCCTAGAACTTCAAAGACGACTTGGATTGCCAACGCTTCTTGAACGATCCCGATGTGAAGACTCTCTTCGCAAACGCTAAACCCCTCAGGGATGTCAACGCCAACGACTATGTGGCCATTTTCTACATCGGCGGATATGGTCCCGCCATCGATCTCGCGTTCGACCACGACAACAGCCAGCTGGCAGAGAAGGTATGTCCCACAGTGAGGCATAGTATCTTGAGTCCATGCCTCTCATGACCCTTCTTCAGTTCTACCGGTCCGGAAAGATTGTCTCTGCCGTGTGTCACGGTACAGCGTGAGCGATGCGTGCCCCCCATGCTTCCTGGAGCGCTTATCGATTTGCGTGCGCTGGGAAGTGCCCTGAACGAAGTCATTGTGGACGGAAAATCAATCTTCGAGGGCAAGGTGGTCACAGGATTCTCCACCGCCGAGGAAAAGTTCGTCGGAAAGGTTCAAGTAAGCGACGCCTCTTGCTGAAGATAGACTTGTTGTGCTGAGTGTCTTTAGGATGTCCCGTTCTTGCTTGAGGAACGCATCATAGAGCTCGGAGGCACATTCGAGAAGGCGGATGAGCTGTTCGGTGTACGTGTCCAATCCATTGAAGCACCCCCTTTTGCTGAGACATGAACTCAATGCGATCAGGCCAAGGTCGTGCACTCCGGAAACTTGATCACCGGTCAGAACCCGGCCTCGTCTAGGCCCCTTGGTGAGGAAATTCTCAAGACGCTGCAAGCGTCGACCTAGAGTCGCAGTCCTACATTCATGACTATGTCAGTATGCCGTACACGAGAACGAATAGCCACCTCTGTAAAACTAGTCAAAATAAGATCGGGGAAATGACAGCTTCGATTCAGGGTTTAGATGTACTGCAAGGGGCAAGCTTTGTCGTGTTCTGAGTACACGAGACCGACGCTAATCGTGAAACTCGATCACGTTGACCCTGATATTATCACATACAAGGAGCCAATATTCAGGAGATGCCAGCGAGCATGGCGGTCGGATCGTCGTCGGAATTGTTGAGCCCGCCGAGGCCTGCCGCTGGTCGCCGGCATGGACATACTTGTGTGACTGTAAGGATCCCGGCCCGTCCATCCGCTTTGGGTGTTTAAACTTCTGAACTCGCATGAACTTCTTTCTGCGTGGCCTGCAACGGTAGACGGCAAGATACGCGGGTGAGTAACGGTATTACGCATCTCCATCAGAAGTGTGATATGTGGGCTGCTCGTGTAGGTTTCGTGCCAGAAGAGCCTATTTAGTGACAAGGTGTAGTCATGAGCTCGAGTCGGAAGTTCGCGAAGAATACTAGCAGTGATGGTGAGCCCATCATACCCACCGCTGCTCCCTCACTTCACAGGTGCCATGCCACATGCTAGATCCTCGATAAGAGGTCAACCAATGCGAAATTACCGAGAAGAAACAGGCGCCAGCCTCATGGTTCAGCGGGTAACGGGATTTTCCAGGCTCTATATCATCTGCAAACGGGTGGGACGTGCGCTCCTGCTACCAACTGAATAGAAAAATCAATTCAGTTGGTGCTTAGCCGACTCGGCTAACTCGCTTGTAGGTTGTCAAGTCGTCAAAGTCGGTCAAAGTCGTCCAAGGCTGTCGTAGACTGGTCGTAGACAACCTACTCAGCTTCCAGATAATGCCTTGTGACGCGATGGTCTGTAGGGCTGCAGCGCCACATCTGAGAAAGCCCGCGCTGGACGGAGTCCTGGATCCAAGTGCATCACACGGCGATTTTGCTTGTGGTCCGCGCGGTGTTGTCGCGGGGAGAGAGAGGTGATATCATCTAGGCGCCCGTCACCCGAACTGGCTACTGGGGGCGTGGGCTTGTTTTCGGCAGCCCCGCGCGATGGTGCTCCGATAGGACAGCGCTCGAGAAGACCTTGATACAACTCCCTTCGGAGCGCCATCTATTCCTTTTTTTTTTTTTCTTCTTCTTCGAAAGCGCACGGGGATTGTGTTCGAGGAAAGATGAAATCTTCTTTGGGCTCTTTCGGCGACTCCCTGGAGGGCCCCGTGGCGTTCCACCCCATTCGGAGCGCTAGGCTGGAGGTTCGCTTTCCGAGAAGGCAAGGAGGTGAAAGACGAACCCCTCCCCGCCGAACGTATCAGGGCCGTGACGACCTACCGCCGTGCGCGAGGCGATCTGAGTTCGTACTTCGGAGTTTCGCTTCCCGCCGTCTGGCACCACTGCTAATGAATCCTCTTATGCAACGACGGCATCAGCATCACATTCGGCGCCTGCGAGCATTTGTAGTAGGGCTTTCGACGAGATATCTCTATGGAAAGGCCTCGTCCCCCCTTCAATCATGAGAAATCACCGCCCGGGGAGCCCGTTCACCTGGAGGAAGGCCAAGGCTTGCACGGCGGCTGCGTGCTTGGCGGCGCCTCTGGTATGACCTCGTCCTGAGCCAATGCTGACGCCGTCAACTGCAGTATGGATCAGATGCACTCGATGGTTGCTCTCAGAGGGTCATATCTGTCCGGAGACTTACAAACAGCGGTGGCGACGTGAACAGCTTCGTGGTTCGGACCTTCTTGGGCGAAACGCCAGGACAAATTAGCGGTCTGATTGCCAGACGGGTGCTCTTGTAGATAATTGCTGAGGTCGCGATCTGGGACACGCTGGCTGTCTGTAGTCGCGTCTGTGCCCCTATGGAAGGCGTACTATCGAGATGGAGCACTCACTGGCAGCCATATTGCAGAGTATGTTCACAGCTATCGTGCCGATTTCAACTGTGTATCCTGCGCTGTGTCAGTGTTGTCGCAGAAGGACAGGGAAGATTGCTGAGAGAAGATGTACTCGGGCGACGGCATAAATACAGCTTCGAATATGCAAGACACGAGGTGCACACGAGGTTGCGGTGGGAGAGAGGAGATATCACCCTGAGATGAACGCTCTTTGTTACAACCAGCCGGCGCAGATAGAGGCCAATCCGCGTGGGTGCTTGACCCAAATTGGACCGTGAAGAGAACCAGGAAGGAGGCTATGGCTAGCGTGCGATCCTTGGAGAGGTGATTGTGGACCAGCGCGAATCGGCTTGTCTACGACAGCCCAAAGTGTCGTTCCGTGATCCCGAATTTTGTACCTGGGGAACGCCTTGTGTGGAAGCGTTCAGGCCCGTGTATTGTCTTCCGGAAGTACATAGGTGACCTGCACTCGGCGAATATGGGATTTAGTGTTCCCCGCAAGTCGACGGAGTCATATCGAATGTTGAGGGCCTGTTTCGAGTAAGTTGTAGGGGTGGTCCTTGGCGCCCACGAGGACGGCTGAGTGATGTGCTAATACTTGACCAGCTACCGATCCAAGCCAGTGGCTGGTGACTGATAAAACTGTAAGCGTGGACACAGGGGACGTGAAGCACACATCGTTCATAGACGATCAATTGTGGATGCATCGGTTCACTAGGACATCGCGATTGCATTAGCACACTTCCGCAGAAGCCCTACATTTAGTGAAAGTGTACGCGATCGCATTCCGATATCCATTTCCAGCACTGACCCGACTTGCTTCACTCTTCAACCCCCGGAAGACGCGCCTGCAGAGAGGCCAAGGCTGGCACAGCAGCCGCATTCTTGGCCGCGCCTCTACTAACACCCTGGCCTGTGCCAACGGCAACGCCGTTGACTACAGTGAAGGCGCAATACGATCAAAATCTTATTCTCGAATGCTATGTTTTCCAGAGACTTACACACTGCTGTCGCGGTGTGAACTGCTTCATGATTAGGTCCTTCTTGGACAAATTGCCACTCGAGTTTTCGAGTCTGATTGCCTAACGCGTGACCTTGTAGGAAGTTGTTTAGGTCGCGGACATGATCAGTGCCTGCTCCTGTGAGAGGGACGAAGGATGGCTAGAGAGTGGGCGAGCTTACTGGAGGCCATAGTTGCTGTCTTTGAGATGCGCGTTTCTCGGGGTTAGTTGCTGACTTTCGAGTCTGAGGGCAGAGACCTGATCCTCTTCTACTTAAGTATGCCCCCGCGCCATCGAGAGGCCAAGTGTAGGGTGCAGGCTCGTCCACAGTAGAACATGGAAGTAATGTTGTGCGCCTTTGACAGCCCTACATTCTGACACGAGCGGCGGCTAGGTGAGTGACAGTGTAGTGGGTGTAGCTGTGGAGATATACGGACCTACAACTGTTGGGATGCTGCAGCATCACCTGAATGCGACCAGTATCCACGGCGAAGCGAGCGCACGAGACCGATCCTCTGTAGCGAATGAAGATAATAGACTTGCTCCACGAGAGTATAAAGAGGTCAGAAAAGGGTTATGTCGGCTGCTCGGGTTGGCTAATGCTTCGCGGAGAAGTGCTGTAACGCGAGCACCCGTAAGCAAGGTGCGAGATTAAAGGCACGTGTGATACTAAGACGTCTCGGAACCAAAAAGACGAACGCACGTAGGAGACGCGCTAGCAAATGTTTGTTCTGCCGATGGCCTTCCAGGCGCTTAGGAGGCGCTATCTGCCATAGCAATAAAGTCCGCTCCGCCATGATACATGAAATGCGCATGTTAGTCTAGCCAGAGGAACGACTCCAAAGCCTACGGCAAAGATTAGGATCGCAGATGTCGGCGGGGTTTCAGAGGGGAACAGCCACCTCATGCAACGTACGCGACGCTCCCCAAGCGAGGGCAGCTAGACTGCAAGGAAGGGGAAAATGGTGTCCAAAACCAGAGACAAGGCCGCGACAAGCCTCCGCAAGGCGCATCGCTCCTACGGCGCCAAGGATGTGTAGGCGTCGACGGCACCAGGCTCAGGCCGACATACACTTAGTGGAGGCGGAGCTCAAGGTCAGGGCGCTTATGAGAGCGCACACCCCGGCACGGAATTTCAAAGGAATTATGTGTTAGCTTCCCATGTAGAACCGGCGCCGGGCGGGGGCGAGGCGCTATCGCCAGATCTTAGGGATAACGATATAACGATAGCCATTGCCCTGGAGTTGCATCAATCCCGGGCCAGATATTTCGTAAGCGCGCCTGGGGAAGGGCGGCGTGTGTAGGAGACGCAAGGGGCCGAGGAGATCCCAGACGGCGATATCCTGACCCGTGTGGCAGCCCAGTATCGAAGTGAGGGACTCGGAGAGCTGGGAACGTCGCGGGCTGGCCGTTCCCGGAGCCCTTTCAAGCCGGGAAGTCCCGCCACCGGCCCGCTGGGGGCTTCGGATTACCCGATCTGCGAAGTGACTTTTGCAGATGACGGATGCGGATTGGATGCACAGGACTCACCACATGGCAGGCTGTAGTCAGTAAGCGGATCGTTCATGGATTTGAAGACGTTCCTTTTCCCCATCCATCGATGCAGGCCGCCTGCAGTGCACCTGTTGGTAAGTAGCCGAAGAATGTAGAGCTGGTTTCGATATCCCACATGACGAGCGGGCATCTGCATTAAGTTATATATGCTTAGTGGTAACAACGTACCCGTGATTCAATGGCTCGAGAATTTCGTGCCTTCAGGCTAGATCATTCAACCACGGATATAAAAGGCACCGGCGGGCAGCCGCTTCACCACTTCGCATGGCCCCTCTCCGACAGAAGGCAGTAATCGTGAAAGACGGCGTCGCGCTGCTCGCTGAAGCGGCGGTGCCAAAGCCTGGACCTGGTCAGGTGCTTGTCAAAGTCGTCGCGTGCGGACAGAACCCTACGGACTGTGAGTAGCTCCATCCTGCACTTGGGGTACAGCACTGAGTAGAGGTCAGGGAAAACTGCGAAGTTCGTCAATGCGCAGGGAGCAATCATCGGGGTCGATTTTGCGGGGGTGGTAGAGGAGCTGGGACCCGATGTGCCGCCGGACGTGAGACATGTCGGCGAGCGTGTGTGTGGGTTCGTCCACGGGGGTAACTTCTTGCGCATCCGGCGGGTGCCGCAACCCACTCACGCTCCCACGCAGGCATCCACGAGAACGGTTCGTTCTCAGAGTACCTCGTCGCGTCCGCACGTCTAGGCATCTTCGCGGTTCCTGAGGGGTGGTCATTCGAAGATGCTGCACAGCTTGGCGTCCCAGCACTGACAGCGGTCTTATGCCTTTACGAGGCACACTCGTTTCCCGCGCCGCTCGCCCCTTCAAAGGATCCTGAGCCCCTTCCGGTGCTGGTATATGGTGGTTCTACCGCCGTTGGGACCTACACAGTGCAGTTCTTGGCACTCGCCGGACTTCAAGTGTACGCAACTGCGTCACCGCGAAACTTTGATTATGTCAAGTCCCTCGGGGCGGTAGAAGTATTTGATTATCACGACCCGGAGGTAGGAAAGAAGATCAGGGAGGCCACAGGAGGAAAGTTGAAGCACGCCGTCGACACAATCTCTGAGGGAGGTTCACCGCAGATCATATCGGATGCGCTGAGCGAAGAGGGTGGGTTGGTGGCACAAATACTGGTGTACCCCAGCCCTCGTCCTGGTGTCGACGTGAACTTCATTCTCGCGTATGACTTGTTGGGCGAAGTGAGCAACCGACCGTTGCGTGAGAGATGGGATAAGCTGATGAGCCATAGGATTTCGACCATCCACGGCCTTATAGAGCCACCGAAGAAGACAGACAGAAGAGCGCCAAATATTCGAAGCTGTTGTCAGACTTTTGGCTCTAGGGAAGGTTAAGCCTATCCCTAAGCTTCTGTTGCCGAATGGGCTGGCAAGTGTGTCTGAGGGCTTCGAGTTGATGAAATCAAACAAAGTGAGTGACAGCACTGGACGACTAAAGCGCAAAGCTCACTTTGTAGCAGATCAGCGCGCAGAAGATCACTTATAGAATTGCAGACACGCCGACGTAAAGCCGCTGAACGCTTCATGCTTCAGCTATGATGTAGTGAATATCAAGGATTTAGTAGAACATGCAGTTGAAGCCAAAGCGAGGCATTCAACGTGAGTTTACATTTGTATGTCGCATGGCGAAAAATCGAACACCACCTGCTGCCTATGGTAAAAACGTGACCGCCATATTCCACCCTTTTTTGAGCTGGAAGCCATCCAGCATCTGTTTTGCAACTGCCGCAAGCTGTGCATTTTCGAATGTAACCTCTGCTGTCTTGACCTTTTCACCGGCTGCATTGGGTTTAGCAGAAGGCTTGACTTGCGCCGACTGAAAGCCCCGGTACCTGCATACACCAATTGAGATTATCATGAGGAAGATGAGCTCGAAAATACGCACTGTTGGAACAATACTGCGAGTACCCCGTTCGTGACTTCTTGTGGGAGGTTTGCACAGTGCAACTTATTGGTTGGCTGGACTTGTGCTAGAAGCGGGACCGGATGCAAGGTTGTAAACGTTGCTCCTTGAATTGAATGCGATGAAAATACATGACATACTATTAGATGTACTCGGAGCAGCAGGGCTCGCCTCGTCATCGTCATCAATGTCCATCTCTTCACCATCCTCATCTGCGACCTTCTCGCGTTTCGTGCGCACGTCCGACTCTTCCGCCTCGCGCACACGCTTCGCAGAAACAGCATGTGCAAATGTTGGCGGGACGAAGTTAGGGTCATCACGGCGCAGAGTGGCATAAGATTTTGATTTCGCATATGTGATATGCTGGGACCAGGTCTAAGTGCCGCTATGCGATTCGACATATCACTCACCATGGGTTTTTCGTAGAAGATCATTCCGTCACACCCGCGCAGAGCTGCTGTGGCGGAAGCAAGATCTGTGAAGACGAGAAAGGCCTGTCCCCTCATGTTTGGTCTTTTGGTAGCGACGACGTCAAGTAGCCGTCCGTAGGTGGCGAACAGAGCGAAAAGCTGGGAACGGATCTCTTCCTTGTTGACTTTGTCATTGAGGTTGTTGATGTAGAGGGTTGTATTGGGCTGGATTGAGTCGGCCATAGCGTCAAACGTGATCGCGCAGTGAGATAAACGACTTGCGCTGGAGCAGAACACGTTCGCGGGGCGCGTGACCGTGGCGTGACACGACCTTCCCACGGGCCCGGCACACGTTCATGTCAGATTTTCAAATAATGAGTCCACCTCAGACGTGTTCCGCCAACGTCCTTCGCGTCTTTCCCGTCTCCTGCTCTGCTTCGCTACCTGAGCGTGCCGACCTAACGCCCGAGGGAGGCCATACGCTTGCAGTGACAAAAAGTGAGTTATTTACTCTTCACGTGCACCTCTCGATTTGGTCAACCCCGCTCATCAACACCCTACGTAGTCGCGTTTTTTTTACATCGTTCGTCGCGTCACGAACCCAGCACTTGGTCTTCTCGGACTGTTCATGACCATTGACACGTCGACGCATCCTCCAAATCCTTAATACATGGACTATCTCTTCGACCTCAACCGTCTTCCGTCCTTCCTCGTCCCCTTCGTCTCTCTCTCCTACCGCGTGGACCCCCCTCGAATCCTGACTCTTTTCCGGACTCGTCGTACTATGAGATTGGCTACCGTGATGTCTGCCTCATTGTGACGCTCATAGCTATCATGGCTGTCCTTCGCGACTCTGCTCGCTTACTCCTTCTTGAGCCGTTCGCGAATTGGAAGCTCACTCGAGACTGGCGTCGCCGGCAGGCCCTCAAGTCTGGCAGTTCCACCCCGGATGCGAACGCCAAGAAAGGTGAAACTCCCGGCAGTGGCGACAAGATCAGCAGGGTCACCGCATCAAACGGCAATGTCGGTAACGCCGAAAGGCTAACGGCCGACCGCCCCGCCGAGGGCTCTCTTGAGGCTCGCCGAATTCGCCATGCCGTGGTCCGCTTTGCGGAGCAAGGATGGCAAGCGATATACTACCTTGTCCAATGGCTGTTGGGAATAGTGCGTGTAGTTGTTGTCCCTTGCCTGGGGATTAGCTCCCTAACACAGCGCAGTATATCCACTACTACCTCCCATCGAATCTCTGGGCAGGATATCCGCACATACCACTTGCTGGTATCGTCAAGTTGTACTATCTGATGCAAGTATCTGTATACGTTCACGCTGTGCTCCTCCTCAATGCCGAAGCTCATCGCAAGGACCACTGGCAAATGATGACACATCACATCGTAACCATCATCTTGATCGTTGCAAGTTATTCATACAACTTCACGCGCGTTGGCTGCCTAATCATGGTCATCATGGATTGGTGCGACCTTTTCCTGCCGGTGCATCCATCCCTCTCTTCGCGACTGTATCGAGGGCGTACTAACGGATGACCTACAGCTTGCCAAAATGCTGCGATATCTCTCATATCAAACTGCCTGTGATGCCACCTTCGTGTTCTGGATGCTTTCGTGGTTCGTAACGCGCCACGCCTTATTCTACAAAGTCATCGCCTCGGCTTATTGGGACGTGCCGAATGAGCTTGAGTTCGGCTGGTGGCCCGAGCGTGGTTACTGGCTTACCAAGGAGGTACACAAGGTTTTCGTCACCCTTCTTGTCATTCTGGAGGTAGGAGACCTTTTCTTAACAATGGGGGCCGTCAAGTTAAACTCTGCATTGCAGGTCATTCAGAGCATCTGGACATATGTAATCTTCGGTATCTTGTACCGTGTGTTAAAAGGAGAAGGCGCCGATGACTCACGGAGCGATGACGAGGGGTGCGACTTCCCTTACCGTCATTCACATCAATTTTTGCTCACGGATTCACCCACAGGGAAGATACAGAGGTCAAGAAAGACCGGTAATTGCCTATGCTCGGCTGGTCCGGATCCAGGACTTAGATAACTAACGTAATTGCGCTTCACATCCAAAATAACGAGACAGTGCTGTATCTGGATTCACGGTTCCCACCACCGACCTGTGCTGTGTGTATGATGTGACTACACGCTGCTGACATTGGTGGCAAGCGAGAGGCAGCGAAGATAGATAAATGCCGAGCAGCAGGACGCAGCTGACGTGCCAACATGTCAATGCTCAAGGCCAACCCTTGTACGCACCGACCTTATCTGGTCCCATTGGACTCCTAGCGCTGTGGTCGTCCTGGCAGCACTGAAACTCTTGACGAATGTGAGTATTTTATACCATTTTCGGAGCTCTGGAATTTGGCGGTCGCGCTCAGGTAGGCGGTGAGATCATTGTGGCTCTTCCTCCACCGCGGTGAAGCAAATGGAATACAACTTCTGCACCATATGATGACGATGACATGACGTCCGATCCCTCATCGTATAAACACGACGCCGATCACTCGCTCTACAAAAGCTGCAACAAAGCTGCGCCAACGATGTCTCGCCTACTTTCGCGCCTTTTTCTCCCTTGTCGATACTCATTCGACGCCCTTACCCTTCGACGATCTGCGGAGACCGGATTATTGAAACGATTTGCAACAGAGCCAAGGATGTCCAACTCGAAATTTGACCTTACGCGACTTTTCAACGTCCAGGACTGGGTCTGTGTTGTCTCGGGCGGCGGCACTGGCATCGGTCTCATGATCTCTCAAGCCCTCGCCAATAACGGAGCACGCGTCTACATTCTTGGCCGTCGAGAGGATGTTCTTCAGAGGACTGTGGAGACTCACGGCTCCAACCTTCTTCATCCCAAGGGCCAGCTTGTTCCTTTGCAATGCGATATAACGTCGAAGGACTCCCTTTCTGCAACAGTAGACAAAATCAAGGCGAAGGAGGATCACGTCGATGTGCTTGTCAACAACGCCGGCATCAGCGTCGGCACCAGCGAAGTCGAGAAAGGAGATGAGAGTGCGGATGCACTCCAAAAGGAGCTCTGGGCTGAAAAGTTGGAGGAATGGGAGGACGTTTATCGTACCAATGTCATCGGGTACGCGCCCACCCTGGTCATAGAACTTGCGCTGACGGTTTGGCTTTAGACATTTCTTTACTACAGTGGCATTTATCCCCCTTCTCGCTAAGACTGCACGACCCGGACACACTGCTGCAGTCATCAACATTAGCTCGATGTCTGGCATTGTCAAGAACTCACAGCATCACTTCAAGTACAACGTTTCCAAGGGTGCTTCGATACATCTCACTACGCTCCTCGCACAAGGACTACGGCGCAGCAAAGTCAACGTGCGCGTCAACTCAATAGCTCCTGGCATCTTCCCTTCAGAAATGACTGGTGTGTACTGTTGGCATGGTGATGGTTACACGTTACTTGATGAGTCCCTTGCGCCTTGCAGCGAACGAATCAGACGAGTATAATAAATCGAAGCTTGACGATCCAGATTTTGCCGAGAAGAAAGGGATCCCAGCGGGACGCGCAGGATCTGATGAGGACATGGCCCAGGCCGCGTTGCTTCTTGCAGTCAATCAGTACGCTTATGGCCAGGTGAGTGATTACTATATAGTCCCATCATGTTCGCTGAAATATCCGTGCTTCAGACCCTGGCCATAGAAGGTGGGTACATGCTCGACAGCCCTTGAGTAAACAGGTCCTCGCTAGGGAATGTAGAGAATTTGATTGTTACGTAGTGTTAAAGGCGTAGATCACGTAGATCGCATTGACATGATGCATGCGCGTTGTACCATATCGAAAGCGCAGGCGAATCTGCGGGCAAATTACGCCGTCAGAAGTATCAAACAGCAGGGGCCTCAGGGGCACTGGTGGAAGTATTCGTCCGGCACGTGGCTTCATGCGGCTTCCCACGTGAATCAGGCCGGCCGACTACTACACACATGTACAGTTGTCAGCCTCGACTCAATTTATCTATGGGAGTATTACCGACGTCCGGGCCCGAGGTTGTCTCACCACCAAGAGCTCCCTGCCAGGTCTATATATACCCCCTGTCCCCTCCTCGATGCTCGTCGCCATCTGTGAGCTCATCCCTAGTCCTCGTCTGACCAAGAATGGTGCGCGCCAAGCAAGAGCTGCCAGTGATACCCACGGAGATTCTTCAAGCAATCGTCCTGGATGTCGACTCTCCGCAAGACCTTCTTTCTGTGCGCGCTGCGAACCGCACCTTGAACGACCTTGCCACCCCACGCGCTTTTGAGTGCCTGACCGTCAAGGATACGGAGGAGAGCAGCCTTTCCTTCTTCAATCTACTGCAATCCGACGGAGAGGTCAAGCCTCATGTGAAGAATGTCATATTCCGCGACCAGTACCTGGATGACGGTGAAGATGGGACCGGTATGCAACTCAATATGTGTCAGGCGTTTCTGAGTCTGATTCGCGATATAGAACTATCAACGGAGCTCATGCCGTTCAGCCCGTATAGCAACGACATTGAGGTCCGCGAGAGGATCATCGCGGCACTATCCAACTTGGGGTCACTCCCTAAACTCGAGTCGATTCACCTCCACTTCAACAGGACCTGGAATGAAGAAACTTCGTTAGACATGGAAGACCCGTCCGAAGGGCTGCAATTCCAGCTCGAAGTGCTCCAAACTCTCGCAAACATCTCCAGCACGCTGGGCCCGCGCCTGCGCTCTCTGGAAATCAACAACTTGATCGCATTTCCAAAGGAAGTTCTCGTCTCCGCACCTTTCCTCACCCTCTTCCATCACCTCGAGCACCTGCAAATGAGCGTGATCTCCGACAAAGATTCCGAAGGCGCAGTCTACGAAGATCCAATCCAAGACTTCTGGGGCACAACCATCCCCACAATTCTGCGCGCCGCAAGCACCAGCGGCTCTCTCAAAGACCTCACGCTAATGAGCGACCAAGACATCAGCGGAATGGGTCTGCCAATCTTCCCCGCCGGGCTTCAGTACCCTACGCTGGATACATTGTTCTTGCGCAACATCCTGTTCAACGCTTACAGTGGCGTAGAGGACTTCATTGTGCGCCACGGCAAGTCGTTGAAAAGTCTCTCGCTCGACACATGCCAGATGACCGTGGAAGACGATGCTGAGACGCGCGATCTCAATTGGGCGCAAGTGTGGAGAAGATGGTCGGAAGTGTTGACCGAGCTCACGCACCTAGGAGTGCGCTTCGATCGGCAGGATAAGGACGGTAGAATACTCTCCTACGCCTACAACAACGTCGGGTATGGCTGGATCCCGCTTTTCGATGAGCTCGGTCCGGCGGAGGAGGAGGACGGACCGGCGCTAAAGGAATTTAGGGCAAAGGTCAAAGCCAGGAAGACTATGGTTAAGACAGATCACGACTAAGTAGCCTGTTAGCTACTCCCCAACCCAATGAAAGCGTTTCTTTCTCTCGAGCATCGCGCCTTGCCGGTTGTCGTAAAAACCTTGTCTCTGGGTAAGACATGTAGACGTTGCTCGCACCGGCGAGGTAAGAGTATCGTGAGACGCAATCGGAAGCCTTAAGCCCCGAGAGCACTAACCTGAGCCTAGGACGAGTGCAAGAGAATCGATTGGGCTGAGCACGGGTGCTGGGTTAAACCGATAGGATACGACGCCATGTGCGAGGCGGTGCCATGAGAAAAGCGAATTGTCGGTAGGAAACTGCGCCAAGGATCCTGAAGTTATGACGAGCAAGTCCGATCGGCCTGCCCCGAGGTTGCCGAGACATGACTCTGGCACATGCTCCCAAGAGCCTTCGCGGCGGTGGGGGTTCCCACTAGCCATAGAGCACTAGGAACGGCATTTAATTGATCCGTAGGATTTCCGTGCCACTAGCACGATACGCAGCGTAGCTGTCCAGAACTACGGGTGGACAGGAACAAAGGTAAAACGGTCTTACCTCGGAGTTTGAATTCGGCGCGTCAGCACATGCGGCCCAAGCCACGTCACGTGCATCGCGACCTCCGTTCCGAACCACTGCGTCCTGCTCTCGCGCCTTGGGGGGCATCTGAGCTCACAGGTCACACTAGTCCCAGTTCACAGCTACTGGACACTCCAGCTTCTCCGGAAGTCCCTTTCCTAAAGCCAACTCCAGCGCGACGTCCCGGGCACAGCTCATCGCACAACGTAATAAGGTTCGACTACCTGCAGTGCTCATTGCCCCGTCATGTCCCTGCTCCTCGAAACTTCACTCGGAGATATAGTCATCGATCTTGAAGTTGATTCGTGTCCGAAGACATGCGAGAACTTTCTGAAATTATGCAAAGTGTACTACTACAACCTTAACGCCTTCTTCAATGGTTCGCCCGGTCGTCATCTGACTGCCCTGCACGAACTGACCTCTGCATTTCAGTGTCAAAGGATTTCCTTGCCCAGGCTGGCGATCCGACGGCGACTGGGACAGGCGGCGAATCTGTATGGTCCCTCATTGCGTCCCAAAAGGGAACACAAGGCGTTCCGCGATACTTCACCCCGGAGATCGTGCCTCGCCTGAAGCACGCCGAAAAAGGCACCGTGTCAATGGCTGTTGCGCCCTCGATAGAGGGTCAACCTGAAGGTGGTTGTGGAAGCCAGTTTTTCATCACACTCTCGGATGGCATCGAATACCTCGATGGGAAGCATGCCGTCTTCGGGCATGTCGTGGAGGGTCTTGATACCTTGGACAAGATAAATGAAGTCTTTGTGGACCAGGGGGGTAGACCCTTCAAGGATATTCGTATACGACATGTGGTTGTGCTTGGTGCGTGCTAACTTGTCTCGGTTAGACGATTCTCCAACATGCGGCACAGAGGACCCTTTTCCCGATCCCCTTGGTCTTGTCGTCCCTGAATCCCCTCCGACACGCCCCCAGGACAACTCGACTCGTATCGCAGAAGACGAGAACCCCTTGGAGGAACTGCCCGAAGAAGAAGCAGAGAAGCAACGTCGTGAACAGGCAGCAGCTGCTTCGGCTCTGACGCTTGAAATGGTTGGCGACTTGCCCTTCGCCAATGTCCGACCTCCAGAAAACGTCCTTTTTGTTTGCAAACTCAACGCGGTCACGCGGGACGAAGACCTTGAGCTTATTTTCTCGCGTTTCGGGCAAATCATGAGCTGCCAAGTCATCCGGGACAAAAAGACGGGCGATTCGTTGCAGTACGCGTTCATTGAGTTTGATAAGCGCGAAGACGCTGAACAGGTACGTGAACTCAGTTGTGCGTCTAAGGGGTACCATTTGATCTATGAACCGACTTATTCATAGGCCTACTTCAAAATGCAAAACGTCCTTGTTGACGACCGCCGTATATGGGTTGACTTGTGCGTACAACAGTATGCGCGGCGTATGCACGTTGAGCTTGATTATTCCGCGATAGCTCACAATCGGTGGCGCGTCTCAATACGTCATGGTCTAACAATCCCGTTCGGGGAAACCAAGGTAGTCACCGCGGAAGGGGCAGGGCTGCCGGTGGCGGTGGTTTTGGCGGCCGTGATGACCTCGAAGCCACAGGCAGATACCGAGAGGGCGGTCGTGAACGGAGCCCGTCATACGGCATGGTCTTTGACATCGCAGGCGATCGGGGTTCGTCCCGGCGAAACCGCGACCGCGACGATGGACAACGCCGCCGACGTTCAAGGTCAAGGTCACCTCTTCCACACCGCAACGATGGTGGCCGACGAGAGCGGAGGCGAAGTCGCAGCAGAGACGCTGACCACAGGCGGAGAGGTGGCAGCCGCGAACGCCATCGTGACTATGATCGTGACCGCCGGCGCTAATCCAGTATGCACTTGTTTCTGTGGTGCCTTGTCCCCAAATGCAGATGTTTCAGGAACTCTCACGCCTCCCTGCGCGCGCTTGATCGTCTCTACGGTTCGTTTTAGGATCAGTACATATCCCGTTGCTCTGTTTCCCATGCGGTGCAGCGCTCTAGCTGTGCCGAGTCAGAGCTTCCTGTGCTCCAAGGCCATAATGATCCAGTCTGGGCGATCAGGCTCAGGCGAAACATACTAAAGCACCCTACCCCAGGGTGTCTTTGACAAGCTTGAACTACTCCCATCCCCATGATCTGCTCATCCCCTTCCTCAGAAACCTTCTTCAACTCCACCGACGCCGATGTCATCCTGCGTTCGGACGACGCGCGACCGACTGACTTCAGGGTCCACCGATGTATTCTTTCCGCCGGGTCCCCTTTCTTTCAAACCATGTTCTCATTACCTCAACCCAAATCCGCCGCCGAGGAGTGTGTTCCCATTCTCGACGTCGCAGAACCCTCCGCTGTCCTTGACCCCCTACTCCGTTTTCTCTACCCCGTTCCAGACCCCAAGGTCCCCAGCCTCGACGAGCTGGTCTTTTTGATGGACGCCGCAGCTAAATATGACATGACCGCCGTCATTGATCGTCTCCGCGCGCTACTCGTCTCCTCATCATTCCTCGAAACAGCGCCCGTGCGCGTCTTTGCGATCGCCTCACGTTTCGAGCTGGAGGCTGAGGCAAAGCTAGCATCACGGCATACACTCGGCGTACACGTGCTCGACACCCCGCTCTGCGATGATCTACGCCACATCTCGGCGTTCTCGTACCACCGCCTGCTCGAGCTCCACCGTAGGCGTGGAGACGCGGCGTGCGAGGCGCTGGTAGCGCCCGAGGAGCTGCGCTGCATGCAATGCAATGGCTCGCAGCACAATACATTCGCAAGGCCGAAGTGGTGGGGTGTCTTCGTGACGCGGGCGGGCGAGGAGCTGCGGCGCAGGCCGACTACGGACGTCATTTTCTCGCTCAAGTTCCTTATGGAGTGTGCACATGCGTCGGGGTGCGCGCGATGCGCTGGCAGCATCTTGGAGTCATTTGTTTTCTTGGACGCTCTCAAGGCGAAGATCGACGCCCTCCCATCGACGATCTGATCTCTGTTTCAATCATCCTGCGCGCATCATCATGTTATTTATCTTATGTACTTATTTCGTTGATCTCGTACGTCGGTAGCGTTGGACTTCCGGGAAGAGTAGGTTATGTAGTAGTTTAACGGACATCACAGATTACTACAGTCGGCGCATAATGGTACACAATCCATACCTATTATGAATTCAAGCAGTTGCTACGTGTACTAGTACAGTTCCAACGCTGTCCGCGCTACATCTGCATCGGTGCGCGCTTCGCGAGCCAGGCCCAGCACTGGTTTCGAACTTCCGCCTTCCATCATCGTGATCGTCGGCTGATTCTGTTTCTTGGTTCTGCACTGCTAAGTCATCGGGAGCTGAGGGTGTATCAGAGGATCGCGGAGTCTAATCGTAATTATGACATCAGATTAGATCTTCCCCGATCACTAGGTCCCTCTACCCCCAAATTCTCGAGCGGGCGGAACTCACTCTTCTGTTCACATCTACCATCGTCATCGCCATGTCAGCACAGCTCGCAGCATTCAAGGCCCCTGCAGTCGACAATGAGCCTATGGTGCGCGGCTTGTAGATCAACATGTTTTCGGCATGCCTCACAAGCTCTGCAGAAGGGCTATGCGCCTGGCTCTCCAGAGCGCGCTGCTCTGCAGGCTGCCATCGCACAGATGGAACAAGAACTTCCATTCGAAGTACCAATCATCATCAATGGCGAGCCAGTACGTACTCGTCGACCTTACACGTAATGTAAGGGGGCTAAAGTATCGGCTCTTGCACATCTGCACAGGTCAAGACCGGCAACATCGCAAAGCAGGTAATTCCCTCCGACCACGCACGACACCTCTGCACGTATCATGAAGCAGACGAGGCAACCGTTGCACGCGCCATCGATGGCGCTCTCGCTGCCAAGGCCGGGTGGGAGGCCATGCCGTGGGCCGATCGCGCCGCAATCTTCCTCAAGGCCGCGGACCTTGTCAGCAAAAAGTACCGCTACAAGCTGTTGGCTGCCACAATACTCGGCCAGGGGAAGAATGCATGGCAGGCAGAGATTGATGCTGCTGCTGAGGTGCGTTCGTGCTCGGATGCATTCCCTGGTATGTACGGCTGATGTCGTATGCCTCCAGCTTTCGGATTTCCTCCGCTTCGGAGTCAAGTACGTTGAAGAGCTTTACGCCCAGCAGCCGCCGCGAAACTCTAGTGGCGCTTGGAAGTAGGTCTTATCGACGTCGCGACGTCGGATCTTGCAGTCTTAATAAGACCCCCTTAGCCGCGTCGAGTACCGTCCTTTAGAAGGTTTTGTTCTCGCCGTCTCTCCTTTCAACTTCACTGCCATTGGCGGCAATCTCCCCGGCAGTTCGTATCATACATCTCTTCCTCCTCCTCCTTCTGTTAACCGGTTCTCAATGCATAGCCCCTGCCCTCGTCGGGAATGTTGTCGTCTGGAAACCCTCGCCTGCGGCGACATACTCGAACTACATCGTCCACCAGATTCTGACTGAAGCCGGTGTGCCTCCTGGTGTCATTCAGTTCGTGCCGGGCCCTCCGCCAGAGGTTGTAGCGCAGGCAATTGCACACCGGGACTTCGCTGCCCTGCACTTCACCGGGAGCACCTTCGTGTTCAAAAAATTGTGGAAGGACATCGCAGCCAACCTTGACAAATACCGGGGTTACCCCCGCATTGTCGGCGAAACTGGTACAGTCTTCTGATGGCACAGTCGAGAAATCGTCGACCCGCTGATCGTGTCCGTCAGGCGGAAAGAACTTCCATGTGATTCACAAGTCTGCAGAGATCAAGAATGCAGTCCTACAATCCGTCCGTGGGGCATTCGAGTATCAGGGTCAGAAGTGTTCTGCACTTTCGCGTCTATACGTATCGGCCTCCGCGTGGAAAGGTGGATTCAGGGACGGATTCCTCGAAGAAATTGCGAAGATCAAAGTTGGCCCGCCACAGGACTTTACTAGCTTTATGGGCCCCGTCATGTGAGCAAGTTTGTGTGAATCTCTCTATGTGATACTTGATTTCCGTTCAGCGGTAAGCCCGCGTTTGACAAGATCACCAGCTATATTCAGAAGGCGAAGGAAGAGGGAGGGGAGATTCTTATTGGTGGAACTGGTATGCGCTTTTGTGACAGACTCACATATCTAAGCTGACGCCCAATTTCAGCTGATGACTCGAAAGGGTACTTCGTTCAGCCAACCGTTATATTGACCAAAGACCCCCAGTCAATTACCATGCGTGAGGAGATCTTTGGCCCTGTTGCCACCGTGAGACTTTGCTCTGTTTTCTTTTATAAGTAAATCCATAAGCTCACCATAACCCGTGTCAGGTTTTCGTGTACGAAGATGCCGACTTTGAGAAGACCCTCGATCTCGTCAACACAACTTCAGAATATGCCCTGACTGGCGCGATGTACGTGGGTGTTTCTGTGTCCGCCTGAAATAGCTCAATCATCCCGATTTTATCTTTCAGCTTCGCATCCGAACGTCAGGCTCTGATCCAGGCGACGAACAAGCTACGCAATGCTGCCGGCAATGTCTACTACAACGAGAAGTGCACAGGCGCAGTTGTGGGTCAGCAGCCATTTGGAGGAGCCCGTGCAAGCGGCACGAACGACAAGGCCGGCAGTATCGCCATTTTCTACCGCTTCGTCAGCGCCCGTAGCATCAAGGAGAACTTTGTGGGATTGGAAGAGTTTGGATACCCGTCAAACCTGGCTTGAGAAAGAGGCAGTTCTAGCTTCTCCATAAGGCAGAATCAACATCTCGTACAGAAGTGTATAAATGCTTGTATCGACTAGGAATCGTGATCCCTGTCAGTGAACGGCGGCCCGGGAGGATCGACACTTGTGGTTGACAACTCGACCGGGGGACTTAGCTCCCCGGCCGGTTGAATGTGACACACCCTGAGCCCTATAAAGGAACTCTCGACTATGGAGGAGTTGAGAGGAGCTGAGTCGCTTAGCTTTTTATGATCCAGGGCCTATCTAGCAGTTAGGTTATTTTCAGGAACCCCAGATCTCACCGGCACTGCACTGCGGAGAGTTTGTGACTCAGAACCCGGCTCGGGTTCGCTTGAGTTATTTCATTCTCGAAGGTTGACATCGGGAGCTGAGGCCCGACTCGGTGCCAGCCTCCGGATGTGCGGAACGTTCGTGATAGCACCACATTTTGAGCTTCATTGAAGCTTTGTCCAGGCCTTTATGTGTTCTTGATCTGCATTTTAAGTAAACCGCAGCAATTGCAAGCGATGCTACAACAAGACGCGATCGTCAATTGCAAGTATCTACAATTGGCGGTCGTGGGTGTGGCTACATATGAATGATATATGGTGCTGCGCCGGGAGTTTTGTCCAAACCTCAAACCCAAGCTCTGGCATGGTTGAAGTTCACCGCTGTTCAAGCGCTCGAGCGCTCAGGTTCAAGCCCAAGGTTGTCAGGGAAGGGAAGGGAAGGGAGAAGATAGAAGATTGACTCGCCCGGCCCGGCTACCGGTTACCGTCGCCGGCGGCTCCCGATTTCTCCGGAGCTGCGTCACCGGTCGGCGACACAGATTTAAACACATCTCCTCATCCTTATAACGGAACGACTGTCTTCCGTTACTAAAGTCTGTTTTAGGAGACTACTCCTCATCGTCCATGAGCTCGCGTGCCCTACAGGCAAATCATCTCAGAACTCTCAGGCCATCCACTTCACAGCCTCTTCTGGTGGGGAATTTGCTATGGATCACGAAGGCCTACAGTTCCGACCATCGCGCGAGCGCTCAGCTCTTCGCGGACGCGGAGCGCGAGGAATCTGAACAAAGCCACCCTTCTCCACGCGGCAGTATATTGCCCGGAACAGAAAAGCATGCAAATTGGACAGGAGACGAGAGCATGGAAGATGCGGTGCTGCGCATGCTTATGGACAAATACAAGCCCCTGCGCACAGGGACCATCCAGACAGCTGAAGAAAAGCTGCGCCGTTCCACACCCCAGATCTCTCTCCCTCCCGGGCTGGCATCCGAAGCGCAGGATGCGTCTCCACATCCCCCCACATACCGTGTGGGAGAGCCTCTTCTGCCTGCAGTCGAAGGCCACAAGCCGTGGCTCACAACTTTCAAAGCACCTTCTCACGCAACGTCATCCGTGCGCTATGGGCGCTTCCCCGCGTCTGCTACGGGCCCCTCCCGCAGCACCCCCGCTGATCCGGACGACGAGCGAATGCGTAAGAAAGACCGCGATGCGAAGAAGCGATCGCAAATTGCGGGGCGTATCACGCAGGCGAAGGAATCTACTCTGGACTATCGACTCGGGATCAAGACTCCACATGGTAGCACGCCGGTACACGTACCACGTAACCCGGTCAGCATGAAGGGATGGGCAGGTCTCATTGAAGAGCGTATTGAGGCATGTGGCATCCCTGAGCCACGAACCGGGCGCTCACTATCTTCGCAGCGTGCTCGACTAGAAGGCCACTTCCGGAGCATAAAGGGCCGCGGGAAGCCCCTGCAGCGGGCCAGCGATGAGAATAACCCGTTCATCGCACGCGAGGAGTTTCTCATGAACCGCATCGTTCAACGGCAAGGTGCTGCGCCTCCTTGGGTCGATGCCCAAGGCGAACTTGAAGCCGCTATCTCCACCTTCCGTGCCGTCCTGAAACAATCATGGATACGCCGCGCCGTGCGCATGCTCACGCTCTCTCTCCGGCCGATAGAAGACTTCACCCTTGCTGACGCGCGTGCTCTGATCGATGCCGAATGGGAGGCGCGCGAAGAGGCATATCACGAGTCAGCCCTCGCGGAGATCAACTCGCTCGTACGCAAGTACAATACGTTGGCGCCTTATGCTGTGCGGCGGCCATACTACGTGCGATCAGTCGAACTTAGAAAGGCCTACGAAGAGAGTGGCGAAGAGATCTTACAAGAATTAGCCGGGCAGCTGCGCACAGCAAGCGCAAGCAGACAACGATCCGGATCACCCCACGAGGAGGAGGACTGTGATGGAGGGCGCTTGCGCGACGAAGAGGCTCCTGGAGCGGTCCTCGGACTTCGCGACCTCCTTCGGCGCTGGCTTCGTTGGCGTTGAGTTTAGATATTACTCACCGTTGAGTAGGGTTGGCACGGCCTCAATCCGGACTTGACGAAGTGTAAGAAGCACTGACCATTTACAACCCCAATACGACTTACGGCAATTTCTGTGGTTCATCAGCCACTGCGCATCCACTCCTCTTTTGGTAGGGTGCGCCTCATTCTAACTTCTTCTTGGTTGTGTGAAGCGAACCATTCTTACATGGCAAGAACGTTCCGAAGCTGTCAGAGGGTCGGCCGACTTGCTATCCTTCTTCTGCATACGAAAAACCCCTAATATCCGGATATAGATGCCGCAGCAAAGTCTCCACGAGAAACGATCCTAATATCTAGCTTCCACAACTCTACATCGCCAAAATCCCTAGCACACGCCGCGCCGGATACACACCACTCTTGGATGCCATCTGCGCGCAAGTCTCACGCCATACTCTGATTCCCTACCCCACGCATGCCACATGCAACGCGATTCATCATTGAAAGATTATTGGACAGAGATGATAACGTACACCCATGACAGGTATCCAACCCGGGCCCGGTGATTCCTAGTGGGCGTATTCAGGAACCAGCTTTGCAAATTTCGTAACACCCTGACATTAGCCATCTACCTCGTGTCTCCGCCATTGTGACCCGAAAAGATAAGTGCAAAGCTGCTACACGACCTGAGGAAGACACCACATACCGACCACAGCCCCACGATCCAGCTCTGCGTAACTAGGTCACAACAAAGCATCATCTTGTGCCCGCCAGAGGCGCCGCCCGGCGTACAAAATACGGCTTTCGCTTTGGGAGCTTATAGAAGGACCCTACCCCACTCTATTTCTCAGCAGTTCTAGCTGCATCTCCTTCAAACCACTTGACCCGACCGTACCAAACTTGGAGATTATGAACCGTGGTGCCGCGTTCCTTGACAGGCGCTCCCGCCTCGGGCGTCGCGCCGACCGCTCACAACATCTGCGTCCCTCAATGCAGCCAGTGCCTCACGTACCGTCGTCTGGGCAACTGAGGTCAATCGCGTCCGCAAATCGGTGAGTCAGGTGGTCGCGCATGTCCACTTTCGCCCTGAGTTTCTTTCAGCGCGTCCAGCGCTGTCCATCCCACCACTGCCGCCCACACCTCTGGCGGGTTTCCTCCTGTAGACTCCGCTTGGCACGACTATGTGTATATGTGCACGGAAGCTTCCACTCAGGGAGCCGGCACCACGCACGCGCCTATCCTCAGCGCATTCGAGCAGCACCTATACAACTTAGAAGTCGAGAGGATGAGTATGCTCGTTCAACAAGGGCCCTTCGAGCCTACCGCTCCACAGCAGCAAGCTCAAGCCCTAGCAGTAAGTGTTTGTAGCCCCTGTAATATGATGGCGAAGAGTCACTTACACTGACGCGGGCTCCTAGGATGGCATGCGTCCAGGGGCCCCTTCTGCAGCCGTGGAAGCAGAGATTGAACCGGCTCCCGCGGATCCCGGACCTTTCTCCCAGTCCAGCGTAGACTGCCAGCTTCCGACAGTTCCGGTACGCAGCGTTCGTTCTCCATTTAGGGCTGTGTGCCATCGCTGAGCGCGCCCCGGCGCCGATTCCTGACGACAGGACGACGTGATGCGGAACCTGGTCACGTCTGCGCTCGCGATGGAGTATGCTTCTGGCCAGCCGCAGCTTGCTCCAAGCGCAGCGCCGGCCAGCAGCAGCGCACCCGAAAAGATATACTACCTGCCTGCGGACAGCGCGTTCGTGTACTCGAGCGGGCAACGAGTTCCTCTCTCTGGGTTCCGGTTAGTGCGCTGTAGGGTCGAGAGCAGGAGTGCGGACGAGATGACGATGGTGCTTGATCTCGCCAAGCCACCCGCGGCACCGTGATCAATCTAGCGCTATCGTTCGGCAGTTACGGAGGCTATGGAGAGCGTAGCCGGTGGAAGTAGAAAAACACGAAAAACACGACTACTGTACGCCGGTAGTCACATAGACTCAGAAAGATGTATGTTGAATTAGACATCGTTCCTCGCATGACCTTCTCATGATACTTATATCGGTGCGCCGGTCGGCAGTCGGGCGCGCCGGGGTCACGCCTGATTACACATCGGTGCACAAATAAGCATACACAATACTGGCTGGGAGACAAATACCTGACAAATACAGCGAGCAAACAACTCGATATGCGCGCAGCCGCGCTGCGCTGCATTGGCATGCTGGCAGTAACAAATGACGCCATCGTTTTTTTGACAGATGGGCGTCTAAATAGCGAGATAAAGGCCTTTATCATATCTAATCGTCTTGTCACGCTGTCACAAGCTCTAGACCAGTCCTCCCGCCCTCTGCTTGAAGCGGTACTACGTCGGCCCTCCCGCCTCTCCCTTTTTCAGCCACTACCTAAAATGTTTAGATACGGAGCTCCACTCGCAATGCAAACTGTTGTCCTCCGGTTCCAAATCGGTCCAAGGGGCCGCAGCACCAGGAACTGTATGCAAATTTCTTCAAGTTAGCACCTCGAATGAGTAAAATGGCTCCCTCGCACAGTCGAGGGTCGCGTGGCTGCATGCATTCCAAAATATGGGCGCAGGTAAGGCCCTGGTAACAGATCATTGCCCTTGAAGGGTCGTGAAGTGGTGCAGAGAGCGCGCAGTAGCCGGGTGTCTCGGGCACGCCGGGATTTGCGTTCAGTCTACCCCCGAGGCTCTGAAACGACAGCGCGGGCTCCGTATTGCTGCTCGAAGTGGCCAAATGCAAGAGAGCGGTATGTACACTAGCCTATCTCCTATAGCAACGTCTGATTTGTTTCCTGTAGCATCCTGATCGCGCGCAACATTGCGACATCGCACTCCTTCTTCTTCGCGTCCAGCGACATTTTTTTATGCTCTCCGAAGATCCCAAGATCTTGCTAGACCTTATGCGCGCATGGATCTTGCTGCGCGCCTTGTCTCGCTGGCAGTTGGGGTACCTCTGCGTCCTGGGAGACTCTGTCTTGTCTCCCCCCCTCTCTCCTCTGCTGTCTCCTAGTGCGCAACCTTCCGGCATTGAATACATTGTATGCCAAAACTATTCCACCTTTCTCAAGCGGAGCCCAGCGCAACCTCATCGCCACCCTTGGATGACCGGCAGCAATTATGCGCTGCCGTTGCGGGCGATGTGTTAAGCGAGGGCGCGAAGGTATGACTGATTTCTTCAACTTTTGAAGATTCCCCGGTGAACGTCGTGATCAATACAGGTGCCGGTCGAACAACTCTGGTGCATCAAAGATCAAGTCAATGCCATTGAGGATATGTACCAGAGCAAAACCGAGTTTCGTGTGTCGTACGATGACGGCGCCGAGTCACAAGAATCGGCGCACCGTCTGCTGAAAGACCACCACCTCAGCTCAAAGGCACTGGAACAGCTGGAAAGTCGTTGGATGAAGGTTTGGTCATCGCGATGGCCATCCAAGCAAAGCTGGACCATTCGCATTCTCGTGCAATGGTACGTCTGCGGGGCATCCTCTCCCTCTGACAATCAGTCTCATAATGTAAAGCACTTGTGGATATAGTACATCAGCTCGCCAGACTGCGGGACAAAAAAAGCCCACAAAAAAGCAAAAACAAGAGTGGGCACGCTGTGCCCCATACGACTTCACGGGGTGTCTCGCCCACGCGGACATTACTTACGACAGCCTCACTGGTCGTATTCGCCGTGTCATCGGCATCCTCGAGCACAATGAAGCATGCCGCGCGAGCGTGATGAAGCGGATGCCGCCGGTTCCTCTGCACCCGCACGTTTTCGAAGTTGCACTCCAGCAACTCCAAGAGGGCGCGACGTAAGTCTGGACTCCTGCTGAATAGACCGGTTACTGATCAGTGAATTTCCCCTAGCATAACGTCAATCCAGACACGGAACGTCGTCCTGTGTAAACGCCAAGCCTACCGAGACCAGACGATGACGGATCCCACCTCAGCAAACCACCGCTACACCCTCCAACCATCCGATTTCAGTCGACTCTACGTCCACCACCATCGCTCCCACGGGATTGACGTGAAGCAGCGTGCGGAGGTCAACATAGATGAGTGGCTAAACGAATCCTCAGTCAATTTCAAGCCGGACATTGCAAGTGCCATTTTTCACTACAACCGGCGCGCTGAAGAAGGTGATCGCTTCAAAGTTTTCATATCCACGTCGGATATGGAAGTTGCAGCATGGGCGTGCGTCCATGGATCGCAGCTCATCCTAGATGGGACGTTCGGTGTCTCCTCTTCACGGCTGCTCCTTTGGATCGCTATGGGACTAGACCCAAAGGGCAAGGGCCTCCCAGTTGCTCTATTTTTGTTCTCTGCTCCTTCTGGAACGATTGCGACACATGCAGGCTATGATACGCCGATCCTGTCCCACCTTTTGCAAACATGGAAGACCTGGCTTTCTTCGCGGCCAGCAGCGCGATCGCGAGTCTTCGAACCGGCTGTAGTGATCACAGATACCGATGTGAAGGAGCGCGGCGCGTTGATCACGACGTGGCCATCAGTCACGCTCCTCCTATGCAAATTCCACCTGCGGCAATGCTGGACGAATAAGCGCAGCCTTGTGTTGCGCAATTCGAAGGACTCGTCTTGGGGCGGTCACGTCCTCACGCGAATCCGACAGCTCGAGACGGTGTGAGTCATACTGTCTTACTCTCATCATCCCCAAATGACACCTTGTTACAGGCTTCTCCAGTCGACGGAGTATTCTCATGCACTGTCGCTGATCGAAGAAGAACGGCAGTACCTTCAAAATCTTCAAGGAGACGCAGCCAGTAAGCCAACTGCCGACGGCGGGCTTGCGTTTTTATCCTACCTGAGCAAATACTGGATGCCCGAGGATCTTTGGAAGAGCTGGTCTCAGCTTGGGCGGATTCAAGCTGCATCACGCCTGGGATTCCTGTAGAGGGCGTCCTGCCAACAACTAACCATTTAGAATCCTTCAATGGTGTATTTAAGAACAAGTACCTGCCGCAGTGGCAGCATTCCAGACGTCGCTTGCGATTCGACGTTCTCATTCTCCACCTCATTCGACACATCATACCCCACATCTATGCTCTAGTGCGACAACGGAACGAGGCTGCCTCTTGGCGTGCCTCGCGCTTCGCCGCGGCAGCGGGCGGTGCAGCCCTCCCTGGCGCGCGCACAGGTACTGGGCTTGCATCCGGGACGCCTCGCCCGTTCGCGTGGTTTGCGGATGACTCGAATAGGGAAAAATCGGCATTGGCCATCATCCGCTCTCATAGGGTTCGGTCCATCCCTTCGCTCAACGAAAGCGAGCTCTGGGCGACTTGTGCGACGTCGGCATCCTCTGACTCAGGCTCAGTACAGCCGCACGAACGCTACTGGATCACAATACACACGCGCGGCGCTGCAACCTGCACTTGCGCAGACTGGCTACAGCGTGGTGGAGCATGCAAGCATCTGCGTGCCTTCAAATATCTCATTCTGCACTGGACGCTGACTGGACAGTTGCGATGGACTGGCCACTTTCCATCTTCACTCAAGGAAGCTATCGAGATCTACACCACGACTTCTGAACAATCCGACTCAGATGATGCCCCGACCGGGCCACTTTGCTTCTCAGATTATCCACGCGGATATGCGGGGACGACCCCTCCGCCAAACATGCAACCGCCTCATTCGGCAGCTGATTCTATACACGAGGCTCGCTTGATGGAAGCACCCTCCCTTCTTGCAGCTGAACTCCAGCTCAGCGACCTCGCTCACCTCGCAGATGACCCGGAATTGGTTTCCGATGAATTTGCAGGAGACGATGGAACGTTTGCCTGCGACTTGAGCGGTGGGGGCAATGACGCCACGGGCGCTGGCTACTGGGTACGTGCTGCAACCCTTTCCGCGTGCGCGGGTTTTGCGATTGAACGCGACATCTGAACGGACTGTTTAGGAGTTGAATCAAGGCAGTAATCAACACGCTATCGAGATTCAGTTAGAGCAAAGAATTCGATTCGACATCAAGACTCTTGCGCCAAGACTCCACGGCCTTCTTCACAACGTTAGCGACATCAGCACGCTTGGTGAAACCGACTTAGAGATGGAAAACTTTCTGGATCTCCTCGACAACCTTCGCGCCATAATCGGGACCAAAGTGCTAGCCAAGAGACGCGTGGACGAAGTAGAGGATCACAGCACGAGTTTGTTCATGCGTATCATATCTCATCCCCTATGCTAACGTACCCGCAGGATCCAAAAAACATCGCGCAGATGGGCCAGACGCCAGAGTCTCAACGTCGATTCAACCGATACTTCCCCCATCGCCTGAGGTGAAACAGATCAGGAAAAAGTCTCACAAGACATTCTGAATACACACTCTCCAATTATACCGCTACAAAGCAACCCGCGCATATTCGCGCGAGAGTCAGCTGAGTCGCCACAACCGGTGAACGTCGGGTCATTGAGCGGGGCAAAAAGAGTAACGCGGATGTGGAAATGATGACATTCGAACGTCGACAACTAGATATTATACTAAAGTGATACATGACTCGTTTGGCGTAGTTACATTGGAGAAACCATATGGATATCCGGGAGCTTGGGCAAGGCCAAGGCCAAGCCTAAGAGTAAACCATACCAAAGTGACAATGCGGGCGTCATAAATTTGTCTTTTATTGCGTAGTCTTCTCATTCGTAATTAATCTGTAAACTCTGAGACTGGGGTTAATTTTTATATGAGGGAGATAGAGAGGAATGAGTCGAACGAGGCAGAAGTGGGAGTAAACGGGGGTACCGGGAAGGGATCCGGGAAGGCGGCCCGTTCGGAAGTCCGAGAGCGGAACGCGACTTGCGCTCCAACCGGCGGGCACAAAGTTCACCTTAGTCTCTGTCGCATGCCGGTCACAACCTTGCTCTCTGGTTCTGCAACATTGATCCTAAAACCTCCACTTATCTCTTCATTTCTTGCTCTTGACGACCTCTACTTCCTGGCTGGACCACTTCATCGCCTATGCGCTCCACCGGACGTGTCTCCACACGTCCGTCACCTTCGCAGCGTTGTACCTGTTACAGCGCCTCAAGGCACGGTTCTCGGCCGTCAAGGGCTCTTCGGGTCATCGGCTGCTCATTTCAGCCTTCATGCTGGCGTCCAAGATCATCTGCGACGACACCTACTCGAACAAGTCGTGGTGCATTGTTGGCCAGGGTATGTTCGCTCTCCGGGAGATCAACCAGATGGAGCGCGAGATGTGCTCCTACCTGGAGTGGCAGCTCAATGTGGAACCCACCACTCTGCGGGACTTAAGGCACGCGTCCGCCGCAACATCCAGGGACCTGGTCCCTACCCCACCGTCGTCCTCCCTCCCGCCGTGCCGGCGTCGTTCGCCCACCCAACGTCCAGCACTGCCAGCATCATTCCCTCATTTACCCCTCGCATCCCGATGCTCAAGGATGCGGCGCCGGTTATCCGAGTCCGGCTTATACCTCTTCGCCCCCCACTCGAGTTCTGTCGCCGCGCACCGCTGCGGTGCCCGCAGCTAGCGCGCCGCCCCAAAAGCCCAAGACGATCCATGGCCAGTACGCATATACCGCGTGGGCAGTATGAACCTGCAATGTATCTTATCGAGCCGGGACCATTAGGGTCCCATGCGGGCGGGTTCACGCTCATACAACTTGAATCTTACTAGCCCACACGAATATCATAGTTGGCTGATAAACCCGTGTATTCTTCAGCAGAAGTAAGCACTGCCAGTAGTTTAAAACAGAAAGAACCTATCAAATGTGGGGACATAGGCTAAGACAAGAGGAAGCACGACATCTAAGTAAGGTGAACATAGGACAAGACTGGTAGCAAGGTATATAGGCTCATACCACAGCTCTATAATAGTAACGAGCGGGAGAGCTCAATTTTGCTTCGACTCGTCCTCCGAGAGTAACGAGACGAAGACGCGTGGGGGATCAACTCAAATCCTGGTCGAACTTGGACCCGCGCGCGCGTTTGCCTTCGAAGTAGCTGCGCGTCCCTTTGGACTCGCCCGCGCCTTGCCTTTCGCCGCTCGCTTTGCAGCTTCGGCTTTCTCGCGTGCGACAGTGGAGTGCGACGCAAGTGAAATGCGCCGCTTCTTAGGGCCACGCGGACGCCCCACTGGAATGACCGGGATGGGGGACTCATACCTTGACACGCAGTCATGGTCACGCAGAAGGCATGAAGCCATGAGGAGGTTGCACTGCGGGCACTTCGCAACCGCGCGAACAAAGTCCTCCAGGGCCAGCCCGGGACTCTCGGGGTCGAGGATCTTGAGGATCAGGGCCTGACAGTCCTCATACTTGAGAGGAGCCAACAGGGCCTCAAGATTTTCCTGCCAAAGCCTCGCGCTCACGTTCGGCTTCCTTTCGTTATCGTCTACGAGGAACGTGTCAGAGTCCTCAGAGGAATCCGTGATGTATACTAAGGTATTTGTCAGTAATTGAAGTAAAGTAGCTACTAATCAAAGTTGTTACTCACTCACGTCCTTGCGCGGTACTTGCGTTGAGGGTGGGGGCGGCCAACTGTCCACGCGCTCGAGTGTAGCCTGCGAGTGAGGCGTTCCCGAGTCCGAGAGCGTCTGGGTAACCACGGCTTTGGGAGCCTCGAGAGTTGAAGAGGGAGGAAACAGAGGCGGAGGCGTTTCCTCTTTCGCAGCTGGGTTAGACGTGTCTATGCCCTTCAAAGGCATGAGACGACGAAGAAGGGGCGACCGAGCGACTAGATTTGAATGTGTTAGTCTGAGAATATCTAAGTATCGTACATCTCACTCACTGGTCTTTTTAGTGGGTGTCTCAGACGTGCCCACACGACTCTGAGTAGAGCGAGGCGTCGGCGTCGTGATCCCATACGAGGCGGGCAGAGGATCTACAATACGGCGCCAAGTCAGCAATGACCGAAATATATTTAGTACATGTCTTACTATCACGGAGATCATATATCTTCCACGGGAGTTGCTGAAGGCGAGCGCGAAGCTCAGGGAGATCGACTATCGACAGAAGTTAAGACCGGCAAATAGACCAACGCGAAACCACTTACTCCAGTATGGGCATTTCCCACGAGGGCAGACCAGCGAAGGGCGTCCGTAGTTCTGGCTCTCGAGGCCTGATGGGATATAGAATCGAACGGGGTGGTAAAAACCAGTGCGGATCTTGCAGAAGCAAAACGGCATCTCCCATTCATACTGGCGGTAGTAATCCGCCAGCGCGTTGACTGGGACAAGCTCGCCATTGGGCCATGCTGGACTGTCGAAATGTTGCACGTCAGAGGAGAGATGCGGGGAATATGGCTGTAACTCACTAGCACACTGCTCTGAGAGGGCGGCCCTCTCCAACGAACGACGCGATGAACGGCGCTTCGTCGAGCTCTTCTTTTACCTTGGAGAATATGGCATCCTTGCGCTCCGGATAAAGAACGAGGCGGCCAGTCGATGACTCTAGCACCACAAGATCCGGCGGGACACCTGGAGAATCCGGCGCAGTAAGAGTAGACCACAGCGCAGGTGATGGCGGTGGCGCAGCGCACGCAGTCTGCAATGCCGGCGACGGCGATGGAGACAGCGAAGGGAGAGGTGACTCGGCGGGCGCAGCCTTGCGAACCATGGGCTGGAATGAGTGAGGATGATGATCAGCATCGTCAAAAGCTTTCAGCTTATAAGATAACTCACCACAGAGGAGGCGTCTCATTCTGCCTCCTGCGATGCATCAAGACATATTCGTCTTGGTCCGTGTTTTCCGGCCGTCAGGACGGATGTCGGGATGCTACTGACTTGGCGTTCACGACAGGGACAGGAAGTCTTCTAGCTTGAGCTAAATCGAAAGACAGCTGTCAGAAAACGAAGGAGGGGAGGTGTACCTGTTTCATGGCTTCTCCATGTGCTAGTGGAGTCGGGCCCCGGGAAGACAAAAGAGGAAGGGAGGGCGCGAGGGCGCGATGTTGCTTGATGTAGTATGCGTCGGGGGAGGGGCGCTTAGATTATCTTTGAGGATGTGACAGTCACTCGTTGACAAAGGTTGACAGGTCCTGTCAGATGTCATGTTTGACAGCGTGGGAAGCTTATGTACTCTTTGTTACTGCCAGCTTGTCCGCTGCATTCAAGTTGTCGACGCGGATCAGTGTCGCCCGCTGTCCACCCTAGACAAGGTACTCGGGCTCACGGGCGTGAAGAATTGATTCCGTGCTACTCCCGTGATGAGAATTGTGAAGGAAACACCCTCCGAACTGCACCCAGTGCAGTGCACCGACTCCAGGCTGACATCCCGCCCCACTCGGACGCACTGCCTAGCCACGACGAGGCAGCATGGCGAGAACCTGCCAGACGTCCGCTGGCCCCGAATACACGTGGTTGATGTCGGTGAGCGGACACGAGGCCCCACGCTCGACCCGCTCCCGTGGCCCCACCAAAGACGTAAACCCGCCGACCGAAAGAATGCGCAAAATAACCAACCCGCAGGACAACCTGCGCCGAAATGAGCGTCGGAAGATGTGCCAGCGGCCGCTGGTGGCCAAACAAGGCGTATTTGTGCACCGAGAGAAATAGGTGGGCGCATTGTTTGTTTAAGCGCTGGGCCGAGGCGGCCTCATGCAGGCCGCGTGCCCGCGAGAACAATGGCCTGCGCATGCCATCATCATCCCGGGCTTTGCCATATAAAAACCGCTCCGCGCCCGCTTCGCTCTCTCACCTCTCCCTTGCCCACTCCGCCCTCCGCCTCGCGCGCCCTTCAAGACCCCCAAGACAACCGCGCTAGTACATTACTATCATGTCCAGCGAAGACATCGTGGTGCGTGCGGCCCGTTGATCCGCGCGCAAACAGTCGCAAACATGCTTGTTGATTGCTAGCCCGGCGACATCGTCACCGTGAACCACGGCAACTACGGCCGTCGCGAGGGCCTCGTTGTTGGCTCGCATATCGACTATGCTGTACGTGCCGCTATCATCGTGTTTGACCACGAAGGCGTTGCTGACCTTCTGGTATTCGATTTACAGGGCAGGCAGATTGTCGAGGTGCAGTTCGAGCCCGGCGATGTGTACCACGCATGGTACCCGACCGTGACCCGCATCAAGCGCACCGTCTACACACGGCCCAAGCCCCGCACTATCGAGCGCCATGTCTACTGGTGACCGTTCGGAGATCGTTTTCCCTCTGCCATAGTGGGGAGAACATTGCATACCATCGTCTGTTGGATTTGGATTCTGCTTTGCGCCAGTACTTTTGACCGCCGCGGGACGAGGACTATGTATCATTATTACTGCTGCCTGCTTATGCAGCAGGTGGGTTAAATTCATGAAAGATCTGGATTTTACTCGTGCTCAGAAGTGACCAGCGCTCGTCATACATGTATACAGGCACATTTGACGCGAAGCCTTATGATGAAACGTTATGTTAGCCAAGGGGCTGATACTCTCCCCTTCAATACCACATCGTGATGCCGATACCTGCTACGTCTTGTCAGGTACAGTACCGGGCCTATCTGGCGCATTGCGGATCTACGCAGCAAATTCGAAACGAAGTGTCGACATGCCAGATGCCCAGAAGACTCACGCCCCAGACCGCTAAGTCACGATTCAAGGCACGTGAGTGCCATGGCAGTACTGCTCTAGCCAAGGACTCCTCGGGCCGTGCTATCCCATTCGCGACGCCGATCGAAATGTTGCACAGAAAACTACCTTGTGAGCCTCGTGCTCCTCGGGGTCGTAACTTAGTAAGTGCTTATGTACCCACTACGGACAGTAAGGTGGGAACCTGCTTAGATAAGTTTTTGATCAGAGAGCGACCGCCATGGCAGGCTATGGCCAAGCAAGGTTACATCCACCGCCGCAAATCCGCCTTGGTGGCTTGGATGGACCCTGAAACGATTCATGGCTGGTGCCCAGGAATTCCTACGTCGCGCAGACCGGTGTGGCCCACAATCTGCATGTTATGCTAGGAGGTAGACCCCCTTTGAGCTTATCTCGGAGCGCGGCATCTTGTGCATATGCATAGCCGCAAGATGTGTCCCGGAAAAAACGCACACTGATCTACTAAGAAGCACGATGCTAAGACAGGACAGGCGCATAGGACACAGCACGCCGTCGGCGCATGGCTAGCACGCGATGATCTTGAACGCCCTGCTTCAATGCGCCGAAGTTCGTGCGGTCAACTGCAAGACCACTCTGTCGCAGCAGACACCGGGCCTTGGCGGTCACAGGCTGGGTTCTTCTTTCTGAAGATGGATGAGAGAAGCCAGATCCGTTACACCGCCGCCGGCTAGGTGCACAACTGTGCACAAGCGAATTGTGATGATCATTACTGTGGTGTAACGTCAAATTGAATTGTAACACCAAACGAAATTTCTAAAGATGTCCTCACGCGCCGGTGACCACTTGACATAGCGCTCTGAGAATTTACATACATCATTCTGTGCACCTGAGTTACAGTTTCTGAGAGATTGGTGCGATTCCAACGAATACCTATGGCGGAAGAAATCAGCCTTTAGGGGGATCCCGCAGTTTTGGCCAGTAATCGCCTAGGAACCATGTAATAAGTGATCCATACGCCCCATAACCCGAGCTGTCGTGTCCTATACATAAAATCAACATCTCTATCTAGTTTCCGCAGCGATCTGATGAGTGCAATATCGAATCCTAGCGGTGTTTTGCGAGAGGGAGCACGGGCGTGACAGGGATGTTGGGACTCCGACTCAAATCTCACCAGGCGGTGATAGTTTCGCCCTGTTTCGCCTGTTGTCCGGCAGGCCGGCAAGCGTGACGGATTGTGACGCGCTCACCGCTCTTGCAGGGAGTTCGACATCGATTTCGGCCTCATTCTAGCACCCTCAGATCGCAATGAAAAAATCCGCAACTTGGTAAACACATAAACGTTACATACAGAAGCATACCCTGCAAGTTTTGGGTAGCAGACCCACCGAATGAAGCAGGTGTTCAGCAAATAAAATTCAATTCAACTTGACGTTACACCACAGTACGGTCTGTCCCTCGCGTCGAGCGGCCGCCGGCGATACCCCAAATTGGCTGTTGACCGAGTCCGGTTGCTGAGTCAGCCACGGCCCACTCCGGGAGGTTCCGAGAGAGCGCCTTCCGGCAGACACCACAGGTACGTCTCTTCAACAACTCCATTGCGTCCTGTTGCCCTCAACGGCTGTGCCATTTGAAAGTGTCAACTCTGTCTTTACGGGTTTAGTCCAGGGGAAAATGATGCAGTTTCCATCGGTATGAGGATCTCTCCGTCCCAGAGCGAGAGGTCTGCGTTGGTTAGTCATTTTACACATCTGCCGCCATTTGATCGTGCAACGCTTGCAGATCTCGTGCTGGGGCTCATTGGTTCGGAACCGTCAAGTTGTAGCAGAATATTGATGTACCGGAAATGCGCTCCGAGACTCTAACTCCACCACTCATTATCGGCATTCTTCGTCGGGACACTGGCTTCTGCTTGGATATGATCTCGCGCCGTTCCTCAGCACCATGGACAGAGCGCTCAGCTGCACTGAGCCACCAAATAATTTTGAAACTCGACTACGTGTGTATTATGAAGACGACGAAGGGCTTAGCTTCCGCATACGTCGGAACCGGGCAATATACCCCTGCATCTCACCCACCCTTCCGTAAGTGCGGCTGATGAGTAGTTCGATTGAACAGGCCGGAGTGACCGCCCGCGTCCCATGATACACAACCAGACCGTAGCCGACATTGCATCTGCTAGTCTCCATTGATCCGCGCGCCACTCAACTCGACCTGGCGCCTCTTGCATTCACAGCCACAGTGGGGAGTGTAGAATAAAAGGGAGGGCTCTCGGCTCGGGACTGCAGACAGACGAACAGTCTTCCCTACGAACTCGACATGCTCTCACCGACCTTCGTCGTCACCGCTTTCTCACTTGTGTCGCTCGTACAGGGCTATGCGGTGGCTCCAGACAAGCGCAGCTCGTCACCGTATCTGTCGACGTGCCAGCGTATTGCGAAGTCCATCTCCAGTGCCTCCGCAGTTTTCTATTCCAGTGCGCCCTTACCTTTTTCTTTGCTTCTTGTAAAACCGACGAATACGACGAAGACTCAACGCAGTACATCGCCGATAACGACCATTCGTTTGTCTCGAGCTCTGCTCCGTCTGCATGCTCTGTCGAACCCGGCACAGCCCAGGACGTCAGCACAATCGTAAGGCGAATCAATCGAGGTATCGTTCTGGGCTCACCCACCACCATAGATCCGCATCCTCGGATCGACGCGCACGCCTTTTGGCGTGAAGGGCGGAGGGCATGCGTCTAACCCCGGCTTTTCCTCGACGCTCGGCGTTCAGATCGCGATGACGCGGTTGAACCAAGTGACAATCAACAAGGCGTCGAATACGATCGACCTTGGGCCCGGTCTTACTTGGGACCAAGCGTACAACATCCTCGCGCCTTCTGGGCTGAACGTGGTCGGAGGGCGTGTTCCCACTGTCGGTGTTGCTGGCGTTACCCTTGGCGGTGGTAAGTGGTGTTCGCATTCGGGTCACCCTTCCCTCGATCTAATTGTGAACACGGAACAGGCTATGCCTTTATGAGCAGCGAGTACGGTTACACAATCGATAATATGGCAGGCTACGAGCTCGTGCTTCCTAACGGGACGATTACCAACGTTACCTCAAAGAACAAGGATCTTTGGTTTGCACTCAGGGTATGTGCATAATGGATCAATTTTAGGGATCTCTAACTGATTATGGGCATCTACAGGGCGGCGGCAACAACTACGTAAGCTATCAGAGGATAAGGCCAGGTCAGCGGTGGGCTCATTGATCTACAGGGCATTGTCACCAAGTTCTCCTTCAAGTCGATCCCTCAAGGCCAGGTTTGGGTAAGCAGATGGCGTACCGTGCGCCTTTCAGTCACTGAACCTGAGTTTCGGGTAGGGTGGCACGCGTAACTACACCGCAGATGCATTGCCAGCACTGAAGGACGCACTGGTCAAGTTCCAGTTGAAGCAGAAGACTGACACAAAGGCCTCGAGCGTTATCTCGTTCGTGTACACCCCGCAAGGAGTACGCACTCCCATACATTATGGGGCCCACGCACAGATTGACGCCCCTCTCAGATCATCACCTCGGCCGTATTGTACTACCACGCACCAACGCCCGCGAACGGCATCTTCGATGACTTCCTCGCTATCCCGACCAACCAGACCGACGTGGGCACGCGCTCGTTTTCGGACATGGTCAACAGTATCGGCTTTATCAACGTCCCGTCTGGGCTCCGGTGCGTCGCTCGTTCCCCAGCACATGGCATAGAGCAGAGTTAACACACTGCCTGCAGCGGATACTATAATGGCGTGCCTGTACTTGAGTACTCTGCTAACGTCATCGACACCATCTTCAACCAGACCCAGGTAAGCCCGTCTCGCCCTGTTGCAGCGACGACAGCAAGCTGACACGTAATAATTCGCAGGCGCTCGGTGACGAGCTCAGCAAGCTTGACAGCAACTTCCTCTTCGCGACCGCACTCGAGACATTTGGGCAGGGTCTGCCAACGCACGGCTCCGACTCAGCATGGCCGCCGAATCGGTCGCACGCGTTCTTCCCGACGGCGGTGACGATGGGGTACAGGAACGCATCGCTCGACGACACAATCACACGCGCGGTGCTCAAGTACTCGAGCGCGGTGCAGGCAGCGGCGATCAAGGACGGACAGGACGTCAAGAACGCCCCGGTGTACCCGAACTATGCGATCTTCGACGTCACGGTGCAGAACATGTACGCGCAGAACCTGCCGCGTCTACGCGCAATCCAGAATGCCGTGGATCCGAAGAACGTCATGGGGCTCGCGGGCGGCTTCAAGCTGTGAGCGCAAGGCATGGACTCTACGTACCCATGGACGGTGGACCTAATGGAATTGCTGATGCTAATGTGACTTACGGACAATATTTCTACAACACGTTCGCTCGGATAGAGTAGCTTGTGTACAGTATATTCAGGCAGTACTTAATTTACGCCGGCTCCACAATTCAACGAATCTGTGGGCCTGGTAATTGTTCTATCATAATATATGCGCTTTCGGGCGACTCCTTGTGACCCTCACGCCGTGCCGCCAGTTACTGCGCGATTGATCGTTTGGAGCTAGCCATGCTTGAAAGTCCAACTTGACTTGCGTCAAACACCGTTCACTGCTTAGCTGGTCTCCGGAGCATCATGCATCGTGCATTGAGTACTGTGTATATATTTCCTGGAGGTCACTCATAGCTATGTGCGAAGATGGCAGGACGACGTGTAAACAAAAACAAAAACAAAAAACAAGCTCCCACCGACGATCAGTATGTGCGAAGACGTAATGCAATGGCAAGGCGATGGAGATAGGGACGACGACGGGCGAAGATGGCAAGAAACCGGGCCCCGGGGGCGCTATGCGCGCAGGCCGACAACCGTCCGCGGCGGCGCTATTGGCGGCTCGTCGACGACGGGCACTGGCGCATGCACCGACGGCGCCGACGACGGCGGCGCGCGTGCGGGCTCTATCTCAGGCTCCGGCTTCGCAGGTGCAGCAGGCGCCGGCAGCGCCGGCGCGGCGCTGTCGTTCGCCGGCTCCCGCTTCACCTCTGCCTCCTGCAGCTCGCGCTTGATCCCCTCCCCTTCCTCTGGCTCGCGCTTCAGCAGCGCCGCCAGGCCCAGACCGGCGCCCTCGCCCGGGGTGAGCGCGACGCTCCGCACGATGCGCGCACGTAGCATAGGCGCCAGCGCGTCCTCCTCCCGCTTCACCTTCACCTCCTCTTCCACCTTCGCCTTCACCCCCAGCGGCACCTTCTCATCTCCTGCAGCCGGCTCGTCCGCGATGCGCTCATAATACAGCATGAATGCGCCCGCGCCCTCCGCCAGCACCGCCTCGAGCGGAACGGCGCGCACCGCGTCGTCGCTCGCGCGCAGCCACCCGCGCCCGTCCGGCGCGCGCCGGAAGCACACGTAGTGCCCGAACGAGTGCTGCCCGTAGTGGCACACCGCCGCCGTGAGGCGGTACAGCACGCGCGGGACGGCGGCCGCGGGGCGCGCCGCGGCGGAGAGCGGCGCGCTGGGTGTCGTATTGAGCGTGCCGGAGGTCGTGTAGGGCGTCAGGTCGAGCGTTGCGGGGAACTGTACGCGCGCGTTGTTCTTCGTGGCGTAGGCGCTGAAGTGCGAGCGGTTCAGGTGCAGCGCGAGCACGGGCGGGGGCTAGATACCCATCGGGCGTTGGTCAGGCTTGAGAGGACCAGGATGTGGTGGGAAGGGCACGCACCCGGGCAACCATAGCTTGCTTCGTCGACGCGCGGGCGAACACGCGCTCGAGCTTGACGCCCTTGATGTCCTCTTCGACGCGGCCCTCGTCGAGGGCAGCCTTGACACGTGCCGCGAGGCGGCGCGCCTCGCGCACGCGCTTCTTCTTCGACGCCGACACAGCCTGTGCCGCATCCGCGTCCGCAGCGAGGCGCTCGGCGTCCTGCTCGAGCCGCCGCAGCGTCGCGCGCATCGAGCAGTGCCGGCAGATACAATCCGTAAGCACCTCGAGGCGCGTGTACTCGGCGAGGCATTCCTCGAGCCGGCAGCCCGCCTGTGCAGCAGTCAGCACCCGGTTGAAGAGCGAGAAGTGGAAGGAACGCTGACGGAGAGCCTGGGCACGGCGAGCTGCCAGTTGTCGAAGGGGAAGTGCATGACCGCCTCAGTATAGCCGCACTCGCAGCAACTCCGGCGGTGCGCAGTGAGACCCTCAAAGACGCCCTTTGCCACGTCAACACTCGCCACGGAGGACGACGATGACGACGCGAGCGCGCCAAAGCCGAGGTCGCGCGTGCCTTCGCGATCGACGGCAGTCGCCTCCTTCTTGACGTACTCCGAGACGAGCTGGAAGAGCTCCTGCGCGTCCTGGTGCTCGCGCGAGGAGAAGAGCGGGATGCGCTTGCCCGGCTCGGGCTGCGAGAGCGCGGCGATCATGTTGACGGGGCGGATTGACCGCGAGTAAGGCGTGGGGGCATTCAGATCTGGCGGAGTTTACGGTTGTGGACATCGGATTCGGCGCAGAGGCGGGGCGGCGCACCATGTAAGAGGTCACGCAGGGCGTCGACGACGGGCGTCGGCACATCGACCGCCTCGGCCTTGGCGTGGATAGCGTCTATGTATGGCAGGAAGGATTGGAGGGATGCAAGGGCCTGTGGCGCACGGGGCGCAATGGCTTAGTGAGACGGGCGCAGAGCTGCCGCATGGCGTGCGTACCTGCATGGTCGAGTTCATGAAACAGTACGTCCCGGAAATATTAACGAGTCCGGGGTAGAACAAGTTCTTCTTCTCGGCATCTAGACCAGAGTGATTGCCACGACATGGGCGGGCGCGCTCATACGAGGCATGTGAGGATGCGCACCGCTGAGGCCATCGGCGTCGCGCTCGGCCGCTGCCAGCTGGCCTGCGCGCGTGCGGACGGCGTGCTTCTTCCTGTGCTTGTGCGTGTGCTCGTGGGGTGACGACCAGTTCCAGGGCAGCGCCGAGTTGATGACGGCGAGCATGCGGAACGAGGAGGAGGCGAACGCGCGGAGATAGTTTCTGCCGGCGAAGACAAGGAGCGGGATGAGAAAGACGACGGCAAGCGGCGCGAGCTGCTGAAGCGCTGGGCTGGACGACAGGTACGACAGGGCAGAGGAGAGCGCCGCGGACGTCGTCGGCATTGACAAAGACAGTTCCGCCGGACGATTTCTCTGGCGACCACGACTTGAACTAGTAGAGAGATAGTAGAAGGTCAGTAGGACGGGCTGCAATACTGCGAGTAGAGCGATCTCTGGCCCCAAGTGTGGCCGTGCCACCGTCCGAGTCGGAGACGACCAGCCCTTGCTCCTTTCTTATGGCTACCTGGCGCAATGGTAGCGCGTTTGGCTTCGATCGCCACGTTACCAAAAGGCTGCAGGTTCGAGTCCTGCGGTGGTCATTTCTTTTTTTCCTTCTACACCCCTGCCACGTGCCAACTTATTCCGTATATGTTCTGCCAAGGCAACAATGGCACCGTGGCGCTGTTCCCCGCAGCACCACATCCCGGGAACGTACGTTGCACGTAAGAACAACGGCGTGCTATTGCCCATGCATCAAACCGCCGGGTGTAGGTGCCGGCTTTGCGCATGGCCAGTGCTATTTACGGGTTAGAGACTGCTTATATTGGGCGTTTTCCTCTCGTCTTCCGAGAACAACATACATCAGACGCGGATTCAAACCCTCTGCGACAAGCTAGCGCTCTGCAAGGCTACAAGCATAACTTATATGAACAACTACAACTACCTACATTCCCTTCTCATCCACAGAAGGTCGGAAAAGGTCGTCATAATGGTGGAACTCGCACGGATCGTTCCCGATCGCTACGCCTTCGCCCGCCATCACGGGCACGACCGTCGTACCGCCGTCCTCCGTCCGGACGCGCACGCGCATTTCATCCGTTACGTCGTCTACGAGGTGCCACTCCCCGCAGACGCCCTCCCCAAACGGTGCGGGAAGAATGCGTCGTCGCCTGCGCCGCCCTCGTGCAGAAAGGGATGATACAGTGCCCCGCGCGGCGTGATCCGCCTGGTGGACTCAGGGTGCAGCAACCGCTCGAGCAGGTCAAGCGCCTGTTCCACATCCGCCGTGTGCTCCTGGACCTCGGCGACCGGGGAAGATGCCGAATGCGCGCTGCGCGAGGTCGTCGCGGGCCCTGGCGAGGAAGACGAAGGCGGCGGAGGATGGTGGCCTGGCCCGCTCGTTGAAGACGCCTCGCTCGTGCCGTGCGGGTAATAGCGCGCGTCTGTCTTCGGGGGCTCCCGCAACCTTGGATTGAGCGCCTCTACAAACTCGCTCCACGATTGACCCTCCGGCGTGATAGAAGGGAGGTTGCTCGTGAACGTACGGCCTGCCGGCGTCTGTTAGCAGGGCATCACACAGGCGTGCCGAACGAGCGCAAACAGTGTAGGGTTGCTGCTTTCTCCATTTTTCGCCGCCCGATGATACAGGCAATCTCCAAGAGGGCCTCGACGTCATCGTTGGACTGAAACAGCGGGAACTTTCCTGTGAGAAAGAACAGGAGTATCATGCCCGCAGACCACATGTCGATGGCTAGCAGAGGCGCTTGTCAGTGTATTAGGTTCGGTTGCCAGCGCTCGGGACGAACCCCCTGTTTGTTCGTTGCATTTCAGCAAAACTTCAGGAGCACGGAACCCTCGGGTGCCTGCTCGATTAGCTTTCGAGTGTGGTCTGTAGCTTTGGTAAGCCCGATGTACGCGCAAGACCCTGAGCACTAACCTTGTGTCCTTTTCTAAGTAACCCACCCTATCAGATGTCCACCCACTCCGCATCCTTGCTTCTTTCTGTTTCTTTCGAAGGACATCTGCATTGTACTCAGATGTCCGTCGGAGCCGGCCATGCGGATACTCCCTAGATGTGGATGTATGCAAGCATTGTCCGTGATGCGGACGCGTCTCCCCGCCCATGCGCTGGATGGAGTGGTGGTCATTCAATTTTGCGCCTTCGGAGTAGAACACCTACACATGCGAGGCCCAGGTCGACCAGGGTCCCAATACCCCGATGGGGTCGAAGAGAAAGTTTGCTGGCTTGACGTCACGGTGGATAATCCCGCGAGAATGGATATCGCGCAGCGCGCGGAACATGCACCGGAAATACGCCTTGATGCCACCCATCGAGAGCGTGTGGTAGAACGTCTGCCAGCTAGGGGTTAGCGCCGCGTTCCACAGGAGATAATGCGCATATACGCACACGGAAGTCCTCGTGAGCGTGGTAGGGCATGACCACGACGACCTGGTCCTCGTGCCGGAACGCCGTGATGAGCTGCGACACATGCCGCGCGCCACGGCACGTCTCTAGAATCGCGATCTCGTTGCGGATGCGCTCGGGGTTGCTCGTGACGTATATGCGCTTGACCGCGACGAACACCTTCGCACTGGGCACGCGCGGCGCGGACTGGTAGTGCGCGGACGACCCGCGCGGGTGACGGCCGTGCCAGACGGCGTTGTCCCACTTGGAGTAGTACCCGAGGTCGAGCGCCTTGTACACGGACGAGAACGTGCCCGTGCCGAGTCGGTCAACGAGGCGGTAGTCTTCCGTGATCGCCGGCACCGCGTCCTCGAGGTCCGCGATCTCGGTTGCGATCTCCTCCTGCTCCTCCTTCGGCTTGAGGTACACCGACATCTCCTCGTCGACTTCGCCCTCCGCGTCCGCGTCGAGGTCGCTCTCCATCTCGGACCCGTCGCTCCCCTGCTCCTCATCCGAGGCGTCGTTGTCCATATCCTCGTCCAGGTCGATGAGCGCGACAGGCTCCGGGTTCCCGCGCATCATGTACTGTGCCTGCGGGCTCGGCCGCTGCAGCAGCCCTGCCACGTGGTTCTGGTAGTCCTTGAGGCCGAACACCTCGAGCTCGTCCTCGGGGTCGTCCGAGTCGCGTTGGTTCCCTGCCATAGCGCGGGCCTTCCGATATTTCGACAGGGCTGCTCTGTTGTGTGCATCGGATGAGGGGAGTTCCAGGGGATTCGAGGAGTGTTGTGAGAAGCCCTTTAGAGTCGCCATATCTTTTCTCTTGATAGGCTGAAGTCTGTACCAAGGAAGTGCCGTTCGTCGCACGCGAGCCTGAGGTGGGAGTCGTAGCGGGGGAGCCCTGCGACTGTGGCACAGCCGACTCGGACGCGACGCGACTCGACGTCACGTGCTGAAGATCCCAACCTCACTTCAACGCTTTTTCGGACAACAAATCATATTCGTGTGCTTTGCAATTGTAAGCCGTACGTGGCTGTGCAAGCGCGGCAAAATGGGGGACAAGGATCGACAAGAATACGGTCGAGTTGGTGGTAACTAAAAAATGACCACCGCAGGACTCGAACCTGCAACCTTTTGGTGCCGTCGGCGATCGAAGCCAAACGCGCTACCATTGCGCCAGGTAGCCATGTTTACCATTGCATCCGCTATACACATTACGGTGTCGCCGTTATATCAGGTTATGTCCCGGACGCATCTGATATCTTCGTCCGAGCGCCAAGTAGCACCGCCGCAGTTGCTTCCACCCCAGTGATCGCTCCCATTGGCAAGCTTGGTAACCACTAACCACCATGGCGCTCAACTGGACGATGCTCAACCCCGACCGCACTCCCGTGCCCTTGCCACGGGAGGTGACCCTGATGAATATCGCCTCGGGAGCCGAGGTGTCCTTGTCCATTCCGGACGCACCGCCCTCTGGACCTGCGACATCCGGTGGGTCTGGAGGCGAGCGTAAGCTGAAGGAGGCGGGAAAGCTCTTCCTGACAGACCAGCGCGTATGCTTCGATTCCTGCTAGACTACACCCCATGAGCTGACCGCTCCCGGCAGCTCATTTTCACGTCGGGGGGTGGTGGCGGCGGTGCAGCGGCCAGTGCACTGGACACTTTGACAATTCCGCTTCCGTCAATCTTATCGACGAAGTTCGAGCAGCCATACCTGGGTTCCAACTACCTCTCCATCGATATCAAGCCCTCTCCAGAGGGGGGTCTCACGTTGGGGACGAAGGCCGAGATACGCCTGCAAAATCAGGGCCTCTTCCAGTTTGTGAGCCTACTGGAGAAGACCCGCGAGCGCGCAGTCTACATGAAACGTCAGATGCAAGACGAGGAGGAAACCCTTCGTACGTCCTCGCTTCTTTGCGGCGGACCCTTCTCTGAAGCTGCGCAGCTGCGTACGCGTCACCGCTGTCCGGGCCTTCTCGTGCGGGGGGCACCCCGGTGGATGCACCTCCCGGGTATGAAGCGTAGATGGTCATCCAGATGAATGTATCATAGATGTAGGACTATTGGCTATGTTTTGGTGAGCTTAGCTCTATTTTTCCGTTCCATGACCGTAATGCTATGAAACAGGTGGATCACGTTTCTTTTTGTGCACTCCCTGTACTCCATACCCCTCGAGCGGGTCCTACAATGTCATAAGCGTGGATACACACGCGATTCCCGAGACGGAGCTTGTTAGCATCACCGTGACTGGAATGCATCGTGTGTCGCGTGTTACCTCGTAGGTTGTGCTTCCTACCAGCGCCCTAGCACCACATGTACCAGGTGAACACGGCACAATCTCAATGGACAGCGAAGTCTGATACGACGGAGCCCATGTATCCAGGTACGTTCTTTGTCCATCATCTATACATTGCAAACTTAAATTATATCTTCGATTGTGCGGCCATAGCCTGCTCGTTCGGTCCAGAACTGGACATCTTCACACATCGCGTTGCGTGGCATGCGCGGATCCGTTTGGCGCCTTTGCATAGCATTACGAATCAATCCGAAGTCTGTGCCCTCCTCTGACAGCCCGGTGACTCACCCGCATCATCTGCCTCGGTTGGAGGTTCTCCAGCCCCCGTCATCCCTCTAACTCGGTGGCTTTCTGATGGTGCGGACGCTCGAATCCGACCCAAGGATGACACCGCACCGGGAACGCTTATAGGCGCTATTCCCTACTCTCACTAACGCCGTGTCCATGTAATATGGCATAACAATCTCGTCAGCGAACCTTTTTACTTTTCCTCGCACGCGTCAACCCGTGGCATGTGGCACGGCGGACCACCTCCCCGGCTCATCTTTCTCGGATGACATTCTTGGGGCGCCTTCTCGAGGCGCTTAAGGTTGACATGAAGCAATCGTGGCACAACATCAGGCGAATGCGCAGGTCGCGTACCACCTTTCATGATGAGTTCTTCGTTACACTCCTGCTAGAACTTCCGGCGATTTCGCCACACTTTCTCGCGGCTTGAGACTACTGGCTCTCTGTTCCTGGGTCTAGGGCAGGAATGACCTGACAAATTCCGGTGGGTCATGAAAAATGGATTCCGTGCTAACGTGGTTTTCATCGCCCCTAGGACGGGGTGGTATTTGTTCGTTGTAGGGCTGGTCTTGTAAGGGCGCTTGGTGCTCGTCTGGGATTGTCCGGCTCCTCGACTGTCTAGGTCAAGGGCGTACCATAACAAGTTGCTATACTCGGGACTCCCTGGCACATCCAGGAAATGGAGAGCCAAGGATACCTTCTCGATGTATAAAGCTGGACGCGTGCCGCGATGAGGAGGGCACATCCACTCACCACTCGCCCGAACTGCGAGAATAAACAAGTCACCAGTCGACGTCCCACAGAATCACTCATCTCGCATAGACCATGGGTCGGTACCTGTTCGACTCTTCTAAAGCTCTGAGTTCTGACTCTCTGCCTAGCTGATCCCGTTCGTGACCTCAATAATTGGCTGCAAGGCCACCCTTCGGGAAATATCAGCCCCCTGTTGTCGTGGGATTTGTCCCAAAGCGGGCCTCAAGACCAGGTTACCCATCGCGCTGTCGCTAAGTGTGAGTTTCGCTAGCTGTATCCTCCGCTGTGCACTGAGACGCCGTAGTCCGAGGTACTCCAATTGGCAGTGGACAAGGTGTCTCCATTGGCAATGCCAAGAGAGCCGCTGCCGCACAGGCATTGCAATATCTACGCACCACTAGTGGCTAGTGGCGGTCTTTTATGCCGTGTCCAAGGAGCTATGAAAGCCCCTCTGATGCAATAACATCCTCTGCCCTTACTACCAATAACTAGACAATTTGATTACATATGTGGCTTTCCTTCTACTTGCTGTCCAGGCTTCCCTTTACTGTCCCTACATGAGCCTCTTCGATTGTATTCTGTGAATATAGACGTTATTCTCCCATCTTTGTTACCCCCGATCTGGCAGGGCCCCTTTCTGGCCGATCTGGCGGTCGAACTTAGAGATCGCACAGTCGCGGCGACGGCGATTCAATATTGAAGGTCCGAGTCAGCGTGATACTCGTCCATGCGCGCTCCAGTGCTTGCTCCGTGCCTCAATGGCACCCCCCCCCCCCCACATCAGTACCCGGGGGCGAGCGCGAGTCCATATCAAGGCGCTCCTTCATCGTCGGACTTGCGTGCCATTCAATGGCGCTTACGGACCTCATTCGAGGTGTGAAGTCAGTACTTGAAGGAGCTGCCGGCGGTCAGTGCCAATATCCGCCTGGCTTCATCTTGAAGACTTTGCTCCCGCAGGCTGGGCCGTCCGGTCTGTCGCACGGTTCAGCGCCTGTAGGAACTTCTTGGGTCGCTTGCAAACCTTTTGGCTGCCTGTGTGGTGCTCGCTGGAAGACAAACTCTCAAAGTGTATGTCTAATAGTTGATGCAAGTTTCATACTGGTGCCGGACCCGCGCTCACACTATGCTTGCAAATATCTCTAGGCGCACGGCAATCTCCACACCACTCGATCCGAGATTCCCATGCCCCGCGGCCACTGGTACCCGGTACCGGATGGCGCGCTCAGCTTTTCCGGGGTCCCAAGAAATGGCCACGGGCCCTTAGTGGCCGCGCTGAACAGCCTTGCTGGTTCTCGTGCCCCTTGTTACCGCAGGAACGCTTGATTCGCTGAGGCGCTCTGGTTGTCGGACTGTACTTGGGAACCTTTTCTCCCCCGGTACGGGTGAACTGTGTTACGCTCGGCGCCTTTGGAACAGATGTGCTCCAATGACGCGTCCCAGCTTGCAGCTGTACGCCGCGCCGGTGCCACCAGTCGCGTCTGTTCCTACGCTCCAGCGACTGTATACCTGACACGTCCACCCAAATATCGCATTGTTGGGATGTAGGGCCTACACACGCCCCCGCATTTCAGGTTATCTGGATGATGAGACAGCCTGTCGTCTGAGGTATTTAAGAGATAGAGGGCCATTGACTGGCTATAGCATCCATCCTCGTCCATAGCAATGGCTGGTGCGCCTCAATCCCTACGCTCTCACTGACACATGCATTTACCACTGCGTAGACGCTGTCGTCCAACTCAACAACCTGCTGCAAGCGCATCATGCCAGCCACCTTCTAAGCAATACTCATCAGCAGGTTGGGCAAAATAATCAAGCAACCCATCATATCACGTACAGATGTCGGTGTAGTTCAGTAATACTAGTATGAATCCCCGTTGACAGCTTTTGACAGATCTCGGTGTGGACATAGGGACTGGTACAGGCCTTTCTATTGGTTTGGCCAAGCAAGCGGCAGCCAGCCAGGCGTTGGAGTATTTCAGGACGAACGGCATTTCGGGCCAGTGAATCCACAACCTCCACTAGGCTGCGAGATTTCCGGCCTTCCACTACGTCATGCTCGTACGACGCTTGCGCATGCCCTCGTCTCTAGTATTTTGGACGATCTGCACGAGCGGAATTCTCCGAATAATGCTGTCTGTTGAACGTGATCCCCAATTTTACTTTGTTGATCTGTGATGTCAGCGGCTAAGCGTCCGAGATCTTCTATGTGGTTTCCAAGATCCCTTGATTTTCCCGCACATGTGACTGCACCTGTACTCCAGCGTGCTGTCTGCAGACCCAGAGAAATTCCGAGAACAGCGAAAGTGTGGATTCTGAAGCGCTACATCATACCTCTACCAATCTGGTTGGTAAGCATTGGTAGAAACGCGGGTTCTCGAATTACGGCTTTATGACTGGTATGGCTAAATAGTACGCGTATCGTGTTTACGGGGCTCTACCCTCCACCGTGCGCTCCGCGGCAGTGGCTGTAGAACCTTTGCGGAGGACGCATCCGGTTCCCAGGATCGGGCGCTGCCGCGCGCGTAGGGGCAGATTTCTGGTCAGACTACACGGGATAGTGAACTTATAGGTTGTTATTTTTCAAAAGCAGTAGTTCTACATTACGCAGAAAGTTTATTCTGAACCGTCTACGGCCCCATTAGGTGTAGAGTACGTGCCAGGTGCCGGTGCCAGTCGGAAGCGCCTGTGGAGCAGGTTCTTGCTACTTCCCAGAGGCTTGATCTGCCACGCTAGCCCAGCAACCAATGTGTAGAGGACATGATATCGGGGCCGAAGCATGGCGGGCGGACAGCGAAACACGGGCGCCGTTCGTTGTTGACTCCTATCCTAGTTGTCTCATGATACGAGGTGCAAAGCATTGTGAATTGCAGCCGGACACAATGTGCATTTCCCCGACTAACCACGATGTTCCCAGGGACTCTGTGCGGTGACGTGTGGACGAATAAAGCAACTTGAAGGGCGGTTTGGACGCTCACCGTTGCGCGCAACAGCGCTCCGTCTCCTAGCCCACCCCCCGTGCACGGAAGCGGCCGGTGTCGGACATACATAGAAATCAACCGACACGCAATTGTTGGTGCATGGTGGTGACGCGAGCTTCCATCAAATACTAAGTACCATGTCCGCCAACCGGTCGAGCCGCCCATGGAGCTTTGGATGTTCACATCTGGACTGGATCATGACTCTTGCTGCACGGGTTCTCTGCACTAGCGTAGCAAGCTTACAAGCATACGAGGGGCCTCCTTCTCTTCTGCAGTGGTAGGTGCTGGTCAGCCGCAGTCTGTTCGCCAACCACCTCCTAATGATCGGTCAAGGCAGGAATTTTCCTGGATGTGTGCACAGCGCTTTCCGCGTGATATTATTTGCGGCCCCAGCTCTCTGCGATCACCAGCTCACTGGAGGGCGCTTCCATCGCCTTGCCCTTGGGAGTGGCTTACAGCGCGAAATCTCGCTAAGAGTGCGGTTTTGTTTTTGGCTTCTTGCCCTTCTCGGCTACCGCTATGCACAATCTGGCTGTTGAGGCGTCCGGTATCGTCGGATGTATTTGAGGGAGGCTTCTTCTCTCTAGTCTTGACTAGGATGCATCACCGCTGGCACCGTCGCCCCGGCGATTTCCATCGGTGTGCCTAAGTTCGAAGCTGTATGCAATGCTGGGGTCGTCGTGGATCCTTTCTCCGGCTCAGCTCGCATGGGACCTCGACCACCGGGATGTAGTCTTGGACATTCATCCTACGTTTTATGGCGTATAGACGAAGCAGCTCACAGAGCAGAAGATATATAAGCGTTGGGTGATTACTATCTCCAGATAGCAGTGACTTGTGTCTTGTTTTCTACGATGTCTGGTGCGCAATCATCCCATGCGCTCTCATGCATGTGCGACCCATCTCTAACGCTATGTAGACGCCGCCGTCGAACTCAACAACCTCCTCCAAGCCGAGGGTGTCGTCCAGCACCTGAGCTTCACTAATAGCCAACAAGGACCCAACAACAATGCTATCCACACCGTCACGTACAATTGTCAGTAAATCTTTGGATTTTGTGGACCACCTCAAGAGTTAATTATGTTGGTCTAGATCGCGGTATTTCCGTGGGCACGGGTACGGGTCGTAGTAAGGGTGAGGCGAAGCGTGCAGCGGCCGAGCAGGCGCTGGAGTACTTCAAGGTCTACGGCTTTTCTGGCCAGTGAAACCATATTGTAGCCTCGGCGATGCCGCGAGAGCATTGCTGTTCTCCTACACCATTGTCCTTGTAAAGTGCTTGCCAGGTGTTTTCTTATCCCCGAAATAGATCCTTCTTCCGACAACCAACGAACATCCGCCCCAACGCACCATCCCGAGTCAGACCATCCCTGTGAATGCTCCGTCGCATGCGACGAGCAATGACCTGTGTTGGATCCTGGGGACGCACTCACGTACTACCTAGCGGACCTGTCCGACGTGCTACGCAAAGAGCAGTGAGGAAATTCTACATGTATCCCGCGCCATCCCTACGTTGCTTCGTCAGATTCTAGGCTTAGTGCACGAGCCAAAGGCGAATATACTGAAGCAATTGGCGCTGACCACCGTGCTTGGTTACGGGGTGCAAATGTGCGACTAGGATGCGGCGCTAGTACTACGTGAGTTGTGCGCAGTGTCTCGGGAGAATATTTGTAGTATGCAACTTCCTGTCGTGCACAGATGCATTCAAAAACCAGCAATTCCCATGCATGGCCATAAATCGACGATGTCGAACTAAGAGATAGGGCACCGGAGACTACTCGTGCTCAGGAGTAGGCCTGGCTGTGGCGGGTTAATGGGTCCCAGCGTTGTTGCCAAGTGGCAGCAAGTGCCTCTTTATTCGCGTCTTCTTTTGCATGTGTGTCTGTGTGGTTCGCACTGGTTTGGGTGTAGAGGGATGGCCGCGCCAGTCCGCACATGCGCATCTGTTTATTCGTTTCCCTGCACGGCCTGGGCATCAGAAGATTTCGATGTGCAGGTCCTGTAGAACGAAAGGATGTTGTCAGTTATTTGTTTCATGCAGAGAATCATTGAGCCAAGTTTAAATCTTGAAAGTCACAGGTCGGTCACCGACATTGGCGGTTGTCGTGTCCATACGGTGCGCAACGTCCCAGCTTCAAGGTTCAATAGAGTCGGAGATAATCGGCGTCGGAGTTGGACCTCATGCTCACGTGAGCTGCGGCAACTGGAGTCTGGAGCCCGAGTCTGCCCAAGTTGAAGCCAGCAAATTACTTAATGTTGACGCTCACCTCACCTTCAGTGCCTCACCTCACCGGCACTACTGCTACGGTGCTCTGAATTCGAGGAAATTGCGCCAGATAGGTCTTTTTTTTTCACGAAGGCCTCACGCGCTAGATTTGCGGTGATCCGGTCTTGGTAGACTGTACTTGCGTTTTACTTCCCGCGGAGGTCACTCTACAGCACAACTTCCTAGTAAACGCTGAAACCCCAGCTCACGCATGCGCTGCCCACAACGTACTGTACTGGCCAGCTGAACTTCATCTCGAATTAGCCTCACCTCACAGGTTGATCATGCAATATTTCCGATTCCGGTCACTGCTTTCCACTGCATCAATATTCCGCGGCTTATTCCTCCTCTGCGGCCACTACTAGGTGACACCGGAGGGCGCTTCATTCGCCTTGCCCCAGGAAGTGGCTCACGTCTTGAGGTTGCTTTGAGAGTCCGGCTGTGTCCCTACGTCAGTCTTTTCCCGGCCAATGCCCGTTCTACTAACGCTCTGGCTGTCAGACTGTACTTCAGAAGTCGTTCTTTCCAGGATTGGTAGCCGTACACAACGGCTGGCGCTTTCAGGACGAATATACATCATCAGCTTACCCTCAGGCAGAGCTGTATGACACGCTGAGTTTATCGGCGGCATTAACTCTGAGCTGTGGCGGCCAAGTCTACGGGGCGCTTGGACCATTGGAGTCCTAGGATGTAGTGCATGCATACGTGCGCTCCATATCTCAGAATCTGTGGATAAGAAAGCAGCTCACGTCCAGGAGTATATATAACGGCTGCACTGTTATCGGTCGACGGCAAGAACCCGCACAGCGAATCAATGTCTGATACGCGCACGTCTTGTGAACTCTCATATTCGGCTGCCTCTAACGCTCAGTCGACAGTTTGTCGAACTCAATAACTTCCTGCAAGCTAGAGGTGTCGTCGAGCATCTCAGCTGTATTGTAACTTAACAAGGGCCGAATCACCAAGCGACCTATACCGCCATATACAGACGTCGGTGATCACGATGCCCCAGAGCTTGACACGTATTAGTCGCCTTGCCACAGTCCGCGACATGTCATTGGGGACGGGGACAGGCCTCTCGAAGGGTGCTGCTAAGCGCGCAGCGGCCGAGCAGGTGCTGCAGTTCCTCCGCGATAACGACCTCCCGGGCCAGTAGTCTCTGACATTTTTGATGATGTCAAAGAAGAACTTAATCGTTCAGCGTTTCAATTGTGGCATGGCTACATGGTGTTTAGACGCTCACATACCTTGTAGTAGCCGATCTACAGGAGCGGCAATTCCCGTACTTCTTTCTGAATATGCTACCAACCTCGCTGTGTAAACCTCTTAGGATCTGAGGGTACCATCCCACTAGCACTGAGAGCGGTCACCGGTCACGATTTCGATCTTGCCGCCTGTCTAACAGCGTTAGGGGCGTGGGCATGCTGTAGCCACCTGGCCAGTTGCCCGTGCACATTCCGAGAATCACCAGATGTAGGGCTTCCAAAAATGTTCTAAGAAATCCTCACTGGCAAGACCTTATCCCGGCGCAAACGCCCGCGCCCCGGTCAACATGCGGAGGAACCCTCGACGATGTGATCTGGGCCCCTCCCTTGTGCTAACCTCGATGATAAGGTCCGAAGGAAGCGACTGTCGCACACTCCGCGATACCCTCGATCTTGCTACGTGGCGCGACGTGCCTAGACAACCAGACAACCAGACCTCCCAGGACCCGACTACACGGGCTAAAACGTTTCCTACTCAGAAGCGCGCGTCTCATAGATATAATGCTGGCGCCATCGAACACTATTATCCCATTCGCCTTCCTTGACCTCTCTGCGTTTCCCTCGACGGTTGGTACTCCCCCTTATCCCATTCGTGAGCCTGGCCAGCAACTTTCTCGCAATCTCGCAGGATGTTCACTATGGAAGACCCCGTTCGCGATCTCAACAACTTCCTGCAAGGGCAGCCAGGTGGTAACCTAGCCCAAGAGTTGTTGTGGAAGGTCACAAAGACAGGTCCCGAACACTCCACGACCTTCCACGTCACAGCTACATGTAAAGCGCATCCTCATTTCGGGTCACAGCTGAATGTTGATGTCGATGGTATAGTCAGAGGTGTGGACATCGGCGTTGGACACGGCACCTCTAGGGGTTCCGCGAAGCGGGATGCCTCTGTGCAGGCTCTACAATACCTCAGATCAAATGGTAAGGTTAAGCTGTGACTCAGCTCTAGTACCAGGCTGACGAGCAGCCAGGCCTGTCGGACGTTAATGACACAGATGGACTGGCACCACAGCGACGGTGTTCACGAGTATTCTATAATGGGTGGCCGCAGGTTTGGTGAAACGCGTAGGGCGCTGATCGACCCCTGGGCAGTGTGTGATCACACGCCGCAGAATCCACTTACTGGACTCCGACACTTGATTCTACGTATGTTCGTGTGAAGAACACTCCATTACATGCACACATTTCACCGAGGGCGCAACCGCGTGATAAGGATATTTTACTTGAATCGTGTTACAAACTCCGCGGCGTAGCCTATTGGTCCGTGAGGAAAGGGCGATAGATGGAAGGGAACCGTCGAAACGTACCAACACACCGGGATTAATACGGCTTGAACTTCCGCGACGACTTTAACTTTTCAACTGCAGCCTTGTCCTGTTCCCATTTCCTTTTCAGTTCAAGGATGGCTAGCCACGGCTCATAAGTATGGTATGCGAAGCGGAGACAGTCACGCACCATTTCGCTTCTTCTCGTGGATCTGGAATGCGTAGAAAGCGGTCTTCTCCTTGCCCTCTTTGTGCCTCTTCCGCTTCGTCGTGGCGTCTTTCCCATGCGCACCCTTGACATGTTCATCCATGAATCTGCGGCTTGCCACGCCAACACCGCCTCCCACGGCCTGACCATACGCCCCACCACGTACGACAAGGGTAAAGCCATCTTCATCCACGAGTGCTTCGCCCTTCTTGTACTTCGACTCGCGCCGCAAGGCAGCTTTACGCGCCGCTAGATCGAAGTCGAAACGCGCAATGGCAGAGTCGGCGTGTGCGCGTACCGCCTCGAGGGGAGGCCGCGTAGACTCGTACTGCGCAATATAATGTGCGAGACCACGGGGGCGTTCCCTGTCTCCGCCTATGGGCCATGGCCGGGGCTCGGCTCTGGACGCGCCAGGGCTAGAGCACGAGTGCAAGACGATGCATCCAAGAACAGGACATGGGCAGTGTGACCAGTTCTCCGAAGTGAGCGGAGGGGAGTGACAGGAAGCCGTGTAACTTTTGGTGGGCCGATGGGGTGCCGGGGTGGAGAGCCTGCATAGCCGCAGCGAGCTTCCGTTTTTTGTGCGAGGGAGATTGTGAAGTGGATGCTACGCTTCCATCCGCGCCAGAGTTTGCGTCCACGTCTGCGTCGCTTTCTTCGTCACCATCCAGCCCCAAATTATCTGTGTCAAAGACCACCGCCTCTACCGTCCCACACGACTTGAAGAGTAACACGATCTCGCGTTCTGTAGCGTCTGGAGGAACATTCACCATAAAGAGTGTCCGGTCTTCTGGCCATGCTATCTTCGCCTTGCTGCCGTTGGAAGACGAGCCAACGTGGACACGAACATAGATGATGTGCTGCGAGTCGGGGCCGTATTGAACTGGCAGGGGGGAAAAGCTCGCGAAGGCGCCAGACGTAGTCTTTGACGGCATATAGGGAGTTCACGTTTGAGCACCGAAGACCAAACACGAATGCGAGGAGGCGACCGTGTGGCGGAGCGGCTAGCCTGCCGCAGTTGTTGAAGGTGAGGAGCAAGTGAGGGAGATAAATTTGCGTTACATAATCAAGAGGTGCTTGTTGCGCGCTGCGACTCATCAAACCACAACATTTTCACGGCTACTGCACGACCGTGTTCATCCTTCTCTACACTACCCGTCATCCTGCGTAGTCTTCGAAGATATGTCAAAACGTGCGGCGCCGCAAGAGGAAGGTACTCTAATCAAGCGGGCACGTTCATCAGAGCCGGAGTCCAACAACCAGCAATTGGCTATCTCTTCATCCAACGATGAAAGACAGAAAGCACTCATTCGTTCCGTGAAACGAACTAGTAATCTCGAAGCTCCAATAGTCAGCCTCTCGGGGGCCCACTCTGTGAGTTGTTGTTGCATTCCCGTCAGGGTTTCTGGAAAACGAACCCTCGGCAGGCAGAGATATTGAGTTGCAGGTTCGATCCTACTGGGCAGAACATTGCAGCATGTTCGGCAGACCGTGGCATCTGTGCGTACAAATCGACCTCTCTCTCCTCACCTTATCGACAAAGCTATCAGCTTTATGGAAAACATACCCTCCAAATACTAACTACGGTCTCCTCTCGACAATTCACAAAGCACCCGTGCTTGACCTTCAGTGGTCACTATTCTCCCCACTTCTGTACAGTGTCTCAGCGGATCACACACTCGCCTATACGGATCTGACGACGGGTCAACGTGTACGCAAGCTCCGTGCCCACCGCGAGATAATCAACTCGCTCGACCGGACACTCGCAGGTGGTGCTGGCGTCGAGCTAATTGCCACTGCGAGCGACGATGGTACCGTGCGCGTGTGGGAAGGAGGAGACGAGGCGGGAAAGGATCCCGTGGCGGTATTCGAGGTCGGCTGTCCGGTCACTTGCGTGGCGTGGAGCGCCGATGGTGCGAGCATCTACGCCGGCGCACTCGACAACGGAGTTCATGTGCGTGCCATTTCCGTACATCTTATTGCGCTGCACATGTTGCATCTAGGTTCTGGACCTGCGGAAGCAAGAGGAAGTTTCCTTTCTCTCTGGTCACGTCGACACGCCAACTAGTCTCGCGATCTCCCCAAATGGTTCTTACCTTCTTTCGCCCTCGTTCTCATCGCAGGCCATCATCCACGATATCAGACCGTTTGCACCCTCCCCCAATCGTGTTCACCGCGTGCTGACTGGCGCGCCTGCCGGCTTCGAGAACACACTCCTGAAAGCTGCATGGAGTCGAGAAGATGGTGGGCGTCGTGTTGCGGTCGGCGGTGCAGATCGGACGGTCACTATATGGGATGTGGAAAGTTCCAAAATCTTATACAAGGCATGTTCTTTCCCCACTCGGCTCGGCCCGCTTGACCTTGAATACTTTTAGCTTCCCGGACACAAGGGGACTGTCACAGCCGTAGACTTCCATCCGAAGGAGCCTATCAGTAAGTTTTTTTTTTTTGGCAACGAGATGGGGCTAATTGAGGCGCCCAGTCCTGACCGCCAGTAAAGATGGCACTATGCTCTTGGGTGAGATTGAACCTGGAGCACCCTAGCCCTTTCATTATATCTGTATTCTGCTTTTGTTCCCTGCCGTTCATGAATGGGCCTTTGGTCCAGTGCGATGACGAAACTAAGCAAAGACCAGACAGCTCTTTGTACATCTGTGACCTGTGTTTACCGCCCACCGTGGCGATGTAACCGGCGCAACGTGCAAATGTAGGGCTGGGTGAAGGTTGTAATTTGCAATCGGAGCACCTTTCCATTCACTATCAATATCTTTTCCGCATCTACCGTCAACACCAACAATTGTGTGCATGCTCAGTCACGCCTTCCGCTTCTCTTGCACATCGTTTGTTGCCCGTGCCGGCCCCATTGGGAGTACTATGTCTTCCCTCCTGCGGAGGTCCAGGGCCCTGTGCAGTCTAGATTCGAAGACCCACTAACGCTATTTCAGGGTGTTTCTCTTAGCTTCTAGGAATTATTGCTAGGCGGCTGGCAAAGCTGAGCGGGATAACCCCTTTACTTGCTCTACCCACCGTCTCAGGGATCAGGACTTGATCTCGCTCTCATGACGCTTATCAGGCATCCTCTCTCCTAGTAGAGCGATTGAGTCATGAGATCTCTGTATGGCCAACCAGCAATCTGAGGTTGACTCTTTATGTATCATCTGTCTCGGGCAGTCTGATTCTTAATATCAGCGACGGGCCATCGCCATTGTTCCGACCACTACAGCCAGGTCATGTCCGCGGAGTACCCGAGTCACAACCTAATCACTCTAAACGCCCCTCGAAACCTGCCAAGTATAACCTTAGTAGGCCTCTCACGCGCACGTAGTACAGGTCCGCACTGCAACAGTCCTAGAAATTGGTAGTACACGCTGCGGTTAATTACCGCCTCCCTTATGAACGTCTTTAAGGGCATTCACTAGAATCTCAAGGACCGCATTCTGTAAAGAAAACAAGGCCACCGGAGAGCCACTTGATGGGAATGGCGCAACTAATCGAAGCATCGTCTGGCAGGCGTGACCGACACCGCGCCTCGACGATGGTGAAACGGGCCTAGGAGGGCTTGACTCTGGATCTCCGACACCCCACACATACCACGAGGGACCTGAGCCTTCTCATTAATCTTCCTCTCGACGTTGACGCGTAACACTGCGGCAGGGTAGACACGATGCGCGGCCCATCATCGTAGCCGCGCAAACCTCGACCTTTATCATTTGATCTCCCTACAAGTCCCGAGGGGGCGTCTCGTGAATCTCAGAGGGTATGAGTCGTCAAATGACCTCCGCGTTCCCGCCAGAATTCCACTCCGATGCCAACATAGTGAAACTTACAGCGAAACGGAACGCTAGCGGCCGTCCCATTGAACTCCTAGTGAGGGCGCAATTTAACGATATATGGTACCACCGGTAACGCGTAACGCGGGCCGAGGAGCCGTACGGATGTTGCCGGCCACAGGCGCTCAGATCCAGATCTTGGCTCCGGCCTCCGCCAAGCTGGCTTTTGACTCGTACCGACAGTCGAGTCACCAAAGCATCACTATAAAGCTCGCCAGTTGGTGACTGGTACTTACTCGGCTCTCGCAACTCCTAGAGACTGGCTTACGCACAGGCTACGTGACTGCTGAAACTAGTGCCGCAGAGTTGATCGACAGCATGCCAACTAGTCGTCTTGGTACGCAATTTGCACCTTCTTCACCCGACACCCACGCAGCCTGACGGGTACCTCTGAATCCACATATAGTCTTTGTGACCGGGAATGCGGGAAAGCTCCGTGAGGTCCGCCAGATCCTCGCGCAAGGTACTCCAATCGACATCGACTCGCGCGAGTTAGACTGTGAGTAATGACGTAGCTCTTGTACAAGTGGTGCTCGCTCAACTTTCCCAGTACCAGAAATTCAGGGAACCACGCGGGAGGTTGCCACAGAGAAGTGCCGCCGCGCAGCGGAGCTGGTTAGTCGCCGAACTACGAATATGGCGTACAGATCCCGCTGAAAAGAGCCTATGCCCACTGGCAGATTGGCGGCCCTGTCATTACTGAGGACACGGCGCTCTGCTTCGCGGCGATGAATGGCCTTCCCGGTCCTTACATCAAATTTTTCCTGCGGGAACTTGGCCATGAAGGTCTGTCACCGCCCCAACGAGTCGGCTCCGTTCTTACTCACAGCCACAGGTCTGAACCGTATGTTGGATGGCTTTCCCACTCGCGAGGCGTGGGCACTCTGTACTTTTGCATACAGCGCAGGCCCAGGAACAGAACCCATTTTGTTCGAGGGCCGCACGGAAGGCAAGATCGTGCCTGCTCGCGGACCATCCCTTTTCGGGTGGGACCCAGTCTTCGAGGCGGAGGGCACCGGATTGACGTACGCCGCACCGTCCTCTGCACAATGTGATACTGCACGTGGCATACACTAACGGAAGACGCCTCACAGTTACGCAGAAATGGAGTCAGCACAAAAAAATGCACTCTCCCATCGTGGACGGGCGCTCCAAAAACTTCGCGAATACTTCGAAGCGCGGAAAACGGAAGGCGCATGATCGACTACTGGGCGCTGGGCATTGAGCTTCACATCCATGTAGCTTTAGGAAATTGTGTAGCGTAGATGCCGAACATCTAGATATATGTTTGTACGAGCAGCGGATATTTCTACATCTTCGGTCCGCTCCTCGGAGGGGATGGCTCCATCTTCACATGGATTCCTGTCACACACAGACGCTTCGTCGTGTCGTCCCAGATCTGGTAGTATTGTCAGCATTAGACATTCGACCGGGTGGTTTCGGGATCTGACCTCCGTGCGGGCGGACATGATTCGTCCACCAACTGCCATAGCCGTATTTATGATGCGTATCTTCGAGCCGCTAGAAGTGAATTAGACGCGGTTTGAAACGAGGGCGAGAGCCTTAATTACACTGCAGCAGGGGCGTGATATATGACGTCCATAGACGCTGAAACACCCGGGCCACGCGACGACGCCAAGAAGACGAGGGTCGAGCAGCTGTATAAGCAATCATGAAGAGCACCGAGGCAGCATTGGGATAAGACGTACACGTCGATCAGCAACGCAGCACAAGCACCGTGCAAGACCCCTCCAGGGTTGGCCATGTCTATAAGGCAGAGTACCAAGTAGCTCAATCAATCGGCCAAATAAATGGGCACGACGACGCACCCTGCTCTACCACCATCTCGCACACAATACGGGCCTCGGTCCTGCTCTCCTCCTCTACCTTGGGCACGATCGAGGCTTCGGTAAGGACGACCCGCTTGCTAATGTTCCCACCAAACTCCGTGGGCCTTGCCATGGCCTCGTGCATGAGCGACTCAAGCTTCTGTTTGAGCTCCGGGGAGAGGTTGCCCTTGATAGTACCAGCAATAGAGGCCATTGTGTTGCTTCGGGGAGAGTCACAGTACTGGAGGAAGATAGAGGGTGTTCAGCTTAAATGTCCTTCGCGCACTGAGCACTGAGTGAAAGACCGACGGGGAAGCCACCATCAACACCGCGACTCCGAGCGTTGAGCCGGTCCGGCATCGCATAATGGCCGTAAAGCGAACGCAGGCCAAAATCAGGTGTCAGCGGCGTAGCGTCGACTTGGAGTTCGTACTAGTGCGGCACATTGGGTTACGTTGTGTTGTACATAGCAGACGTTAACGCGTGGCGCTGGCCAGTGGAACTTAGACTTCGAAAGCCTAAACTTGAAGCTGGCGACTGTTGTTGGCGCTTCTGGCGGACCGGTCACCGGTCGCCAGGGACCGCGCTATCTAAGTTCAAGTTCTTGCGAGTCAGGCGTCAATGCAATCGAGACTGACTTGATGACAGTTGATGGTCGAAAAAGAGTTTGCATAGACGGGGAACTATTTTACGATGTAATACTAATTTTCTGATTCAGTAACGCGGGGTCACCTCCAACTCCAGAGCTCCCCTCGATAGGACGATACGATCCTGCAATGTACGTTCCCACTCCTCAGGAACGCTTCCTGCTGGCGATTTGAAGTCGAATCGCTGGACGACCCAGCATCCTACGATGCGCAGCTCCAGAAGTGCAAGGGGTTTTCCAGCGCAGATCATAGGGCCGTGGGAGAACGGGATGAACGCTGCCAGATTGTGCATTGGGATATCAGGGCTTCGATTCTCGAACCACCTCTCCGGGAGGAAGGCATCCGGATGAGAGAAGTTACGAGGATCACGGTGGACGCTGTGTGTGTGCACATAGAGTTGAGTATTCTCTGGGATGACGCTGCAAGTATGGTTCAGGATATCTCATAAGGTCTCAGCAGAGGTGGCTCACTAATCTCCTACGACCTTGGGTCCAGCACCACGCGCAACAGAGCGTTGCGATCCACTTGGAACAGGTGGATGCATACGGAGCGCTTCGTTTCTAATGGGCCAACCATGAGGAGAACAAGTTGACAGACTTCGTGGACTTACATGCACGCGTTGAGCCATGGCATTTTGATCAGCCTTCCGACGTCCAAAGGCTCCACTCCAGCGGGGAATTCCCTATCAATCTCCTCTTGCAAGTTCTTGTACGCGGTGGGGCGTTGAACGAGATGATAGAGCAAGGCGGTTAACGTGGTAGCGGTGTCATCGGAGCCGGCAAGGATGGCTGTGAAGCCATTGCTGAGAATGCCTGGCAGCGAGGGCCTGACAGCCTCTGCACCATCTTCTCCGCTCTGGACAAGGCGGCTCAGCGCGACATCGGCGAAGGTGATAACAGCACTAACGAGGTAATAGAACAGATCCTTCCGCGTCGCACCTCGTTGCATGCGCTTCGAAGCACACTGCCGGCCATATTCAAGCATTTTAACACTAGTTTGGGCCATGCCTGGGAGGTTCCGGAGAAGTGGGATGGCCCAGTTCACGTGTATGAGGGTAGAAAGCTCACTGACGCAGACATTCAGTTCAGTGTCGTCAAAAGAGGGGGCGTTACCCACTTGAGTCCCTCCTCGAACAATTTCCAGAAGCCCTCGATTCGCCACCGTCTCTCATCAGCTCGAATCCACCGCCGAAACTGCATGCAGAGTGGTCAAATTTGTCGTGTGCTAGAGATAATTAGGTGAAGGCATTACGCCATATCGCCCATGAAGTCCGTCCTGCGCGTCCGCTCAATCAGCCATGTTGGGCGCGCCCATACTTCAAGACACTTACGAGAAGTAACCGAACCATAGGGCCATGTCCACTAGTGCGGTCTTTTCCTTCTCTTGGGCCTGTGTCTGTACGAGTGACTCGACGCGCTCGACGAGCTGCCGTGCTCGCTTTGCAATAAGAGTCTCGTACTCCTTCAGCGCCTCGCCTGTGAATGCCCGGTTCCATGGCTTGCGTTGAATGGCGTGTATGGCTGGGTTGCGTTGGTGAATCACGGCGGAGGATTGCTGCGGTTATCCCAGGCTGATGTGTATAACGTTAGCAAAATGCGTCAGCCGTAGTTGTGTAGAAGTCTGACCTGGGCCCTTGGGAAGACCTCCGTGCCAAGGACGACCGGAATCGCAGATGCATCCCGAAATGAGAGTTCGTTAGGACCTTGGGTGAGGTTAGCAAAGGACCCCAGCACAGTGCTGTCCTTGGCTCACCAACGCGGACTACGTCACCGTAGCGCACGTGCAACTGCTGAATATAGGTGTGTTGATTGCCTTTGCCTGCAATGCGTGCGAGATACCACTTGGAGACTCGGGGAAGCACTGGGCCTGGGAATTTGGCAAGTGGATGCCACGGTGAGAGCCGGTAGACCGTCACGTATGTCCCGAGTAGCGCGTTGAAATCAAGACGGAAGCAAACGTAGACCAAAGTCGGGATGCGATGAAGGGAGCGAGAGACAACGAAAGCAAGGAAGGCAGAAGGCCGAGGAGGGAGAAAAGAGGAAACGGAGAAGAAAATTCATAACGCTTGAAGCCCAAGTAGGTTATCTGGAGGAAAGTTTAGTGGGATACAATAACGGACGAAAGGACCCGACGCACCATGCTGATACTGGAATATAGGACGGCAATGTCGAGCTTGGTCATTTGTTCCATCGTTGCTTGGACACTGGACAATAGCGGGGTTGTGTGGACATGTCGGGTTGATCTCAGCAACTTCGAAGTTAGCACCCCTTTATACCAGGGAGGGTGCACGGGATTGACAGATGAGAGAACCCATCGTACGTCCGCAAGAAGAGCTACTCTCGCAGATGACGACTCATCGCTGATTGAAATGCGCACCGATAGGCCATTCCTCCGGCTCGGAGAGGGGCGTAAAAGATCACATCAGTCATCTTCAGAGGAACATACGGGTGAAATACTGATGGGAACGGCAGAAGCTTGCATGCACTGGAGAGGCAATGCTCGAAGTGGATCTGCACCTTGGTTCGGAAGATCACGTGTCGCGGATACCTGGAATAGCTGTCGGTAATTGGGCGCCGTAGGTGGGCGTGTGATCGACGAGTCTCAAACTTGAAGTAACTTAAACTTCGCTCTGAGCAAGCAGTCATGGATAATAGGTCGTCCCTGACACAGGACCCAGAAATCTAGGAATCAAGGATGGAAGATGCGGACAGACGAACCAGTGATCTCGCCACTACGGTACCGGGGCCCATTGGGAGCGCGGCCAGCTAGGCTTGGCCAGCAGTTCCGAGCCAAGAACCAGGTAGTGAGAAGGGTGCGCAGAAACCGAGACGAATCTCATGCATCACGATCGATTCCCCCTTGGATAGATGCTGCGGTGTTACGTGGGCGAGACGATCGGACAGTCGCCGAGGAGATGCCATGCGCTGCCGACTTTTACTACTAGCTCATCATGGTGTAATTGGTGACAAGACGCCCATAGCCGGCTCATCTTGCCCCCAGTAGCATAAGAAAATTCCCGGGAGACGAGAGTAGTCTGTCAGGCGAAAGAAAAGTTGATAGCTAGCCACACCAGGGAGCGTATGAGTTACTTCCTAGGTTACCCAACGAAACCAAATAGTAAATCACGCACTTTGCTCAATGAATCCCATCCCTCTACAGGGCTTGGCATCTCATCCTTCGATAAGCGAGGCGTTGGTGAGTGAGAAAGAAAGCGACGGCGGGGATTAACCAACCCACCGGCCGGAAGCCAACTTGTCAATCAAAAAGACATTCAACAGAGAGATGGAAGTACAGAGGGTGATGGATATAGTGTCATACCTAGGAATCTCATTACGCAACTCTGTGTATGAGCAAGGAGGTTCTTTTCTCGGGCGTGGATCGCCGGCGTTTTCAAAGAGAAGCAGACTCGGAGTTGGCGCGAGGGCTAAGTAAACTTCGATTGAGGCCTGGGGTGCGGGGGATGCAAGCCGCCAACTTGAAGCCGTTGCAAGAGCGGTTGCTCTTGCCGAGATCTGCTATAGCTCAGGCTGAAAGTCGGCGCCAGGGTGCGCCAGCAGCTGCGTGATTATAGAGGCGAAATGGGGAACAATTTGTCTGAGCGTCGCCACTTGCAAAGCTGAACAACTTGCACAAGGTCGCTGTCACCCAGTGGTCCCGACGGTCAATGGCAGGCCGCAATGCCAGCAACTTCGGCCGCGGCCCAGCTCGGTGACCGAGTTGGCTCAAATCGGCGCACGTCAATGCGGGCCGCTAGTCACGACTCACGGGCCGGTCAACGATGAGCAACGATGGCCGGCATCAGCAAATGGGGAGGGTTGTGGCCTGCCATCTCTGGCCAGCCCATGCGCTCCATGCACCCCATGTTGCCCCATGCACTCCATGCACTCGACCGGCCCTGCCATGTCAGATGTCGGGATGCGATCCCACCCATGCCACGCCACGATCCCCGGGGCGTGCGCATGCGACACCCATCGCACCCATGCACGCCCATACAATAGACATCGCCGCCGCGCACGGCCATGATGAGTAGGACGATCCTGCGCCATACCATGCTCGTCGACACGAGCCCGTGCCATTTCGAGACGGCGCCGCCAGCCCATGCTCTCAATGTTCCCTCTGCACCCCATGCACCCCCGTGCTCCGCCTTGCACGTCCACGCGCCTCATGTAGATGGTGAAAAAGCATTCGTATTTTGTTAATTTAGCGTTAATTCATTGGCTACAAGCGTTCGAGTCCGAGTCCGAGCGAGCACGCGCGCGAGCCATCCAGGCCCGCGTACCCGAGCTTCAAATCAGTCCCAAGATGATGATATGACGAGTCCTGTCTCGCACGCGTCAGAAAGAATAGGAATACAGTTTCGCGCATGCTTACCATGTTCTAGCTAAAGCATCCAGGGGCCTGCGGTGCGCTCACCAATCAGCACATGCATGCCTCATGCGGACTCGGGCTCACCGTTAGTAATGCTGAGACTTCTTCCCCTTCCTCTTTGACGCGGGTTTCTTCTTTGCTGCCACGCCGTCGTCCTCGTCCTCATCGTCGCCCTTGTTGGCATTGTCGTCGTCACCTCTTCCTCAAGTTCCGAGTCGCGCCGGCGCCGGCGATTCCCCGTTTGGCTTGGACCTGCACCCTATGCACGATAGTAACCGATTAGCTACGTGACAGCACCGGAAATTATATCGTACCAGTGTCTGTGAGGATCCTTGCCCCGTGCCGCCGGAGCTGCTGGGCGCGCCTGCGGTGCTTGTCGGGGAGGTTGTGTCTCCAGTTGTGGGAGCGGCGGCGGCGCCGCCACCGGGCGTGTTCGTGCCAGTTCCCGCAATGGCCCGCGTATTTGTGCTACTTGCGCTGCTCCTAGACCCACCCGCAGCACTCGGCGGCTGCCTCACAACCTGCCGAAGTCCCAAAACGGGGTCGAGTGCCCATGTTCCGTTGGCTGCGTGGCTGGAGAGCACCATGGCCATCGAGCCAGGACCAGACTGGTCCTCCGCGCGCCTGGCACGGCCTTTAAACATTGTTCTGACCGGCGGTAGACCCTAGGGTCATCGGGGTCTGTGGAACGTGGGTGCAGGGGAGGGTTCGTCCGAGGGGTCGTGCGCGGGCGGAGAGTCCCTGAGCTCTTGTGCAGGCGGAGAGTGAGGACGCGAGGGAGGTGAAGGACTCGGAGTTGGGGATGGTGGACGCAGCGGAACTATGCAGGAGGGAGCTGCCATTGACGGGACAAAGTCGACGTAGTGCGCCGGCAGTCTTCTGCGGCGCCCTGAACGGCTTGGCGCGAGATCCAGGGCAGGGTGCGGTGGTGGCGGTGGAGGAGACGGCTTAGGCGTGGGTATATACAGCTCGTTGTCAATGTCCATCTTCATAAGTCAGCAGACTATTCTCCAACAATGAGATACTCACCAGTTCATTCACAGGTATGTTCACCCACTCCTTGGCCCTGTCCCGGATACCTTGGACCCTGTTCTTCGTACTAGTGCGGCACATTGAGTTATGTTGTACATAGCAGACGTTAACGCGTGTGGCGCTTTGGTGGCGCTGGCCAGTGGAACTTAGACTCCGAAAGCCTAAAGCATATAGTGACTGTTGTTGGCGCTTCTGGCGGACCGGTCACCGGGGACCGCGCTATCTAACAAGTCCTTGCGAGTCGGGCGTCAATGCAATTCAAGACTGTCTTGATGACAGCTGATGGTCGAAAAATAGTTTGCATAGACGGGGAACTATTTTACGATGTAATACTAACTCTCCCATTCAGTAGCGCGGGGTCACCTCCAACTTCAGAGCTCCCCTCGATAGTACGATATGATCCTGCAGCGTGCGTTCCCACTCCGCAGGGACAGTTCCTGCTGGCGACTTGAAGTCGAATCGCTGGACGACCCAGCATCCTACGATGCGCAGCTCCAGAAGTGCAAGGGGTTTGCCAGCGCAGATCGTAGGGCCGTGGGAGAATGGAATGAACGCCGCCAGATTGTGCATTGGGATATCAGGGCTTCGATTCTCGAACCACCTCTCCGGGAGGAAAGCGTCCGGGTGAGAGAAGTTACGTGGATCGCGGTGAACACTGTGGGTGTGCACATAGAGCTGGGTACTCTCCGGGATGACGCTGCAAGTATGGTTCAGGATATCTCATAAGGTCTCAGCAGAGGTGGCTCACCAATCTCCTACGACCTTGGGTCCAGCACCGCGTGCAACAGAGCGTTGCGACCCACTTGGAACAGGTGGATGCATACGGAGCGCTTCGTTTCTAATGGGCCAATTATGAGGAGAACAAGTTGACAGACTTCGTGGACTTACATGCACGCGTTGAGCCATGGCATTTTGATCAGCCTTCCGACGTCCAAAGGCTCCACTCCAGCGGGGAATTCCCTATCAATCTCCTCTTGCAAGTTCTTGTACGCGGTGGGGCGTTGAACGAGATGATAGAGCAGGGTAGTCAGCGTGGTAGCGGTGGTATCAGAGCCGGCAAGGACGGCTGTAAAGCCATTGCTGAGGATGCCTGGCAGCGAGGGCCGGACAGCCTCTGCACCATCTTCTCCGCTCTGGACAAGGCGGCTCAGCGCGACATCGGCGAAGGTGATAACGCACTAACGAGGTAATAGAACAGATCCTTCCGCGTCGCACCTCGTTGCATGCGCTTCGAAGCACACTGCCTGCCATATTCAAGCATTTTGACTGCAGTTCGGGCCATGCCTGGGAAGTTCCGGAGAAGTGGAATGGCCCAGTTCACGTGTACGAGGGTAGAGAGCCCACTGACGCAGACATTTAGCTCGTCGCCGTCAAAGGAGGGTGCGTTACCCACTTGAGTCCGTCCTCAAACAATTTCCAGAAGCCCTCGATGTCGCCACCATCTCTCATCAACTCGAATCCACCACCGAAACTGCATGCAGAGTGGTCAGATTTATCATGCGCCATAGATAATTAGGTGAAGGCATTACGCCATATCGCCCATGAAGTCCGTCCTCCATGTCCACTCGATCAGCCATGTTGGGCGCGCCCATACTTCAAGACACTTACGAGAAGTAGCTGAACCAAAGGGCCATGTCCACGAGCGCAGTCTTTTCTTTCTCTTGGGCCTGTGTCTGCACGAGTGACTCGACGCGTTCGACGAGCTGCCGTGCTCGCTTTGCAATAAGAGTCTCGTACTCCTTCAGCGCCTCGCCTGTGAATGCCCGGTTCCATGGCTTGCGTTGAATGGCGTGTATGGCTGGGTTGCGTTGGTGAATCACGGCGGGAGGATTGCTGCGGTTATCCCAGGCTGATGTGTATAACGTTAGCAAAATGCGTCAGCCGTAGTTGTGTAGAAGTCTGACCTGGGCCCTTGGGAAGACCTCCGGTGCCAAGGACGACCGGAATCGCAGATGCATCCCGAAATGAGAGTTCGTTAGGACCTTGGGTGAGGTTAGCAAAGGACCCCAGCACAGTGCTGTCCTTGGCTCACCAACGCGGACTACGTCACCGTAGCGCACGTGCAACTGCTGAATATAGGTGTGTTGATTGCCTTTGCCTGCAATGCGTGCGAGATACCACTTGGAGACTCGGGGAAGCACTGGGCCTGGGAATTTGGCAAGTGGATGCCACGGTGAGAGCCGGTAGACCGTCACGTATGTCCCGAGTAGCGCGTTGAAGATCAAGACGGAAGCAAACGTAGACCAAAGTCTGGATGCGATGAAAGGACCGAGAGACAACGAAAGCAAGGAAGGCAGAAGGCCGAGGAGGGAGAAAAGAGGAAACGGAGAAGAAAATTCATAACGCTTGAAGCCCAAGTAGGTTATCTGGAGGAAAGTTTAGTGGGATACAATAACGGACGAAAGGACCCGACGCACCATGCTGATACTGGAATATAGGACGGCAATGTCGAGCTTGGTCATTTGTTCCATCGTTGCTTGACACTGGACAATAGCGGGGTTGTGTGGGACATGTCGGGTTGATCTCAGCAACTTCGAAGTTAGCACCCCTTTATACCAGGGAGGGTGCACGGGATTGACAGATGAGAGAATTCATCGTACGTCCATAAGAAGAGCTACGCTCGCAGATGACGACTGCTTCGTTGATCGGGATGGGCGCCGATAGGTCATTCCTCCGGCTCGGAGAGGGTGCGGAAAATATCACATCAGTCATCTTCAGAAGAACATACCGATGAGAGCTGATGGGAACGGCAGAAGCTTGCATGCACTGGAGAGGAAACACTCGAAGTGGATCTGCACCTTGGTTCGGAGATCACGTGTCGCGGATACCTGGAAGCTGTCGGTAATTGGGCGCCGTAGGTGGGCGCGTGATCGACAAGTCCCCAAAGTAGGTTAAACTTCGTTCTGAGCAAGCAGTCGTGGATGATACGTCGCCCCTGACACAGGACCCAGAAATCTAGGAATCAAGGATGGAAGATACGGACAGACGAACCAGTGATCTCGCCACTACGGTACCGGAGCGTATCGGGAGCGCAGCCAACTAGGCTCAGTGGCCAGCACTTCCGAGCCAAGAGCCAGGCGCGCAGAAATTAAGACGAAACTCATGCACCACAAGCGATTCTCCCTTGGATGATGCTGCGGTGTTACGTGGGCGAGACTATCTGACAGTCGCCGAGGAGATGCCATGCGCTGCCGACTTTTACTACTAGCTCATCATGCCAGAAGTGGGTGTAATCGGTAACAAGACGCCCATAGTCGGCTCATCTTGCCCCCAGTAGCATAAGAAAATTCCCGGCATTGACGAGAGTAGTCTGTCAGGTGGCAGAAACGTTGATAGCTAGCCACACCCGGGACGTATGAGTTACTTCCCAGGTTACTCAACAAACCAAATAGTAAATCACGCACTTTGCTCGATGAATCCCACCCTTCTACAGTGCCTGGCATCTCGCCCTTCGATAAGAGAAGCTTTCTGACAAAATAACATAAAATAAGCGAAGCTTTGGTGAGTGAGAAAGAAAGCGACAATGGGGATTATCCGACCCACCAGCCGGAAGCCAACTTGTCAATCAAAAAGACATTCAACAGAGAGATGGAAGTACAGAGGGTGATGGATATAGTGTCATACCTAGGAATCTCGTGCAACTCTGTATGAGCGAGGTTTTTTTCTTGGGCGTGGATCGCTGACGTCTTCAAGGAGACTAGCTCGGAGTTGGCGCGAGGACTAAGTAAAATTCGATTGAGGCCTGGGGCGCGGGGGATGCAAGCCGTCAACAAGCCGTTGCTCTTGCCGAGATCTGCTAGTCAGCTCCTGAAAGTCGGCGCCGGGGTGCGCCAGCAGCTGCGTGATTATAGAGGCGAGTTAGGGAACAATTTGTCTGAGCGTCGCCACTTGCAAAGTTGAACGGCTTGCACAAGGTCGCTGTCATCCAGTGGTCCCGGTCAATGACAGGCCGCAATGCCAGCCACGGCGGCGGCTAGCTCGGTGACGGGGTTGGCCCAAATAGGCTCAAATCGGCGCACGCCAATGCGGACTATGCGGACCGCTAGGGCCGGCCAACTCGGGCACTTCGGAGCCAGGAGGCCGATGCTACCTGATGCATGAATGCTGCACGAGGCTGCACGGCGATGATCCACGCACCGAAGCACTCCGGGTCGAATATTTTCCCACCTGCTTTGGCACACTGATCTGGCGGCATCGGCATCGGTTGGGAACGACAATTGGTCTCAACCAAGTGCCCCGCAGCTTCACCTTCGCGCGCGTACAATCTAACACAAAAAGTCACAAAGAACTGACAATCATATTAGTAAAAGGATGGAGCCTGTGGGAGTACAGAACAGAAGCCACTTTAGTCTCCACTACCGTACATTATGCGGCCAGGGTTGAATCAAGTATTGTCACAAGGCTACGGTCCATCATGCTCGGATAACAGCGGCCTCCACAACGAGCGGCCCCTTCTGCACTACGAAAAGGTCCTTCAGGCTACTTTCCCACTCATTCATGTCGTACCCCTGTCCAGGCTTGAAATCGAAGTGCTGAACGATCGTGACCACCGTGATGCGCATCTCGAGTAGGGCAAGATTCTTGCCAACACAGCTCGTTGGGCCATAGGAGAAGGGGAAGAATGCCGTAGGATTATGAGTCGTTATCGATGGGCCGTCTTTCTCCAGCCTGGAGGTAAGCCAGCGCTGTGGGAGAAACGCATCAGGCATCGAGAAGTTGTGCGGATCCCGTTGAATGCTGTGAGTGTTGAGGAAAAGCTTTGTTCCCTCGGGAATCACTCTATACGTATGCATATTAGCGTGAGTTTGTGCTGTATAGCTATACTGCCATTCTTACCGCTCGCCCAGAACAATGGGACCCGCACCTGGGAGGACGGCACGGTGTGACCCGCTGGGAACCGGCGGGTAGAGGCGCATAGCCTCGTCGCTAAAGCAGGATTAGGTTAGTACACTTCAGAGTGCAGAGGGACGTCCAAAATATACATGCAGGCATTGAGCCATTTCATCTGGCTCAGTCGGGAAGCGTCTAATGGCTCTTCCCCCGGCGGGAATTCTCGAAATACTTCTTCTTTCAACCGTTGATATGCCCACGGACATCTGACAAGCTCATAGAACAACGCCGCTAATACGGTCGAAGTAGTATCGGAGCCAGCAACGATAGCAAGAATCCCATTTGCTGCCACCGACGGCATAGCCGGGCGCTCTTCACTTGGATCATCCTCGCCACTCTGGGAGGGGGGTTAAGCTTTGCTTATACGTGCGGTTATGATCACCTGCCAGATAGTGGAAGAGGTCTCTCCTGTTTGCGCCCATCTTCAACCGTTTTATGACATTTTCCGCGGCGAACACTTGCATGCGGATGATGTTGTTCATCATACCTGGGATGAGCTTCGCAAGTGGCAAGATCCATGAAACGTGCGCAAAAACAGTGGAAGATCTGCCATGCCGTTGATGAGCCAAACCAATGACCAGAAGCTCGAATTTATGGTGCGCACCGGAAACCTGATTCAAAGATACGCCATAGGCCTTTGACATCTCCTCCATCCTCCATGAGCTCAAAACCTCCGCCAAATCTGTGAGACATCAGCTAGATGTTCACTCGACGAACTTTTCAAGTGAATCTCACGCCATGTCGCCCATGAAGTCCGTCCTAGCAGTCCCGTCAGAATGTACGTGGAGACTCATGTAAGATCTTACGTGAAAGATTCAAGCCACTTGTTGATGTCAATCAACGATCTACCCTTCTCCCTCTGTTGTCTCTGGATATCGTTCTCGATGGAGTCCACAAGCTGCCTCAGGCGTTTTGCGATGATGACTTCGTATTCTTTCAGCGCAGTGCTGGAAAATGCGCGGCTCCAAGGCCTCCTTCTGATAGCGTGCTCGACGGGGTCACGACAACCAATAAGTGACGGAAGGCGGTGATCCCAGACTATGGTTGCTTTACTTAAGCAACGAGTAGAAGATATGAGATGCGCCACTTACAGGAACCTTTCTGCAAACCACCTGCACCCAGGACTGGAGATATAGCAGCTGCATCCCGTATGGAGAGCTCATTAGGGCCTGTAAAACGTAGCGTTATATTATCGACCCCATGCAACCCAAAGCTCGAAGTTGCTGACCGACGCGAACGTAATTGCCGTAGCGTTCGTGCAACTCGCGGTAGCGTAAATGTTGCTTTCCGCCAGCGCAGATGGCGGCGAAGTAGAACTTTGACAATCTGGCGAGGATGGGGCCGGGGTATTGGGCTAACGGGTGCCACGGCGATAGGCGATATGCAGTAGTATAGAGTATGATGAGGGCATTATGAGCCACCAATGACGAGAGGAATGCCGAGAAATTGGACGTCAAGGAAGAGGAGAGGGGAGGGGAGAGCACGAGAGGGGGCAAAATGAGAAGGCTGAACAGAGTGAGTGGTTTGTAAGGCTCGAAGCGTTTGAAATACAGATACGCAGCCTGTTGGAAGTTGACATCAGCACGAGCGTGCACCAGATGAAAGCTGAACACGAACAAAGCTTGCAGACAGTGACCGCACACTCGGCGGTATGAGCAAGGATGTCATAACTAAGAGCTGAGCTGTGACGCGAGTAGAGATGACGTCCACCGACAAGCGTCGACACCCTCGAAACGATAGACGCGTTTCGCACTAAGTATTTATAACATCGGCATGCGCTGCATACCAGACCACCCACGTGAACGCGATCGGGTTACTTACTGACCGTGCGGCTGCCGATTTCCCCAGTTTAGTGTCTTGTGCGTAGGTAGCTAATGTCTACCGGATATATAATATCTTGATAGTTTCGCTTCCGACCCTTCACGGGGCTGGACCACCATGGATTTTACCCCCCGTGGGGGTAGCTAGTGATGGGATCAATGGGAGGGGACCGGGGACGATTGGGTGATCTGGTGTCTGGAACCGAGACTCGTTCCCAGCCCTTCACAGGGCGGGACCACCATGGATTTGGCCCGGTAGGTGGTGGGATCAATGGGAAGGGATGATGATGAGGACGACTGGATGATCTTTGAATCTGTGCTCCTCCCTGAAAAATCCATGGTGGTCCCGCTCTGTGAAGACGTGAGCGGAGCGATCGGCTCTGCAACGGCTGGAACCGAGAATAGATGCTTGCTCCAGCTCCGGACAAGCTACAGCTAAAACCGAAACCGTAGGCCATTTAACACTTCTCCGGAATAGCGGTTGTTGATGCCGAGAAACCCGCCTGACCCTGCGTCGAGGACTTAACTTCCTGCTCCGCTCAGGTTATGTCAGACCGGCAGGGGCCTACAGTTTCGGTTTTAGCTGTAAACATGCACACCGCAGAGCCGTTACTGTATTATTGAGGCTTGAGCGCAATAGTTTTATCGAGTTGTATTTTGCGAGCGCTGCTGAACCAAGCCAGGACACCGAATAACAAAGGGGTTGGTACGCACAGTATGACATATTGCTCGAGGCGGTACGGCGCATTTGACAGGGAGCCCCGGGCTCGTTCCCCGAAGCCCGACCATGATATGGCGCCTTATGGCGCCCTGGTTACGGCTTGTGACGTCACCGGGAGAAAAGTGCATGAACCTTCCGTTCTACGGGCTAGGAGGCCGATGCCCGAGCCTCGAAAACCCTTGCGACACCTAACCAGGTTTTTACGGCGATGACAATTGAACAAGTTGTTGATCGTGATCGGCGGTCGGCGATGTTTCCGAAGGCCTAGCAGGAGCCATCCGAGCGAAGACGTTTGGGGCAGTGGGGAGGCGGAAAGAACTTTGGAGCGTCACTGGTCTCCGTCGAGACAATGAGCACCTTCATCTCAATGCTTGCTCAGATTCCCACTGACCCCAATCTCGCGAAACGGCATGAGAGGCGTTGAAAATCGTGGAAAGTAACACATGGTCGCAAGCGTGGCAAGAAGTGCAGGAACCGGCATAGGATAGATCAGAGGCGCAGGGGTTCGGAGTAGGTACGAGTAAGGTATATGATCCGAACGGCGGTTGGGAAGAGAGTGGGCGGAGCGGCAGTGGGCTCGCTCCGGGCAGCGTGGCCGCGTCAATATACCTTACGAACGAGTCCTGTCCAACGCACGAATCCCTTCCCTTCCTCTGTGCGCACAGTATTCACCCTTAATAAAGTGGATAGGCATGTGCAGGGGATGATGCCCGACCTGCTCATAAAATCTGAAGTTCCGCGCGCGGATAGGTATTAATTATTCTATGAATTTATCTTTCCCAGGTATAACCTGGTATAACGAACTCCCGTCCAGTGATAGTACTATTCCGTCGAGTAAATGGTTGAACGGCCCCGCTCTGTGGCCTGAAACTCCCATGTGCCCGGCTTCGTTGGAGTGATGTTGGGATTTGGAGGAATCAACAGCAAACCGTGGACTGTTGCAGGGGAACTGCCCCGCGATGGCACCCTCTACGCTTGCAGGAGTATTTGGCCTATGTCTGCGGAGCCGTTGAACTTGCACGCAGTATAGGCGGTGCACCCGATTGTCGGGTTCGACTGATAATCGATAAGATAAGGCCGCATGCAGAACCAAGAATCCTGCTGTTTGGAGAAAGGCACGAACCCCAAGTCCGAGTCGGAGGAAGAGCGCCACCCAACAGTGGTCACCGGGACCACCTGCAAGATCACGCGGGGTGAAAGGATCTGCCATACTTACTTATGTTGACAAGTCGTCACTCGTGGAACTTCACTTCAGCGGCGTCGCCGTCGTCAAAAGCACAGAAAGACGCACAGCCCGCGAGCGCTGGCCTCACAATAAGGCGTGTTACAAGCAGCCAATCGGGCACAGTACACATACTCTGCATTGCACAATATGAGAACTCCGAGCGAAAAGACCGAAGAGAAACCCTAGAGAAACTCGACTCACTCTGAACTGCTACCATTTTAAGAGGTTCCTGGGTCAAACTTACACCAGTTCATCCTGTCCAACCGAACGGATCTTAACTGCCTTCGTCTTCCAACCCAATTCCTTCATCCTCCAAACCGAATGACGATACCTTCGCGATGAGCCATTGCGACACCATCTGCTTCCTTCTCATTTGCGTACTCTACAAGGTCCCCAAGCACCTTGCGTTGGCCGGTGACATATTGTCGGATCATCTGAGCTACATCTGCACGCAGCGCACCAAACGCAGGGGCACCGGGCAAGCGCTGGAGGAGTTCTTCAGTCATGGAGCGCAGCGTGTCGGCGCTTTCCAAACAAATCTGCCATTCTGGCAACTCCTCATCTCCTTGAGCCTGGATGGCCTCCACAACAGCGGCCCACACGTTGTCGGCACCCTGCGCACTTCGGCCCACTTCGTGCTGCGCACCGTCGCCCGCACCGCCTATTCTTAGCACGATGGTGTCGTCAGGATTGTCGGGCAGCGTGAACCCATACCCTAGCAGCAGTTCGGAATTGGGTTTCGCGCCATAGTTGTTGAAGATCTCGGCGCCGGCGTCGAGCGACGTGCGTGTGATAAGAGAAATACTAGCTTCGGGCTCGGTGGCAGACGCGGGGTGGTTGACGACCCACGAGACAGGCTGTGCACGTGCGTGATTGAGTGAGTCGACGCCTGGAATGAGCACGGGATGTGAATCGTGCCGCTGGATCAGGGAAGGAGATGGCGAGAGTAAAGTCGAAGGGAACGCCCGTGAGGAGAGGTACGTCGACGCAGTCAAGTATCGTCTCCTGCATACCATTATACAGGCTTGGGTAGAGATGGTCGTAATAAGGCTTACCAGGTAAATTCCTTGGCCCATCCCGCATCGATTGTCGAGACATCTGCAGCACACTGCTCCCATTCGATTTCCCAGTCGCGGAAGCGGTCCTTGGTGGCGCCATAGAGGTTCGTGCCTTTCAGTGAATCGAGCTCGACTTCGGTGAAGTGCAATGGTGTCGTGAGCTGGTCCTCAGAGGGCAGTGTATTGATGTATGGCAGGTGAATGAGTGCTTCGTGACTGCGATGGGTACCGCACTCAGATATCCGAGCCCAAGAGAGAAGACGTTCCGCTTACCCGTCTGGAATGACAATCCAGTGAAAGCAGATATAAGCGATCATCAACTGCCGCTCTGTCCAGCGCTGGAGATAGGCCTGGTTTCCCAGAAGTGTCAGCAAGGCTGTTTGGGACAGGGCTGGCGTTATCACGATCGAGAGCGGACATGTCACGACAGGCGTCTCTGCATCCAGAGGTTCGTTTGCGATGATTGAAAATCCCGACGAGACTGCAACAGAGGAAATGAGTAGATGGTCCCCTCGGGAATAATTCTGCGATTGCAGCGATTATACCTGCCTGCCAAGTAGCGCACACTTGAGAGGAAGCATCCACCGTGCGACTCCAGCCATTCCCTGAAGACTTGTATGCGTTCGGGTTCGGACGAAGTCATTGTTGAGAATGACAAGCTAGTATGAGTGTCGAAGGTCGTTGTTATCGCGTAAGAGTTACCATAACCCGAATCTATGGTTGGTCCCAGACAAATAGATCTCAAACAAATAGACCAATCATGTATGTATCATCTGTGATTACTAAGGTCTGTACGTGGAGACTAGCTTTCTTTGAACAAGCTCGAACACCGGAGTCCGACCACCGAACCACAAAGAAGTCTCGCAGGAAGATACAAAATCATACAACAGATGCATCGTAACATGCTATTTCACTGACACAGCACTGACTGGTAGGCTACCTGCGTCTGCACGCCCGACGCTCTTAGATAAGGTCTGCCACCCGCTCGGCCAAATCCCTTGGTTGGTCCCATTGAGGCTGGAAGCAATCAACATGGACCGCATCACATTGAGAAGGATGGCTTTACTCACGACGTGGTTAGCTTCCATCAGGGCGAATTCCATCTCCCGGCAGTCAACACCTTCGCGGCGCTTCTCCGTATAGAGCTGCTCAACTTCCCACATCCCAGTCAACATTTCCCAGAGGCTGTATTTACACTGCAGCATCTTGACCGGGATATTGGACCACCACTTGCGCTCGAACAACGCACGGTGCGTGTTTGCGTTGTAGACGCGTGGGGAGATTACACGCACGAGCATCTCGGAGTGGAACAGAGCTGTGCGAGATGTGGTCGCCTCTTGGTCTTCGAGAGACATGCAATCAAAAGTCGCGGCCCTGTCAGGTGACGGATCTGTCGCGAGTCCTTCATAGCTGCGGGTCTCTATTGCAGGATGCAGGTAGTACGCGCTGACCCAGAACTTGAACGCCTCCCAGCGTTGGTCTTCGTTCAGCTTCGGGTTCATGAGCGGGCGTGGGAACCTCTCAACATGTGGGAATCCAAGGGACCACCGCGGGCCATCTGAATCGTGTGCATGGTAAGGTCATGGGGCGACTCGCAGTCAGTTAACAGAGTCGATTGGAAGACCGTGGCGTACTTACCGAAGTGGATGTATGACCGCAGGTATGGCTCTATCACATCCCGCGTCTCCTTGGGTACGTATTCCAGATTCGCAAAGAGAGAAAGGAGGGTCCCATTCCCGGAGGACCAGCCGAGGAGAACAAGACCGCCAACAATGTCGCCATTCTCGTCGTGGGAGACCGGGTGTATGTCCTGCGTTCTCACGAACCAGGCCAGGAACTCCGCAACCTCGAGTGCCCGAGCTCGCAGAAAGCTGTCGCCAGCCTCGTCACTACATCCGACCATGATCGTCGCCAGTTCTTCGTCGGAGAACGGTGTCGTCCCAGGGTAGTCCCTTCTGTTTGGAACGATCAGGCGCCAGCGGTTCTCCGCGGCAAACGAGTACATAGGTCGAAAGATTGCTGTGGAGAGTACGCGTAAATTATGTCGCAAAAGCTCAGGAATGTGGCCTGACCTCCATGCACGCCAGTGCCATGGACGAGGACGAGGGTAGTATAAGGCCCTTCAAGCGTACCGGTATCTTCATAGTAGAATATCGTCCCGATGGAGTCGACAGGTGCTGTAGGCATGGCGTATCTTTCGTCCTGGATGTTCAGAGTCAAGCCGGGGCCTGAGAATGGCGCAGTCAATCCAAGAGTCCATCCTGGTCGTGGGCAGGGCTGGGCCGACGCCAGGAATGCACCAGGAACCGCTTCCAAGGCAACGGCCCGGTAGTTCCGCCACCCGGGTCGTGTGAGCCGGGTTAGGCACCTGACTGTGGTAAAAAAGCGGAGGGCCGACGATTCCACCGCCTTCCGCTGCCCCGCGCTTGGACTGGACTCCGTTCAAGCGGTTCGGACATGGCCCTGAGGCCGCTTTGCAAACTCGCCTTGATACTGTGCATCAGCGCTGGTATCAAGCATGTGACTGGGCTTGGACTTTGGTTCCGACGATCCATTCCATTTCTGCAAACTATACACGTCTGTACCGAGATGGATCGTCAGCATGCCTAGACTTGCTGTACCTATCAGCTACTAACCATGGGTGCTGGCCAGGATATAACGCGATACTCGCTCTTCTCAGCGGTCTTCGAGGGAACTGAATTTGGCACCCTCCCCGGACTGACGTACCTCCCGTCCGCGTCACCCATCAGCGATTTGAATCTCCTTGAATCCCGACGCCATACGCTGCTTCTCGATCATTGAGCAGATCCCGTAACCTGGATGTGCGTTGGTGACACTTCCAGGTTCGGTAGTGCTTTTGTCATGGTGGCGTTCATCATGCCACCGTCAACCGTGATTCCGCGTGTTCGGTCGATCGAAAACCTCCACAACCTTAATGTTTGGCTTTTGCGTCAGCTCAACCTCACGCAACAGTCCACATCTGGACACACCTTTTGACAATTGGAACCGTAAATGCACCGAGCCTCGTGTTGCAGGACACTCCGGTGTCTGATTCTCCAAGCCACAAAATCTCTCTACTTAAGCCGACACCTCCGACAAGCCAGCTAGCTAGCTTCCGGCTCTGCTGCACTGCGAGGTCTTTGCTTCCCCTCCCCCCCTCCTAGCCTGTGCTGTCATTTGCGAACAAGGTTCATGGAATATTCCAACATCCCCCATAGTCTTTCATCTTCCGGTCCCGGCGATCGTGTCGATGTCAAGGCTCCTGGCAATCATACCGGTGCTACGGCACCCACCCCTCCCACCCTCCAAAATCTCCTTAATCAGGAGGAATTCAGACGCGTATCCGCTGGACGAGACGTAGCAAGAGACTTCAAATCAATGTTGTCGATCGTGATGCTCGCCACGAACGGTGGAAAAGAGCCCACCGCTCGCACGAGTGTCCACCAGCAGGCTGCTCCTTATAGGGTCCCAAAGGACTCCCGGGGAAGAAAAGCGTACTGGATCTGGAAGACTGCAATGGTGCGTCTTTCACATGGCTCACGTACAAGAGGGTTCACTCACACCCCGAAAGGATGACATCCCTGAGCCGCACCGAGGGCGGATACAGGCAAGATACCCGGGATGTTGCGACAACATCGATGCTGAGGACTGGTCAACCCTACGGAAGCACCAGTTCTCGACAAAGCATGCTAACGAGCTCAAGCCAGAGGACCTCCAATACATCCCTATTGGACTTTGTCCCGCGTTCCCACAGGACCTGGGTTGTCACGACGTGTAAGCTACTTGGTTACCTTCAATGCGCGCAGAAGTTTACCATATCATGAAGGGGCCAGCGGATTGATATATATAAACAGAAGGGCAGGCACTTTGATTCGTGTCTCGCATACCAGGTTCTCTGCTCTGAAACAAAAACTGAACCTCCCCCTCTCCTTACTAATCGCGCCGCCGTACTCAAATTGAAACATGAGCGCAATGTGCTCAGGGCACTTTCCGGAAGATCGTTCGCTGTTCCTTCCACTCACCCGATATCTCCACTTCCCTTCACGCCCAACCCACTTCCTGGCCAGGGGGGCAATTCTGCTGGCATTTTCGATAGAGCACCTGCCCTACTCATCCCTCCCTTGCCGACGATTCCCTCTGCACCGCCCCCCTCCCCACCCCCAGCGACGCAGCCACCTCCTTTGACTCGCTCATCGACGCGTGCGAGTTCTGTGGACGAGCCCGTCGAGCTCCCACAGCAAAATATCATTCAGCCGCCCCCTACTCCTGTGCAGTCCCCGGAAGTACCGCCTGAAGAGATGGCCTCGATGGATCCGCAGGTACCAGACAACGGGGCAGAAAGTTGGTGGAGCTTCCCTATTCTTCCTGACACCCTGACATCATATGCCCTGGCTCGCGGGGTCGAGGAAGAGACCACACCTTTCCTGTGCCCGCCAGAACCAGAGAATGGCTTCGACAACGGGAGCAACGAGGACCTGACCACTCTCATGCCACTTTCGAACGCAAAGCCGCAAGCTGACCCCTTCGACTTCCATTTCGACTCGGTGGTCGATGCACCTATCTCTGACTTTTTAGGAGAGACCGCACGCCCACTCCACGGGACGGTTGAGTGTACTACACCAGAGACCCTGAAGGTTGATACGGTCCCGGCTCCTCCGTGCGACGTTCCCGGTCTCTTTCCCCCCACCGACCCCTTCAGCATTCCGCCGTTAGATCTCAGCTTCTTTTCGGATGCCTTGAGGGAGCCGCCGGACGACCCAGTGGTGTACTCCAGCAGCTTTTTCAAACCTAATCGTCTCTTCTGATTTAAAGACTACGACTCGAGTAGAGAAGCACCAGGGCGACGTAGGCGGCACGAGCAGTTTTCCTGGGTCTCTGCGCCTTTTTCATATATATTATACCAGATCAAGCAAGATACCCCGTTCTTTGCACACCGATTTAGACCGTCCTCTATCCCCATTCTCGTACTTTACGCAGACGTATTTATTTGACCCAGCCACCGCAAAATTTGTATTAGTTCGTACTTCTGATTATTACGCATCGTCCCAACCTCGACATTGTGGAGCAGAAAGGTAAGAATAAGCGTGTGGCTTCAAGTACAGTTGCTAGGGCAATAGTTCGCGCGCAACCGCTTGCGTCATATCCGCTCTGAGTACAAATCCCGTTTTGTTACAGCTCATCCGATAGCATGAGTCACCCGAATGCCCAGATAGAAAGAGAAGAAACCCGTTATTCGCATGCTGCCCCATGACCGGATCCACCAGTAGTACACATCGTTTTACGTCACCAATTCGTCGCATCTCGTAGGCAAAACCCATAAAACCCCTGAACGAACGCCTTAGTCAAGCGCCCCGTTGCCATTACAGTAGTCCACGTTGCCCTGGGCGGGGTTGCCCGCCCACTGTACACCTCAAGCATCAGCACCATGTATACACGCAAATACAGAAAGGAAAGTGGCTTACAGTGGGGAACGGCCGTGAGACACCAGACGCGCCGAACACGGCGAAGGAAAGGATGAAGATCATGACCTGTGCGCCGCCGTCGAGCGCGCCACCGAGGATGTAGTTGTACTTGCGGTACCACCCGGGGTGGTAGCGGCGCAGCCACAGCTGCGACACGAGGCCGACAATAATGGACGATGTGAGGGTGGAGTTCACACCGATATACTGCACACGCCGAGAGGTTAGCCAGAAGCTCACAGTGCACGTGAAGCGAAGCTTACCAGCCATGCGGCGTACTGGTAGATGACGGGCAGCAATACCTGGTCGACCCTGATGGGTCCGATGTACGGCCAGCGCTACAAGATGGAACTGTCAACATCTCCTTCATGGCGCGGTGCGGATCTATACACCTACCTTGTACACGAGCCAGTGGCCGGCGGTTGCGACAAAGCCGATGAAGATACCCATGGGAATGATGAAATAGGGACCGTCGGGGCCGTACAACTGCTTCGCCAGCGACCAGGTGATAGCATCGCTGTTGAGGGACTGCACAGTCTGACCGCTCCAGATGTTGTTGCCGTTAGGGTCGAGGAGGAGGTCGCGTTGCGAGCTGGTAATCGCGATCATGATCACTACAAAAGATCAATCAGCTCTATTTGCAACCACAAGCGCGCGGAATCCGTACCGTAGTTGACAATGGCGCCTGCAGGCCGGGGTTCGAATTAAGCTTCCAGACCGACTCACGATGCTCATCGGAACGCACCAATGATTGTGCCCCAGAGCTGAGTCATGAACAACGCGCGTGGCGGAATCTTCGAAGCATATTCAGTAATCTAAGCTATGTCGTAACAATTAGAGAGATGCACCTTCAGATACTGGCCCATCTTAAGATCACCAGCAAGCCCGATCGACGTCGATACGACATCGTGGCTCCACATGCTGAACTGGAAGTCGGATGAGAACGTGAGGGCTTTCGACCGAACGGCGCTTAACACTTACGTAAAGGTTCGCTACGGGCCTCCCAGGGTTGATGGCACCCGCAATCATCTTGAATAGCTGGTTGGTAGCGATACCGTTGCCCATGCGTGCATACAGCAGTGTCGAGAATGGTGTAATGATCGCACCACAGATGAGCGCAAAAATGTACGACCAGACCGGCAATGTCGTATCGCCCTTAAGCACACTGATAAGACCTGTGCGGACCAGAAGCGTCAGGTACTCCATGAATGGTGCTGAGTATATGCAAAACCCACCGGCGAAGAATGCCAAGAGCAGAAGGATGACATACCACCACCATGGCGCTTCCTTGTACTTCTGAAGGGCGATCCAGTGGGGATCAGGCTGCGTCTTGTCGCGTGCGTGCTTGAAAGAGGTGACGACGTAGGGACCCCAGAAGAATATGCAGTGGGCGATGAGACCACCAATGGCGAGTGAGCCCATCAGGCCGGCCCATGCGTTGGAGCCAGTGAGGGCGGGGAGGCCGACCTCGCTGAGGGCAGTATGATTGAGGTGGAAGTCGGGCCTGGTGAAGACGGCCGACTGGTGGTAGATCGAGCCATTGGAGGAGAAGAGCGATGACGAGAGCATCGGGAATGCTTTCGACTACAGGGAGATAATCGGATCAGGAAAGGAACTCACAGTAGTACGCGGACTGCCGCACTCACATTCCACGTGTTCGAGTAGTAGATGGCCACGATAGCGATATAGCAGAAAAAGAGTCCCACCCATGAATTAACCTGCTGGATCAGAGGGAGACTCATATACCTGTTGTCAAACTTAAGTTTGCATGCATATCACGGATGTCACGGAAGGGTTAGACGTACGCAGATCCAATGTACTGCCAGTCAAAGCTCAGGCTGAATAGACCAAGGCCTTCATTGCCATCTGCACCTCCGAAGATGTTGGTGAATGCATCTTGCACACTGGGCTTTGCGTGTTGTGAAGCCAGGCAGAAGATGCTAAAACCGTTGAGGAGCGGGAAGATGTACGACGGGATGATCTCCCAGATGAACATGCCCGCAAACGCCAGCCAGAAAAGGCGCACGCGCTTGGAGTTTGCAGAGGTGTCAAAGTGTAACGCTGGCACCGGCGTCAGTCACGCCTACAGGTCAGAAGCGAGGTGGGCTACCTTGGAAGATGGAGACTGTGGGAAGATTCTGGAACCTCGTGAGTTTATAGATCAATAGCACGACCACATGATACTCACTCCCCAGTAGACCATCTCACTGGGATAGACGGTCAGAGGTCGGAGAAGACCCACGATGCCATATCCGAAGACCGCTGTCGAGAATGTCGCAAGTACAGCGGTGGTCGCGCGAACTTGGGTGTCGTAGTATAGCTGACGTTTGTGTCAGGCGCCACCGTGGGGAGATAATCACGGAGTATCACATACCCGCTGGACGGCGAAGTTGAGGACTGATGAACTTCCGTATGAAGCGCTGGATGCAACAATGGTAGAGATGACGTGCTGCATTCGCACACTGCGGATTGAGTGCTCCGTCCGAGTCTAGAGATAAAGAACTCACCTCCTTGAGCCTGAACTCTCCGGGGTTGATGAAATCGAGCGTCGGTCCGAGCCATTGGTACCGCGTGTTTTCTACCCAAGAACGCTTCGGGAAGAATGTCGACCAGAATACACCAAACGAGTAGATGATAAGGAGCAAGAACACCGTGGAGATCCCCTCATCAATAGGCTTGAAAGTATAGATCTGCGAGTAACAGTATGAGTAACAGCACCTCAAAGGGACCACAAAGGCAGACCTGATACAACGCAGCACCCAACCCACCAAACATAGTCCCCAAGACAATGGAACGGAAGGTGAACGGTGGGTCGCCATCGTCACGAAGGTCGACAAGGTGGTGGGAGACGTCCTTCCCGGTGGTGATGACGGGCTCGCCGTTCACGTAGACCGGCTTCTCGTACACCTCGCCATCGTATACATCAGAGGAGGACCGCTCCGAGTCGAGTGCTGCTTCCTTCTCGAGCGAAGGCTCTTTTTCGTATGCTGATTTATCGCCATACGCCGCCTTCTCGTCGAGCCCAGGCAGACTCGGGAGGTTATCCTGCAGTTCGGCCATGGCTAAAGCTTGGTGCTTGACTCTGTGAGCTGGAGGTCAAGACTGCAAGCGCAGGGCTGCCGCTGTGGAGGCTGGAGGGGTCAAACCAAAGGAGCGCACTTGGGACACGAGACGAACATGCCTTTTTGTTGTATCCCTCCTACTGATTATCACGAAAGAAGTGGGGCTACTTGCGCCATATGTATCGGGGCCATGCGGGCGTCGCCTGGTCCAAGAGGTGTATCAGGAAGGGTTCCACCTGGTTCCACATGGGTGCGGGCCTGCATGGACCCTTCGAACGATTCAGATCCGGCGTTCTGCGCCTTTCCATGTCCGCGCAAGAAGCGAATCGAAGACGATAAAGCAGCGTCCCTGCCAGATAATTTTCATTTGGCCGTCCGGATGAGGAGCGACGATGTCCAAGCAGCACGAAGCCAGTCATGCAGCAAGTCACACGTTGAGATGCCGGTAATGTCGAATCCTGCCTCGGAGGCGGACGATAAGCTATGGAAACGTCACCTTCCGAGGCGGGCACTGACAGCAGCAACAGCCCCCTCCGAGCTGACAAATTGGCAGCTCGCGGCAGGCCGGAGTGAGACTCAGCTGAGATCGGAGCAATGGCGGCATTTTCTTCTGGGATGGCGAAGGTAAAATAAATTGTCGCGTCGCAGGAGCTTCACGCGTCGCGGCTGAGAGACCATGCGTTAGCGACCATGCATAAATGTTCAGCGCCAACATTCGAGCGAGAAAAGCTTGCGGCCAGGAACCGACCAGATCTCGATTTTCTGAGAGCTTCTGAAGCACTCTCGCGAGGACTCAGAGGCACTGACAGCATCACCCCACCAGCTCCAATTGTTGGGAGAAGTCGGAGGATCACCGCAACTCTATAAGCACCCGTAGATGCGATCGCTCCAGACTGGTAACCACCTGGTTAGTTCTCGACACCGAGCCGGGGCCTCAACAACCCAGCAGAACCTGCCTCCGTCGCTTGGCCGGGCATGACCCGGAGCCGGGAGATCAAAGGTGGTGGAAACGGACAAAAAATACTTGGTGGCTGTACACAATGGACCGGACTCGAGCGAGTCAATTTGCGGGGCCGGAACCCGGACTCTGATGATTTGACCTACAACTCCCTTTCCGTCACTCACTACTCGTTTCCTTGTACCACCACAGCCACTCGCCGTTCGTCCAATGTTGATCAAAGTGAAGGTGCGCTCGCGTCGCACAGAACTCCCGTAATCATCAATGCTCACGTCATCGACACAGACTCTCACAGGCAAGGAGGTCAGTGGCTGCCACCTTCCCCGTGTCCTGCAACCTACTAAGCCCTTGCGACGACGCTTTCTGCAGATCGAGCTCGATATCGGTGCAGATGACAAGGTGAAAGCATGCGATCAGGCCACCACCCTTTCGATCCCCTAATCTCGCGCCAGATTGCTCGAATCAAGGAGAAAGTAGAGGAGCAGTCGGGTGTGCCACCACCACAACAGCGTCTCATCTTTGGCGGAAGGCAGATGTACGCGATATAACTTCACCGTTCACTTCTATTGCTTGCTCACACCCCGCGCACAGGGCTGATGAGAAGACCGCACGCGAGTTCAACATCACCCCAGGCGCCGTCCTGCATCTCGTCCTTGCCCTGCGTGGCGGCAGATAGTCGAACAAACGCTATGTATCCCTAACATTCTCATTCTTGACCTGTAAGAGGAAATCATCTTGGACGGGGTGGTTGAGCGAGCCAGCGCGGAGCCGCATCGTACGTCGATAGATCGTCTGTAATCTGGTTTTTCACATCATTATGTCGTCTGTGTACGCTTGACCGTGGTCCGACTCTTGCCAATCCCCCTCATCCGCGCCATCTTCGTCCTCGCCACCAACAACCTCCGCGCCTGGCAAGAGCCACCGGAACGTGACACTAACCCGCACCCCGCGCGCACACCATGCCCACCCGCCCTGTCCATCCGCGACCCTATCCCGCGCACGCGGCGCGATCCCGTGTGTCCAGCCGTATCGTGCCTCACCCATGAGCGCGATCACGCTGCGCGGCGGGAGCCACACCTCAGCAGGCGCCTCCCCGTCTGCGCCCGGCGCATCGTGCTCACCCTCCGCGCGCGCGAAGCGCATCGCCGCGCCTGCGCCGAGGCTCACGCCGACAATCCCGTCGCCGAAGCGGCGCAGCAGGTCGACGTGCGGCGCGATGCCCTCGCCGGGGCGGTACAGGTTGACAATCGCCTGGCGCGCGCGCGGTGCGTGTCCGGGCAGCGGGAACAGCAGCGCGTGGGCGGCGGGCGGCAGCGCGGGGGGCTGGAGGAGCGCCGCCGCCGCGTCGAGCAGCGCGCGCAGGAAGGGCGGGAGGCCGTCCGCGCGGCCCGCGCGTCCGAAGAGCATCACTTGGTTTACACGCGGGTCGGCGAAGAAGGCCGTCGTGCACGCATGCAGGACCGAGTCGGCCAGCTCGGCTGGGAGGAGCAGGCCAGGGTCGTAAAATAACCCCGGTATAGGCGGCGCGTGCAGTTGAGCGATGGGAGCTCGGGCTTCCGAGTCGCCTGAGACGGACTCTGCGCTAGCGGTGGTGCGTGCAGCCGGACTCGGCGGCATCGTGGAGCCTATCGAAGGCTTGGCTGGGGACTCTAGTAGAGGCTCGTCGAATAGCGAGTTCGGGCTGGTCTCCCCATCACTCAGCGGCTCGGTGTTGTCTGGGGTTGCCTCAGTAAAGATAGCGAGTGGTCCTGCCAGTGGATGTTCCGTGGGCAGGGGGAGAAGAGCCTGCATGTTGCGGCGGCTACTAAGTCTGGTCGGCCCGCTCGCGGAACTCGCTGCCATCAGTTTTCGTCAGCCCTCGAACCGAGACTCGACAAGAACCGGGCCCTGTGCGCATCGACGTCCTTTGTTTCGCATGAGGGCTTAAGAGGAGTTAGCTCAGGGCACGACCGGCAAGTTGTGAATGAACTATATCTAAGCTTCAACGCCGAACGGGCACAGTATGTAGTGCACATGTGATCGTCAAACTAGTGGATACCGGAACGAAACCGAGAACGAGGCCGCCGGATTGCGCTGATGCGCGAGGAAAGGGTTTGACCAAGACGACGATGACACAGACGAGGGAGGAAGGATAAGAGAAACGTTCTTCAATGCTCCTTGTATCGTTGGGGGCGCTCGGCTCTCACTGCGTGCCCCACCCGACACACCGACATCGACACCCGACGGGCAGATGCCTGCTCTTCAAGATTCCGACGATGCGGCCACGGCGATATGCGACGCCAGCTGGGTTTGCGCGGTACATGACGCGCACCACTGGGAGAGAGAGACAAAGGGAGAGAGAGAGCAAAGGCAAGGATACTGTATTCGGGATATATTGCTGCGTCGGTGGGATAGTAGGTCTACCGTGCCAAGTGGAGTTATGTACGCCGAGATACACGAAAATGTATTCAACAGAAAAAATACAGATCAGTCGCAGTAGTCCTCCTGCATCTCCTCAGTGCCCACGCGTCAAGTCACTCCATGCTCCATTACTCAGTTAGGCCCCACGAACTGGTACAGGACTCGTCGCACGAGACCAGATAGGTGCTGCGGGTCATTCTACACCAAAAGCGCGCAACATGAGCGAAGGTCGATGAGATGTGATGCATGATACCGTGCTGACCTGATATGCGCTCTGCAGCCGCAACACCCGACCAGGGGAAGAATAATGTGAGTCAAGTAACCAAAGAGACAGCGAACTAGCGCACCATGACCATACCCATCGCGACTGAGGTGAGCTAGCAGCACAGGCATCAGCCCATATATTCAGGAGGATGAAAAACGGGACGCACCAAGGAATTCCCATACTTCCCCGTGTGCAGCACCAGCCCCCGCCCACGCAGGATCAACCAGGCGCTCTCGAGCGCTTTGGGCAGCGCGTACATCGCCAGCTCGCTCCGCCGGTGCTTTGCCTCTACGAGCAGCGACAGCACCCCAGCAGCGACACCCGCCATCCAGTGCATCGGGCGCGACAGCACGGCCGCGAGCAGCCACACCGGCACCGCGCGTCCGCGCGCCGAGAGCGCGCGGTGCGCGTTCTGCATCCCGCAGAGCCAGCTCTGGTACACGATGACCATCACCGCGAGGAACGCGCTGCTGCGCAGGGTGCCCAGCGCGGTGCGCGCCGCCATGCGCGCCGGCGCGCGCGCGAACGCCACATGCTTGAACAACAGCAGCGGCACAAAGTGCAGCGCGCCGTAGACGGGGAGCATCCGGCGCGCGACGGTGAGGAAGCGGCTGGGCGGCACGGCGAGACAGTGCGGGGTGCTCGGGTGCGCCACAGCGCACAGCGCGTACGGCGGGAGCGGGAGCTGGGCACTCCACCGCGCGAGCCTGGCCGCGTTGTCGGGGTGCAGGTCCGGGCGCGCGAGGACGCGCGCGAGATCGGCGGGGTCGTACGTCCCGTGGCGGAACACGGAGTAGTACATCGTGGTGAGCTCGCGCGGGACGCACGCGGCGCCAGTGATCCACGCCTGGTATGACCCGAGTGTCTGCGGGCTGAGCATGTACGCGTAGAGGATCTGGCCGATCGCGAGCCCGAAGACGAGGACGTTGCCGTGGGGGATGCGGAAGCCGCGCTTCTCGGAGTACGCGTTGTACGAGCCCTGCAGCCCGCGCACGAAGAGCTGCTGCGCCATGGCGCTCTGCCGCGAGCGCTTCTCGAAGGATATCGCGATCGCGCCGGCCACTGAACCTGCCAGCACGGAGTGCCACCGTCGCGTTTTCTTGCGCACCCAGGTCTGGCGTGCCTGTGCGGATAACGAGAGCCGTGCCTCGCGCTTATCCCCTGGCGAGGTACCGAGTGACCCCGGTGAAGTAGATGGCGTAGATAAGGGTGGCGAATCGTCGAGAGCTGAGCCTCCATCTTCCCTTGCGGGGTGGGAAGCTTGGCTGAATAGCTTGCGAATGCTTTCGCGCAGAGGGATGTCGGCGGGGAATAGGAGAGGAAGCGCATTCAGGATGATGCGGTAGAGTGCTACAAAGCTCCCTGAACAGGCCGTCAGCGCACAGATACGTGACTCGGAGGTACAGCAACTATACCCATCATAGCTGCAGCGCGGAACGAATCTGGACCGAACAGGGCATGGCGGATCAAGATAAGGCGGCCCTTCCTGTGGCAGTACCCAATGCTTGAGCACAGGACGGGTAGACGGTGCGTTCCTAGAAACCTACTTCGACACTTTCTGAATCTTTCGGATGCGTGTAAGAAGCAAGATCAGATTCACGCCTGACCGAATCGCGAATGCAACGGTGCTAGCTCCTATGCAGGTGAATTAGCCATGGTGGCTTATTGGAAGCGCAGGCGTGGCAGCGCCGGAACTCGAGAGTAAGTGAGGACGTACGAAGGCCGCCACGTGTACCATGCACCAAGCACTCCTTTATACCACGAATATCCACACCAGGCTCGCCCCGGTCGCGCCAGATAATCTTGCGCGCTTCGCGCAGGTGCTCCTCGTAGTTCGCGAGGACGACGAGGTTCTCAAACGATGCTGCAGTCTTGCGGCGCGGCGAGGATGCGTGCTCCCGCTGCGGCGTCGAGGGGTCGTGCGGACTAGACATGCTGGTAGTGGTCGGTCGAAAGATTGAACAGGTCCGAGGCAGGCGTTGTATATAATGATATGGCAATAGAATAGCGGGACGTGCCTGGTAATTTTATGATTTCAAGTTGGCCTCCGGCCGACTCGCGCCATGATGTGATCATAAGTTTGACTACAACCGTTCCAAGAGCTCAAGAGACTCCCATTTGTGCTCCTCAGCGCGTGCAGCTATTGCGCAACAAAGAGGTTCGAACGAGGTTCATGATGCCGGAAAAAGGCACCAAGACTCGAGGTTGTGATATTGCAGCGTTGGTCTGCGATGCCACACAGACCAACGGTAGCGAGCCATCATGAGATGCGCTGTAGTACGCGTCAGGGTCGATGAAAGGTCCCGGAGTGTCAGGCCGGTCAGGGATATCGATGTGTAATAGGCGCTGGCGGAGTACGTGGCTTCGCGCGCGCTTCTGTTGTGGTGCGCAGGCCTTATTACAGCCGAATTCAAAATTATTGGCCCCGCGCCGACGTCTGTTCAGAACGGCCTTCGGGCGGAGCATGTAAATAAGCCCCAGCCAATCGGGGTGGCCTCGACCGTGCGCGAGGTAAGACGAACACGCAGGTGTTTTGGATAGCGAGAACGACACCAACCGAGTAAACCTGGCCGGTGCCCAATATGATTGCGCTGCGTGAACCACACCTTTGTGTAGTTTTTGCGAGAGGATGTGCTGACATTTAAACCCCGCCTGATCTGAAGGGCTGTCGAAAAAGGGCCAATCGTTTTGAATTCAGCTGTAATCACGGATACATATAAGTACTGTAGACTGACCCAGATATGCTCAGGCTCAAGCGCTCAAGCGTGTCTATGGTGCACCGGTCTGGCCATCGTCACATCCACCTCGTTCTAGAACTGCGCTCGACCTCTCGAGCCTTGGTCTTTCTGGCTGCTGGCAGTCAATCATGTTGATACATCAGTTTCTCGACTGCAGTGGGTTGCGATCGATACGGTGGCCGCCTGTCCATTACGTCAAGAGCTGGCCGCTGGCGGGCGGCGTTGCTATGAAGGGTAATGACAGCACACCATTTAAAAAGATCTAGCACCGACGTCGTCGCGGAAGACAGTCAAAGACGCGGCTGGCCCGGTGGTGCCCAGTTTTCCGGTATGCAATCCGCCTTGAGCGTCAGGGAGTAGCACAGCTCCCTTGTCAGCCAAGGAGGAAGGTTCAGCTCTCGAGATACGTCACGCAAAGTAGCGGGGCGCAGACCGAGCGCCGGACGGTGTCAGACAACGCATTCAAATTGAAAGAACGTCGGGCGGCGATTCCGTAAGCGATGCGCTTTCCCAGGGCGGTTTTGAACTGTTTGACTGTTCATTTACGTCGCCACCGTTTCTCACTTCTCTTCCCTTCCAGTGTCAACAGTGCACGACACGCACCGCCTGGTCTTGAATCCGTCCGCGACATCCTCGACGCACCCACACTCCTTTTCTTCTTACCTTTCTCATCGCCGTCGATCTTGTCCCTTGACCTTTTGTCTCCCCCTCACACAACTCGAAAATGCGCTCCGTCTTTGCCATTCTTTCTTTCGTCGCCTCTGCTTGCGCCTACCAGGTCATCACTCCTGGTGGTGCTTCCGGGTGGACTCTCGCTGGGCCCAACCAAGTGACGTGGCAGCGGGTCGACACCGACCCACTCAACTTCACCATTCTTTTAGTCAACCAGGTTAGTCCAATTCCCAGCCAGCCTTAGTCCCCTTGCGTATTCTTATGCCTTGTGTAGAACAATGGTGTCATGCCCAACGGCCCGCAAGTTCTCGCGGCTCTCGTCGACGGCACCCAGAACTCGTTCACCGTTAGCCCGCCAAGCACTGGTTTTCAAGTCGGTGACGGCTTCCAGGTCAACCTCGTCAAGGACTCGCAGAGCTTGAACAGCATCCTTGCTCAATCCACCAAGTTCTCAATTAAAGTCCCCACTTCGTCGTCGTCGTCCTCGTCGGCTCTGACCGCGCCCTCTCCTATCATGTAAGTCTGTCCCGCGCTGCTTTGGCGGCTATTTAATTTCAAAGTTTTTACTAACCGCTGTGGCTCGGCTCTTTGCGATTCATCTCCGCACAGCACGCCCACGAACCAGCCTGCCCCGACCACCGATGGTTCTGGTTCGAACGACCTAAATCCTACCGACTCGGTGACGAACACTACGCCCACGAATGATGCGGGTCGTCTCAGTGCCGCCGGAAGCGTCGCCCTGATGCTCGCCGCATTTGCTGCGATCGTCGTTTGAGAAGAATATCACCTACCCATCATATACCCCCTGGACCGTTCTGTTGCCTCACAGAATGAACTATCTGCCCGCCTTTGTCCTCGTTACTGGTGATTGTCGCGTCTCTTATTCGGGTCTCCCTTGCCCACTTGGCCTCGCCCGAGGTCTATGATTCCCCCGCGTTGATCTGTATCTTGTTGGTTATGTGATGAACATTATAGACTCGATATATTGGGCCCGATACCAACAGAACGCCGCGCCGACGGGAAGCTTCGTTAGCCCGAATCTATCACCGAGCTACAATGTCAAGGTTACCTTTGTCGCTCGCAAGTCCTCAGATGGATATCATATTTATCTGGTGACCGGTGGCCGGTGACCCTAGTCCCAGTGTTCATTGCAGAGTTGACGAGAAGATGCTGCAGCAGTCAGCTCTCGGTGCCTGCTTGGGCGCTGTTTGTTCCTTGAATTCTAGCGCGCACATCGCAGGAGTCACAGGAGCTGCGTGATGGTTCCCACAGTCTACACCCTCAAAAGGCGCGCCACGAGCAGAGGATCCTAGCTTTCCTCGTCTCTCATCCCAAGTGCTTGAGTATGCTACGCTACCTAGTTCTTCTCCTGCCTGCATTGGGCGGCGCCGCCTATCAGATCACAGCACCAAGCGAGAACTGCCCATGGACGACCACCGGCCCGCATGTCATCAACTGGGTCGGACCCATCTCCAACGGCATTTCCTGGAACGACTTTAACATCACCCTCTTTCACTGCGTGCGCGTCCTTACTTGATCTCTGGTATCATCCTCTCACACTGCCCCGCACGAACATAGGACGACTCCCGAGTCCGCCCCTGCGACAATCAAGTTCTCGCGGAGAACGTCGATGGTACCACTGGCACGTTCACCCTCGACGCCGGACTGCAGCTCCCCGCGGGCAGCAAGTTCGCGGTCCAGTTTGAGAGGCACAATGGCATGCTGCATATGATCACGGCGCGGTCTGCGCGATTCGCCATCGTGGATCCCCAGACGCTCGAGGAATCCGCGCGGGACGCACCGGCGCTGGCGGAGTGCGCGCCGGGTGCGAACGGGCGGCCCGAGATGTGCGTCCAATTTTGCCTCTTCCTGTCCTCGGCACGTTGCTCACTCGGTGCGTGGGGTGTCTTGGTATACTTAGCATATACCCTGTCTATAAGTCGTGTCCCTGCAACAGTCCAAGTCGCGACGGTAGGACTTCCGACCGGGCCGCCTGCCCGGACCTTTGCCCAATTTCCCCGCCCGAAGTTCAACTACTTCCGTCTCATCCGACCCCAGTCCCCCTAGCACCAGCAGGTGGAACTCGGCTCCATGCCCCGCGTCCACCAATTGAGGAAGCGCAGCAATACTACGCGACCGAAGACGAAGTTGTGACGGGTGCATTATCATCTTAGTACGTTTCTCTTCTATCCGGCCATTCGTGCTCTAGCACCCGAAATTCATGTGATTGCCCCATTGTAAGTGTGCCCAAGCTACCATATAGTCTTGTAGCATAAAGTGCAGTAAACACAGGCTTCGAATGCCAGCGCTTCCACATTCGCAGTCCACTCGTTCTCCCTCGTCCGACTTCGTTCAGATGCCGCCGTGCGCCCTTATTACAACTCAGCTCATCGCACCAGTTATTTCCTGGATGCTGAGGATGCCACCGATGGCAAAGATGCTACCGTTAATGAGTTCGGCCAGGTGGCGTGGTCTGAGATGAACTTGTTGCCATACTGTGTGTGCGGCGGCGGCGAAGAGTGCTCGGACTCTGAGCTGGCAGATGTCAGTTTCAATGGTCAGAAGACAACCGTGCATCCCGGCTTTGCTTGTTCAGGATCAGGATATCTGATGTTGATATGCACTGAGTGTGGATGCGTGACTTGCGTGCCCCGGAGATGTATGCAATAGCATCATCGCCCGGTGAAGTCGAAACGTCTGCTCTGCAGCCTTATTCTTCATTTATTCCTTATGACTATTCGTACATTCACAGACATTCCACAGGTGACCAGCGATTGGTTGACCAGCGACTCTTCGATCATACGTAACCCTTTTCACGACTCACGGCAAACTATTTCAATCGCTGAATTCGGGACTGTCCAGCTGCTTGGCGATCACGTCCGATGCGTGCAGCGCGTAGCACACCTAAGAGCTACTGTCAACGGCCCGAATATCAGAAAATAGATGGAAGCAGACGTACGCTAGTGATGGTGGGGTTGCAAGCCATCGCGGTCGGGATGACGCCGTTTCCACCCAGGTAGAGGTTGCCTATATCGTGTACCCTGCAGTCGCGATTGACAACGGACGTCTCCGGGTCATTACCCGCGCGAATCGTCCCCTGGACATCGTAGTCAGCCCTCTGGGCCTCTGGAAACATGACTGGATGCGTACTGTAATGTGCAGGGCCAGTCCAGGCTCCAAGAATTGTGGGTTCGACCCGGGGAGGTAGCTGCCCAGGAAGCTCGCTGCCCGGCACATGTCGGACATCATGCGGTCGTTTCGCCTCTGATCCTCATCCGAGTGCACGAACTCGAAGGTCGGCTGGGGCATCCCGTAGATGTCTGATACACCAGGCTTTAAATCTTTCGTGTCCCACGGGGGGCGGCCTGGGAAGGCCGGGTTGCCGGACTCGAACGACACGAGATTGTTACGGTTCACGTCTGTCTTTCCGAAGAACTGAGAGGAATCAGATAACGGGTAGCATGCGGAGGTATAGTGCTTACGCGCAGGTCAACGACAAGGCGCGGGTCGACCTTGGGTCCCACGTCTCCGTACGAGAATGCATCCCTGTGTACCTGAACGTGCCACGGGGTATCCTGGCTGTACGGAAGGGTGACCTGGGGCTCAGGGTCATTGTATGGGATCGGGATCGGATCCTCCCAGAAGGCGCAATGGGGTCCGATAATACCTGACCACCTTGGGTCGTTGCGAATACCCTCGACGATGTCGCGACTCAGGACGATCTACAATATGTGTAAGATGAGAGACCCAGGAACTCGCCATTGCATATTGGGTGGTATTCGACGCTTACCTGGCAAAATGACATCGACTGCTCGGAGAGATAGCGTCCGAGGGCTGGCGGCTTGATGGAGCTGTTGTAGAGGAGTTGCGGCGTGAGCACAGCGCCGCAGGCGGCGACATATATCTGGCACGGGAGTTAAGTTGTATTGAATGGGAAGAGCAAAAACACGAGTCCCACCTTAGCTCTCACTATAATTGGTTTGTTGTCTTTGAGATCACGCAGATAAGCTCCACATATTTGGTTGACATTGCCGCCGGAGACATCGTAGAAGAAGAAACAGGTCAGCGCTTCCGACTGCAAAAATCATGCTCAGGGCTCGATCAGGCGCAGAAGAAACTCTCACAAACCCTGAGAGTGAAGTTGCCTTTGTATCCCGGTTCAGCAAGCTTGCCAAGGATGGTGTTAGAACCAGTCCACGTCACGAAGTCAGAGTTGTCAGTTCGCCTAAGGTTCAGCTCAATCAGCCCGAAGCGCAAGGGGTGCCTTGTAGGTTGGCGTGCCTTTGGACTGCGAGAGGCAAGCTCGCCACTTCCCTGCCGACACCATATCCTTTCTGCAGCGCTTCCTTGACGACGGTATGCCTGATGCTGTGGTCGTAAGATGTGTCATTGGTCTTGAGGATAGCCCGAGCTCGGGTATATAGGCTTTTCCATTCCTCCGGTTTGTAAGTATCGGGTAGTTCATCGAAACGAGGCGTTGGAGTCGCACAGGTCCCTTTAGACCTGAATAAGCAACAAATGGCAACGACAGCGAGAGCTGAACGAACAGTGTGTGGCCATTCCACCAACAGTGCGTGTCACGGCTGACGCCCCCAAGTTGCGGAATGGCTGAAGTTGCAATGAGTCAGCAGATCATATACATGACAGGGATTGATCATGACGTAGGGACGTACATCTTGCCTAGGGTTGTGACCATTGATTCGAACCTGTCCTTCGTATCGTGGAGCCCAAGAGCCAGACGGCGCGAGCGTAGGAACATAAGTCGATGCGGGTGGGATACTGGTCGTAGATAAGGCACCCTGGGTTGAAGGCGTTCTATAAGTCCCAGCAACTACAATCCTAGGGAAGAGACGATACCTTGATGACATGGACGAAACGGTCGATGTCTTTCTGGTAGCCAATGTCGTTCTTTTGATGATAGCCAAGCTCGGGAGAGACCTGGGAGCCGACTTCACTCATAAATATCCTCGTCTCCGACCTCTTTGCAAGGATGTTGCGGGCGAAGGTGCAACCGACGGGCCCAGATCCAGCAATGAATACATCCGTAGTGATGTATTCGAAGTCAGCAGCGTCGCTGGGGGCTCGGACTTCTTGGGCCAGCAAATTTATGTCCTGAGGGTTTGCGCCCGAGGCATCCAGCTGGGTGAGTAAACGAAGTATAGAGGATGTCATGCTGGAGTGCTCCAGGTAAGAGATTCACAAGGATACACGGGAAGGAGGTGAAGGGTTTGTGACCAACGATGCCCTCCTTTATACGACAAGGTGGGCTGTTCGGCCATTCAATAGGCACCAATTACCAACCAGCCCGAACACAGACGTGGGTGCATCATGGAAAAAACTCAGAGCATATGACGTGGAGGGTGTCGATACCGAAGCGTAGACCGGGGTATCATGCATCATGACCAGGCGCAGGTCATGCGTGAAATGAGGAAAGGTCTTCCTCGACCCGCCGAGAACCTAGAGGGCATCCTGAAAGCACCCTGGTTGGGCGCAGAAAGCAGTGACATAGATCGAGAGCGATCGATACGGCTGGAACGAGAAGGTGGGCAGCGCACAGCGGAGTGTAGGGATGTCGCGTGCGCTGCGCGTGCAACGCGCAGGTTTTGTTATGTATCTGACTTACAGTGTAGTCTCCGTTGCTGACCTCATCCGATCGCGGAAGACAGTCGTTCCGCGACGCGACGGATAAGTAGTAAGTATCTGATATCGATTTCGCGTTCCCGCACTCGCGCCGTTCCGACTTCTTGCTCATCTCGCGCTCACGCTCTCATCGTTCTACCCCACTCCCTACATTCCAATCTCTGTCTACGTCTTCTTCCGGCACGACAACTCCCAACTCGCATAAAACCCTCCAGGAGTGAATGAGGTCAAGGCTATGCTCTACGCGCTCAGAAACTAGAAGTTCTGGAGCCCCTATATATGATACATAGTGCAGTTGGAAGTCCTGGACAATGAGTAGACCAGACGTCGATGTTATTCTTGGTATTAACACGGGAGCACAGTAAGCGCACGTCAGGCGCTCAGTGAGGTTCAGAAGGAACTGAACTGTACTTACTTCCTTAACCTAGCTTCAGATACAGTCACTTTTCCTGCCTCCCCTCGCACGATTTCCCTAAACTTCCGCAGTCGCTCCACCACTTGGTGCTGCCCACGTTAGACGGTCTCCAGGAGTTGTAGGGATGAAGGATGTGGCAGTGGGAGGGCGTAGGAACTGAGTGGTGTGATGATTCTCGAGAGCGCCGCCCTGATCTGCCGTTCACGGGTCTGTCGTGGGATGGAGCTTCTGGATGGAGAACGACACGTGTCAACCCTAATCGACCTCCACAATTGATGGGCTGTCATGAAGCGGGGCTCATCGCCTTAGAACCAGAGCATCGTGCTGAGCACTGATCATTGGCCATAGGAACCGTATGTCAGTAAGCAAGAGAGACCATGGATATGGTTGGGCCATATGGTCCTGTGCGTTACTCGGCGAAAGAGCCGGGTCAGCTATGCACGGTTTCTGGGGTCTGGGCCAAAAGCTATGCGGAAAGGCAGGGCCTCACGCAAAGAACAGCCTTGAGCTAGGTATAGTTGTCTAATCGGGATGCCAGCGCCCCTCACTGGACGCTCTGCGAGGCAGAGAAACCAGTATTGTTCTCGGCTGGAAAGAGGTCACAAGGACGTTTGCGAATGCCTGACGTATGACTACCCACATGAGTTTTGGGGTGTGCTTAGGAACAGTGCTACCAGGTTCAGATGTCAACGGGGCTGGGGTGGTATCGGCTTTAGAGGTAGCGTTGGGAGGCGGCGCGTAGACTTACGAGGTTCTCATATCTCGTCTTGGTTCGTCGCGTCCATGATTCGTGATAAGCGTTCAAACGTTCACCGGTCACCGGTCACCGGTCACCGGTCTCGCTCGTCGGAGCAAGGAATCGTTTGCCGCAGCGCTCTTGATCACGCCCCCGGAATGAGAAAGTCGTGTGGCGTTGCAATCAGAGTATGTATCGTACTTTCAAAACGCTGAAGCCCGTGTGCAGGTGCCAACCAGAGCCAGACATGTGTGAAACAGGAAGGAGACGGCGATCAAGAGTCCGGGCTCCGGCCGCGAATTGACTCGCTCCAGTCCGGTCCGCCCTGGTCCGTCGTAGCATAGCCACCAGGTCTTTTTTGTCCGTTTCCACCACGGTCCACTACCACTGATCTCCGGGCCATGTCCGGCTAATCAACGAAGGCATACTATGCTGGATTGTCGCGGCCCTGGCTTGACGTCGAGAGCTAACCAGGTTGTTTTGATTGTTTACCAGTCTGGAGCGACCGCACCCATGGATGCTTATAGCTGCGATGATTCTCCGACTTCTCCCAACAATTGGAGCTGGTGGGGTGACGCTGACCAGCGCTAACCCTGTACTGTCAGTGCATCTGAATCCTCAAGTGCTTCAGAAGCCCTTGGAAAATCGGATCTGGTTAGTTCCTGGCCGCGAGCCTCCTCGCTCGAATGTTGAGCGCTTGAGCGTTGAACATTTACGCATGGTCGCTAACGCATAATCTTTTAGTCTTAACGTGTGAAGCCCCTTCGATGCACTAATTTATTTTTCGCTATGAAGAAAATGCCGCCATTCCTCCGCGCCCTCAGCTGAGCCCCGCCCCGGCCTGCCGTGGGCTGCCAATTTGTCAGCGCCGAGGCCGAGCTGTCGCTGCTGCTACTTACCCGCCTCGGAGGGTGACGTTCCCATGGCTTATCGTCCGTCACCGAGGCAGGACTCGACATCGCCAGTAGCTCAACGTGTGACTAGTGACTTGCTGCATGACTGGCTTCGTGCTGCTCGGACATCGTCGCTCCTCCTTCGGACTGTCAAATAGGATTTCTCTGGTAGGGACACTACCTTATCGTCTTTGATTCGCTTCTTTCGCGGACATGGAACGGCGCAGAACGCCGGATCTGAACCATTCGAAGAGTCCAAACAGGTCCGCACCCATGTGGACCCAGGTGGAACCCTTCCCGATGCACCTCTTGGACTAGGCAGTGCCCACATGGCCCCGACAGATGGCGTAAGTAGCCCCACTTCTTTCGTGATAGTCAGCAGGAGGGATACAACAAAAAGACTCGCTCGTCTCGTGTCCCAAGTGCGCTCCTTTGGTTCAACGCCTCTAGCCTCCCCAGCGGCAGCCCTGCGCTCGCAGTCTTACCTTCAGCTCACAGAGCCAAGCACCAAGCTTTAGCCATGGCCGAACTGCAGGACAACCTCCCGAGTCTTCCTGGGCTCGACGAGAAGGCAGCGTATGGCGATAAATCAGCATACGAAAAAGAGCCTTCGCTCGAGAAGGAAGCAGCACTCGATTCGGAGCGGCCCTCCTCTGATGGGTACGATGGCGAGGTGTACGAGAAGCCGGTCTACGTGAACGGCGAACCCGTCATCACCACCGGGAAGGACGTCTCCCACCACCTTGTCGACCTTCGTGACGATGGCGACCCACCGTTCACCTTCCGTTCCATTGTCTTGGGGACTATGTTTGGTGGGTTGGGTGCTGCGTTATATCAGGTCTGCCTTTGTGGTCCCTTCGTGGTGCTGTTGCTCATACTGTTACTCGCAGATCTATATTTTCAAGCCTATTGAGGAGACGATCTCTACGGTGTTCTTGCTCCTTATCATCTACTCGTTTGGTACATCCTGGTCGACATTCTTCCCGAAGCGTTCTTGGGTAGAAAACACGCGGTACCAATGGCTCGGACCGACGCTCGATTTCATCAACCCCGGAGAGTTCAGGCTTAAGGAGGTGAGTCCTTTATCTCCGGACTCGGACGGAGCCCTCAAGCCGCAATGTGCGAATGCAGCACGTCATCTCTACCATTGTTGCGTCCAGCGCTTCATACGGCAGCTCATCGGTCCTCAACTTCGCCGTCCAGCGGGTATGTGACACTCCGTGATTGTCGCCCCACGGTGGCGCCTGACAGAAACCTCAGCTATACTACGACACACAAGTTCGCGCGACCACCGCTGTACTTGCGACGTTCTCGACAGCGGTCTTCGGATATGGGATCGTGGGTCTCCTCCGGCCTCTGACCGTCTACCCTAGTGAGATGGTCTACTGGGCGGTGAGTATCATGTGGTTGTGCTATTGATCCGCAAACTTACGAGACTTTAGAACCTTCCCACAGTCTCCATTTTCCAAGGTAGCTCACCTCGCTTCTAAATTTAGGGCATGACTGACACCAGTGTCAGCATTACACTTTGACACCTCTGCAAACTCCAAGCGCGTGCGCCTTTTCTGGCTGGCGTTTGCGGGCATGTTCATCTGGGAGATAATCCCGTCGTACATCTTCCCACTCCTCAACGGCTTTAGCATCTTCTGCCTGGCCTCACAGCACACAAAGCCCAGTGTGCAAGATGCATTCACCAATATATTCGGAGGTGCAGATGGAAACGAGGGCCTTGGTTTACTCAGTTTGAGCTTTGACTGGCAGTACATTGGATCTGCGTACGTCCGACCTTTCCGCGACATCCGTGCCGTGCATTCAAACTTACGTTGTATAATAGGTACATGAGTTTCCCTCTGATCCAGCAGGCTAATTCCTGGGTAGGATTCTTTTTCTGCTATATCGCTATTTTGGCTATCTACTACTCGAACACGTGGAATGTGAGTGCGGCAGTCCGCGCGCCGCGAGTTCCTTTCCTGATTCGATTCTCTCCCTGTAGTCGAAGGCATTCCCGATGCTCTCATCATCGCTCTTCTCGTCCAATGGCTCGATCTACCACCAATCGGCCGTCTTTACTGGGTCCGACTTCCACCTCAACCATACTGCCCTTGACGAGATCGGCCTCCCCGCCCTCACTGGCTCCAACGCGTGGGCCAGCTTGATGGGTTCTCTTGCCATTGGTGGTCTCATCGCCCACTGCATATTCTTCTGGGGTCCCTACGTCGTCACCTCTTTCAAGCACGCACGCGACAAGACACAGCCTGATCCCCACTGGATTGCCCTTCAGAAGTACAAGGAGGCGCCATGGTGGTGGTATGTCATCCTTCTGCTCTTGGCATTCTTCGCCGGTGGGTTTTGCATATACTCAGCACCATTCATGGAGTACCTGACGCTTCTGGTCCGCACAGGTCTTATCAGTGTGCTCAAGGGCGATACGACATTGCCGGTCTGGTCGTACATTTTTGCGCTTATCTGTGGTGCGATCATTACACCATTCTCGACACTGCTATATGCACGCATGGGCAACGGTATCGCTACCAACCAGCTATTCAAGATGATTGCGGGTGCCATCAACCCTGGGAGGCCCGTAGCGAACCTTTACGTAAGTGTTAAGCGCCGCTCGGTTGAAAAACTTCACGTTCTCATCCGACTTCCAGTTCAGCATGTGGAGCCACGATGTCGTATCGACGTCGATCGGGCTTGCTGGTGATCTTAAGATGGGCCAGTATCTGAAGGTGCATCTCTCTAATTGTTACGACATAGCTTAGATTACTGAATATGCTTCGAAGATTCCGCCACGCGCGTTGTTTATGACTCAGCTCTGGGGCACAATCATTGGTGCGTTCCGACGAGCATCGTGAGTCGGTCTGGAAGCTTAATTCGAACCCCGGCCTGCAGGCGCCATTGTCAACTACGGTACGGATTCCGCGCGCTTGTGGTTGCAGACGGAGCTGATTGATCTTTTGTAGTGATCATGATCGCGATTACCAGCTCGCAACGCGACCTCCTCCTCGACCCTAACGGCAACAACATCTGGAGCGGTCAGACTGTGCAGTCCCTCAACAGCGATGCTATCACCTGGTCGCTGGCGAAGCAGCTGTACGGCCCCGACGGTCCCTATTTCATCATTCCCATGGGTATCTTCATCGGCTTTGTCGCAACCGCCGGCCACTGGCTCGTGTACAAGGTAGGTGTATAGATCCACACCGCGCCATGAAGGAGATGTTGACAGTTCCATCTTGTAGCGCTGGCCGTACATCGGACCCATCAGGGTCGACCAGGTATTGCTGCCCGTCATCTACCAGTACGCCGCATGGATGGTAAGCTTCGCTTTGCATGCACTGTGAGCCTCTGGCTGATGCTTCGGCACGTGCAGTATATTGGTGTCAACTCCACCATCACATCGTCCATCATCGTCGGCCTCGTGTCGCAGCTGTGGCTGCGCCGCTACCACCCCGGGTGGTTCCGCAAGTACAACTACATCCTCGGTGGCGCGCTCGATGGCGGCGCACAAGTCATGATTTTCATCCTCTCCTTCGCCGTGTTCGGCGCGTCTGGTGTCTCACGGCCATTCCCTACTGTGAGCCTCTTTCCCTTTTGTCTTTGCGTGTGTACACGGCGCTGATGCTTGAGGTGTAGTGGGCGGGCAACCCGGCCAAGGGGAATGTGGATTACTGTAATGGGAACGGGGCGCTCGATTAGGACACTCGTTCATGGTTTTTATGGGTTTTGCCTACGAGATGCGACGAACATATGGGTGACGCAGAATAATGTGTACTACTGGCAGATCCGGGAGCCGGTCACGGGGCAGTGTACGAATACAACCGATTTCAATAGCACTGGCCAGCACTGGCCCCGCGTTGACGTCCGTTCGGAACAGGCGCGTTCTGGAAGAGACCAAAGTCCATCACAGCAGCAAGCATCCGTACAATCATGCTTGCGCGCGTGCGTGCCGGCTGAGCATGGCAACCAATGGCAACTCACAATGAGCGCGCTTACGGTTGCCAGGTGGGTGACCTTCGCATCTTGGGCCGCACGGATATCAAACACCTGTTCCGAACGGACGTCGACGCGGGGCCTGTGGTTTTGAGATGAGCTGTGATGGATTTCTTCTCTTTCTCTCTGGTCATTCTGACGGTATCAAATGAGCAGCAACGAAATGGGACTCGGAGTAAACTCGGAGTTCGTTCTCAGAGCGGACATGACGCAAGCGGTTGCGCATAGGCGATTGTTCTGCCAACTGCACCTGAAGCCACACACTTCTTCAGTTGCCTTTTTGTATCACAACGTTAAGGTTGGGGAGATGCGCAATAATCAGAAGTACTGTATCAACTAGTACAGGCACGGTGGTTGGGTCAAATGAATACGTGTGCGGATGAATTGCTCAAGAACCGTTTACCGCAGCGCTCTTGGTCGCGCCCCCGGAGTTGAGGGGGTCGTGCGGCGTTGCGATCCGAGTACGTATCGATTCTCAAAACGCTGAGGCTCAGGTGCGAGCGTTCAGCCAGAAATATATATATGGAAGGTCGGGAAGGAGCAGCTGGACTCGGTTCAAAGCTCCAACTTCGGCGCCGCGTGGGACCGGTGGACCTCGTAGGGCCCCGAGTCAACCTGGAAGCTGGACCGGGGGCCCGGAGCACCGGCGCGGCAACTCAAGCACCCACCGGGGGTCGCGGACATTCAGGACTAATTCGGCACCATTGCAGACTAACTTGATCATGCTGCGATGGCTTTATGTCTTTAAGTATGTAGAGTCGGTAGTACATCAAACGATACCCGTACAGTAGCTACCTTACCTACACGTATCAACCACAGTCGGGTCGCGTATCTGTCGTGACAAACCGGTATCTTTGTGTATCTGTTATGGTACTAGCAAAAACCCACGGGGGGTGATGCAGATGCATGATGGTTCCTACAGTCTACAACCTCAAAAAGAGCGCTGCAGCCAGAGGGTCCTAGGTTTCCTAGTTCCCCATCATAAGGCCTGAGTGTTCAAGCATTTGAGTATGCTGCGCTACCTAGTTCTCCCCCTCCTGCCTGCGTTAATTGGCGCCTATCGCATCACAGCACCCAGCGAGAAATGCCCATGGACGACCACCGGCCCGCACGTCGTCAACTGGGTAGGACCCCTCTTCAACAGCAGCTGCTGGAACATCTTTGATATTGTCCTCTTTGGCTGCGTGCGCACCTTAACTTGACCGCTGGTATCATGCCCTTAAATCTCCCCACACGAACGTAGGACGACTCACAAGTCGGCTCCTGCGACAAACAAGTTCAAGTTCTCGCGAAGGACGTCGATGGGTACACCGGCACGTTCACCCTCGACGCCGGACTGCAGCTCCCCGCGGGCAGCAAGTTCGCAGTCCAGTTCGAGAGGCTTGAAAGTGGCATGGGGCAGTGGATCACGGCGCAGTCTGCGCGATTTGCCATCGTGGATCCCCAGACGCTCGAAGAATCCGCGCGGGACGCACCGGCGCTGGCGGAATGCGCGCCGGGTGCGAACGCGCGGCCCGAGATGTGTGTCTAATCATTCTGCCTTTTCCTGTCCTCTCAGCCGCACGTTGCTCACTCGGTGGCCGCTAGCTGCACAGATCTCGTCATTGTCAGCCTTGACAACTTGCCGATACAGTCTTAGTAGGAGCTGCTGGCAGATTCTGAACGCCTCCGCCAACGATCGCGCGATGCACACCGCCCGTGCCGTCACTATACGGGCCGACCTCGAGTCTGCGGACGTGACCCGCTCGCCCTTCTCGAGGCTACGCGCCGTCACGTCACCGTCGAACGTCCCTGCGCCGATGCGCTCGACAGAGTGTATAGTATACACAAGCTTCTCGGAATGCCAGCCCCTTCACATTCGCGGTCCCCTTTTCCCTTTCATGTTCCCTCCACTCGGCGCTCATCCTCGTTTGACTTCGTTTCGCGCCTTCGTTTCAAACTTAGCTCATCGCACCAGTTCCTTCCTGGATGCTGAGGGCGCCACCGGTGCTGAAGATGTATACCGCTGATGAGTTCGACGAGGCGGCGTGGTCCGAGATGAAGTCGCTACACTGTGAGTGTAGCAGCGACGCAGAGTGCTCGGGACGACTCGGAGTCGGCCGTAGACTGGAAGAAGCCAGACTCAGCCAGTCTGGCCAGGGGATGCCTGCGTTCCGGTTTTGCTTGTTCAGGATCATGATGAGTCTTATGTTGTCTGAAGTTGTTAAGAGTGTGTATGTGATTAGCGTGCTCCGGAGGTGTATGCAATAGTATCATCGCGCGATGAAGTGAGACGTCTCCGCAGCCTTATTTGTCATTTACTCCCTACGACTATTCGTACATTCGCAGACGTTGTTCCACAGACGACCAGCGATTGGTTGACCAGCGACTTTCCAAGCATACGCATTCCCTTTCACGCGGCAAACTGTTTCAATCGCTGAATTAGGGGCTGCCCAGTCGCTTGGCGATCACGTCCGATGCGTGCAGCGCGTAGCACACCTGGGGAGCGTTGTCAACGGCCCGAATATCGTAAAATGGATGGAATCAGACGTACGCTAGTGATGGTGGGGTTGCAAGCCATCGCGGTCGGGATGACGCCATTTCCACCCAGGTAGAGGTTGCTTATATCGTGCACCCTGCAGTCGCGATTGACAACGGACGTCTCCGGGTCATCGCCTGCGCGAATCGTCCCCTGGACATCGCAGTCAGCCCTCCGGGCCTCTCGAATCATGACTGGATGCGCACTGTGATATGCAAGGCGAGTCCAGGCTCCAAGAATTGTGGGTTCGACCCGGGGAGGTAGCTGCCCAGGAAGCTCGCTGCCCGGCACATGTCGGACATCATGCGGTCATTTCGCCTCTGATCCTCCTCCGAGTGCACGAACTCGAAGGTCGGCTGGGGCATCCCGTAGATGTCCGACATGCCAGGCTTCAAGCCCTTCGTGTCCCACGGGGTACGTTCGGGGAAGGCCGGGTTGCCAGACTCGAACGACACAAGATTATTGGGGTTCACGTCTGTCTTCCCGAAGAACTGAGAGGAGTCAGATAAAGGGCAGCATGAGTAGGTATAGTGCTTACGCGCAGGTCAACGACAAGGCGCGGGTCGACCTTGGGTCCCACGTCTCCGTACGAGAATGCATCCCTGTGTACCTGAACGTGCCACGGGGTGTCCTGGCTGTACGGAAGGGTGACCTGGGGCTCAGGGTCGTTGTATGGGATCGGGATCGGATCCTCCCAGAGGGCGCAATGGGGTCCAACGATATCCGACCACCTTGGGTCGTTGCGAATACTCTCGACGATGTCGCGACTCAGGACGATCTACAATATGTGTAAGATGAGAGACCCGGGAACTCGCCATTGCATATTGAATGGTGTTCGACGCTTACCTGGCAAAATGACATCGACTGCTCGGAGAGATAACGTCCGAGGGCTGACGGCCTGATGGAGCTGTTGTAGAGGAGTTGCGGCGTGAGCACAGCGCCGCAGGCGGCGACGAATATCTGATGCGGGAGTCAAGCTGTATTGAAGGGGTTAAACAGCGAGTCACACCTTAGAGACTACTATAATTGGTTTGTTGTTCTTAAGATCACGTAGGTAGGCTGCGTATACCTTGTTGTCATTGGCACCGAAGGCTCCGTGGATGAAGAAGCAGGTCAGCGCTTCCGACTGCAAAATTCCTGCTCAGAGCTTGACCAAGCGCAGAGAAATTTCCCACAAACCCTGAGAGTGAAGTTTCCCTTGTACCCCGGTTTAGCAAGCTCGCCAAGGATGGTGTTAGAACCAGTCCACGTCACGAAGTCAGGGTTGTCAGTTCGCCTGAGATTCAGCTCAATCAACCTGAAGCGCGAGGGGGCCTTGTAGGCTGACGTGCCTTTGGACTGCAAGCGGCAAGCTCGCCACCTCTCTGCCGACACCATATCCTTTCTGCAGCGCTTCCTTGACGACGGTATGCCTGATGCTGTGGTCGTAAGATGTGTCGTTGGTCTTGAGGATAGCCCGAGCTCGGGTATACAGTTTCTCCCATTCCTTCGATGTGTAAGTATCGGGCAGTTCATCGAAACGAGGCGTCGGAGTCGCACAGGTCCCTTTGGGCCTGAGTAAGCAACAAATAGCAGCGACAGCGACAGCTGAACGAACAGTGTGTGGCCATTCCACCAACAGTGCGTGTCACGGCTGACGCCCCCAAGTTGCGGAATGGCTGAAATTGCAACGGGTCAGTAGATCATATCATAACAGTGATGATAAGGTAGGGACGCACATTTTGCCTAGGGTTGTGACCATTGATTTGAACCTGTCCTTCGTATTGCGGAGTCCAAGAGGCAGACGGTGTGAGCGTAGGAACATAAGTCGATGCAGGTGGGATACTGGTCGTAGACAAGGCACCCTGGGTTGAAGGCGTTCTCTTAGTCCGAGCGACTCCAATTCTAGGAAAGAGAGGGTACCTTGATGACATGGACGAAACGGTCAATGTCTTTCTGGTAGCCAATGTCGTTCTTCTGATGGTAACCAAGCTCAGGAGAGACTTGAGAACCGACTTCACTCATAAATATCTTCGTCTTCGGCCTCTTTTCAAGGATGTTGCGGGCGAAGGTGCAACCGACGGGCCCAGATCCGGCAATGAATACATCCGCGTAGACAACTTCAACGTCGTCAGAGTCACTGGGGGCTCGGACTTCTTGGGCCAGCAGATTCGTGGTTTGAAGGTCCGGGCCCGAGGTATGGAGCTGTGAGAGTAGACGGTGTATAGAAGATGCCATGTTAGAACTCTTCGAGTGAGGGATTCTCGAGGATTCTCGAGAAGGAGATGAGCGTTTGCAACCAACTATGCCTCCATTTTATATGGCAAGGTGGGCTGTTCGAACCTTCATCTTCGACAGGTAAATGGTCGCCGCGCACAGATGTAGATGGCAAGAAGCCAGAGCATATGACGTACGGGGTGTCAATACCAAAGCGTGAACTGGGGTATCGTGACCAGGCGCAGGTCATGCGTGAAGCAAGGAAAGGTTTTCCTCGACCCGCCGAGAACCTAAGGGACATCCTGAATGCACCCTGGAAGAATACAGAAGGCAGCGACATGGACCGAGAGCGGTCGATGCAGCTGGAACGAGAAGGAGGGCAGCGCACAGCGGAGTGAGTGAGGTCGAAGCTATGCTCTGCGCGTTCGGAAACTAGAGGTTCTGGAGCCCCTATGACACATTATGCAGTTGGAAGTCCTGGACAAAGAGTAGACCAGACGTCGATGTTATTCTTAGTATTGACACGGGGACCACAGTAAGCGCACGTAAGGCGCTCAGTGAGGCTCAGAAGGAACTGAGCTGTACCTACTTCCTTAACCTAGCTTCAGATGCAGTCACGCTCCCTGCTTCCCCTCGCATGGTTTTCCCTAGACTTCCGCAGTTGCTCCACCACTTGGTGCCGCCCACGTCAGACGGTCCCCAGGAGTCGTAGGGACGAGGGATATAGCAGCGGGAGGGCGTAAGGGCTGAGTGGTGTGATGATTCTCGAGAGCGCCGCCCTGATCTGCCGTTCACGGGTCTGCCGCGGAATGGAGCTTCTTGGATGGAAAACGACACGTGCAAACCCTAATCGACCTCCACAATCGATGGACTGCCATAGAGCGAAGCTCGTCGCCCTAGAATTAGAGTACCTTGCTGATCATTGGCCATAGGAATCGCATGCCATTAGGCAAGAGGGGCCAAGGATATGGTAAGGCCATATGGTCCTGCGCGAATACTCGGCGAAACAGCCGAATCAGTTCTGCATGATTTTGAGGGTCTGGGCCAAAAGCTATGCGGAAAGGCAGTGCCTCACGCAAAGAACAGCCTTGAGCTGGATAAAGTTGTCTAATCCGGATGCCAGCGCTCCTCACTGGATGCTCCGCGAGGCAGAGAAGAAGCCTGCATTGTTCTCTGCCGGAAAGAAGTCATAAGCACGTTCGCAAATGGCTGGCGTATGACCACCCACATGAGCTTTTGAGGGTGCTTAGGAACAGTTCTACCAGGTTCAAATGCCAGCAGGGCTGGGGTGGCGTCAGCTTTAGAGACGGCGTTGGGAGACAGCGCGTAGACTCAAGCGTAGACTTACGAGGTTCTCATATCTCGTCTTAGTTCATCGCGTCCATAATTCGCGACAAGCATCCACCACTCTCGCTTGTCGGAGCGATGAATCGTTTGCCGCAGCGCTCTTGATCGCACTCCCGGAATTGAGGAGGTCGTGTGTGAGCGATCAGAGCCAGAGATATGCGTGAAACAGTCGCGGGATGGACATTGGAGCAGCTGAGGAGGCCTCAGTTCAATGCTCCAACTTGAACTTGAACTTCGGCGCCGCGTAGGACCTCGTAGCTATAGGGCCCCCGAGTCAACCTAGAGGACCCGGAGCACCGATGCGGCAACTCAAATGCCCACCGGGGGTCGCAGACATTCAGCGCATCCCTATGGCAGACTATTGCTACGATGGATGCTACGATGGCTTTATATATCGATAGTACATCAAGCGATACCTGTCAGATAGCTACGTCGCCTACATGTATAAGCAACAATAAGGTCGTGTATGTGTCGTGACAAACTGGTATCTTCGTGTATGTGTGGTATATGAAAGTCAGATGGTTGATACATAGTTAGTACTCGTATGCGGTATGGACAAGGCAAGAGGATCTCGGAATCGAGGGAGTAGAACATGGTGAGGTACACGTGTTTCCGATTCCCACGATAGGCCCGAGAACAGTACCAAGGCTTCTTAAGACGACGACAACGAAGGGTTCTTAGAAGGAGACTGATGCCTATTCAGAGACGGGTATATCAAGTTCTTCACCCTCCGAGTGCATGGTCTCATTTTGGTGATGAATTTCGGTCTCAAAGTAACTGTCGTCGTTCCGCTGTGCGGGTGAGGATGAGTCTGGCGTGCCTCCACTCGTCCTGGAGCCAAATGTTCCATAACTGAACATCCTCTGTGACAAGAACTGTGTGAGTGTACTGCATGACACCGAGAGAAAGATTACGTACTACGGCCGCTGGGCGAGAGTAGTCCATATCGTCTCGAAGACTCAGCGTACCAGCACTACGTTCGGCGGCACTAAGGCGTGGATGCAGCAGGCCTTCAGGCGTTCCCTCTTCTTCTCCGGTAGGCGGAGATGGCGGGCCGTGCGCCAGCAGGTTTGCGAGCACGGGTGACGTAGGCATCAGCATAGAGCCGCGGGGCGACGAGAGAGATTCTGAGCGGCGCGCGCGCGCGGCCTCGGGAGACTCGAAAAACGACACAGGCGGCGTGGAGCTATCAATGCTACGCGAGCTGCCCACGCCACCCCTAAGCCGCAGCCGCACATTGGCTGGCCCGCCGCGCAATCGCCTAAGGAGTACGCCTCCCATACTTTCTGGCTCGCCTGCCGACGTGGTGCTAGGGCCCGGGCGGGGAATGAGTTCGGGAGCCTCTAAGCTTGCGCGGGGGGACGTGCTGTGGTCTTGTGATGAAGGCATAGTTGGAGACCTGGGTGGCGATTGTGGGGACGAATGTACATTATCCGAGGTTGCGTGGTCATGCAAGGACGCCTCGTGCGAAGGCCACCGCTGGATCTGAGACGGTATGCCCGTGCTGTGCCCATGAGAAGATGATAACGGTGAACGCTGGGCATTCGTAGCCGTTGCATAGGCGGATGGAGGATATTCGAAGGATTGAACAGCCAACATGGGCCCAAAAGCAGATGAAGGTGCGTGAGAGTGGCCCGACGAGCTCTGCGGTTCTCCATGGCCTCCGCTCTCGGAACTCCCTGGTCCTGCCAAAAGGCCTTCATGGCTGCGAGCACCGACCGCGCTGAAGGTCCTTCCGTAGGCCTCTCTTGCGCTAACAGCTGATGGCTCCACAAACTCATCTGGGAGTGGAGAGTGTGGAATGGCCTGAACGGAAGTCCCGTTCTCAAGCTTGCGGATCCGCCTGCGCTGAAGGAGATAATACCCCAGGACAGCCGCTAAAATTGCGGCAACAACAACCCCTACGATGAGTCCTGCGAGCGCAGCAGGATCATGAGCGAATCTGTATTTGAGTAAGTTCTAATGATGACAAGGGGATGGGTACACGGAGGGAAAACCGAACTAACCTATTCCCTTTCCCACTGACTGGGATCAATGTGCCAGTGGCCATCGTGGTAGTGACCACTGTGATGCTCCCCGAGGGAACAATGGATGTCGTCTCAATGGTAGTAATGCTAGTGAGGTGGGTAGAGCTTTCATGTGGTGACAATGTAGAAGCCGACGTATTGAAGCTATTCGACACTGGTGGGGTATTTGATAGGACAGACGTTGCAGTCTTAGGCGATGGCAGGCTCCGTGTCGAGCTACTTTTTGAAGTGCTCTTCGCTGACCTGGATGTTGAGCTACGCGTAAGAGGCTGACTGTCAGCGTCGACTCCGACAACGAGTGCAACACCTGAAACAAGCAGAAGGTAGGGGGTCGCATGGACGTGCGTGGAATTCCTTGAACAAGTCGCATCGTATCGAAGTTTGCACAATGCTCACAATAGGTATGTCGGAGCATGATATTGACTCACGAAGACTGAGAAGATGCAGACGTCTTTGAAGATGACGACGTTCTACTTGTATTCGGCACTGAGGTAGAGGATGATGTCGAGTGCTCGGAAGGACCGCTGGAAGTTGTGTGTGACCTAATTGAGGACACTGACGTCTTGAAGCGAGTCGAGGAGGTTTTGGAATGGGAGCTGCGCGCGTGCGAAGTTGTGATTACCGCAGACGATGAATGGGATGAGGAGGTAGATGTCGAAGACAGGGACGTCGATGATCCGGATACAGAGGTAGAAGGTGGTGGTAAGGATGGTGTCGAGGAGCAGCTTGTTTCCGTGCAATGTGGGGGCCTAGGGACATGGTGGTGTCTCGGTCGTAGTAGGTATGAGCGCGCCATATGTGTAAACAATGATAGCGACGAGAAGTAGGGGTCGCTAGTCGCTGGTACAAGTAGCGCCGCTGGCGACTTCTGCGAGCGACTAGAGTAGCTGGAATTGAAGTAACGATCTTCGATGGGCATTAGGGTGGCCGGACCCACTGGCGAAGGAGTGTGATGGTAGCAAAGAGGGTGTGTGAAAGACCGTTGCCTAAACGAATGTGGAGGGCATGCCAAACGGAAACTAGGACCAGTGAAGTGAGACAGTGAAGGTGAAAAGAGAAGAACGAGCGGGTACGTACTCGAGTACACATTGCATTTGACTGCCGACTGGTTCGGTGAACCCGAGATAGCCGAGGTTGATAAGGCACCCTCATACAGAAGCCTACGCGGACCACCGACGCCAAACACACCCTGTTCCTGAAACCCCAGAAAATGCGCTTCGCGGTTCTTCGCGGCTGCTCGAGCAGACCATGTCAGAGTTCGACAGGATGGCGCTGTACATTTGGAGTCAATACTTCCGGGGCTCTTGTACTTCGAAGGTTGCAGAGACTCACATGGTCTGTAGTTACCAATATTTGGCGGCCGCCCACGTGCGGCACAGGGTTCTGCTGTGCGACGAACGGACGATGACTAGACGGCTCACTGGCTGCAAGGGGTACAATTCTCGCACGCCTGCTTTCCAATCCAGGACAATTATATTCTCCCCATTATGAGAGATTATGAGAGACTGATGTTATGTGAGCTTGATCTCGAAGTTGATAAATGCAAAACGAACCACGCACGCCGCTTATACCACTTGGGAGACCTCAGATGGATGATGCAAGACTGGCCTTGATCCCTTTTCCATTTCCGCATCCAAGTGGTATTGTGAGACTGCTTCGGATCAAGATTGTATGCGTGGCCTGCAAGCAACTGTAACGGGGGTTGAGGGATGTGGCGGTTTGGACGCTGACAGGTGACTAGTAATCCTGCCCGTCAGCTTTCCTGGGCCTGTATATAAATGCCGGATAATGCGGCATGTTTTGAAGAATGGGCGATCGCTGAGCTGTTCATCAGTGGCGGATGAAAAAACTGGTTGAAGCAGTCACCAGTGGCTGGTTGCGGCGAGCGGTAGCGGACGTCCGCCGGATAAGTAGTGCTATTTTTGGAGTGCCGATATTGCTGACGTAAATGCATCTTATCGTCTATCGAGCTGACATGACATCTCGCGACGGTCATCTGGAAATCATCCATGGCGACCCACTACTCGCATCTCCTCCCGCCGACCTGGAAGGCACAGGTAGCTGCATGGCTCGCAGAAGATACCCCATCGTTCGACTACGGCGGCTTCGTGGTCGGCGAGGATCCTCGGGAGGCGTTCCTTCTAGGGAAGGGGTCAAAGCGCGCTGTCCTTGCTGGTACACCGTTCGTCGACGAGATCTTTCGCACTCTCGAATGCACGTGCGTGTCTAATCCAGTGCGCCAAAAGCATGAAATTGTTACCTACTGATGCAGGGTGGAGTGGCACATTGCGGAAGGTGTTGAGTTTGAACCCATCAAGCATGTGGCAACTGTGCGGGGCAAAGCCCGCCACTTGCTTCTCGGAGAGCGCGTTGCATTGAACTTGCTTGCTAGGTGTAGTGGGATAGCTACTGCGTGCGTCATAATGAGTATGTGGGTTCGCCAACTCACGGATCATACTCAGCTCAAAACGTACCAAGGACCTGGCGGAGAGCTATGGCTTCCGCGGGAGGATCGCGGGCACACGGAAGACCACGCCAGGCATGCATATGCACTTAAGCATTGTATCAAAAACTGAGTTATCACTTAGGCTTCCGACTCGTTGAAAAATACGGCATGCTCGTCGGCGGTATTGATCCGCATCGGTTTGACCTCTCAAGCATGATCATGCTCAAAGATAATCACATCTGGTCTGCCGGTGAGTTCGCCTACCATTATCTTCTTGCTGCTTCTGGGTTTGTTTCTCAACGAATGAAAAGGCTCGATCTCTACCGCGATCATGCGAGCACGCGAAGTCGGCGGCTTCTCGCTGTTGCTGGACGTCGAGGTCCGTAGTGAAGAGGAAGCCGAGGAAGCCATCGCTGCTGGTGCAGATGTTGTGATGCTCGACAATATGGAGGGAGAAGAGCTCGCGTCTGTCGCGCGGCGCCTCCGCGCCCGTTGGGTAGGAACAGGAAAGAAGTTCCTGCTTGAGACGAGCGGAGGCATCACAGAAGGCAACCTGCGCGACCGCGCGATCCCGGGTGCGCGAAGCTTCACGCTTGTGTTAGATACGTGCTGACTCGTAGACAGAGGTCGATATTCTGAGTACAAGTTCGGTGCACCAATCAGTACAGCACATTGATTTCAGTCTGAAGATCCAGAGACCGCCAAAGGCGAAAGGAATATAGAAACGAAAGGGTGAGATCTTCCAGCACTTGCCTTTCTTTCCCTATTGATGACTTACAGGCGCCGCCGATGATCGACAGATCAACTGTGTGCTCGCAGACGTACATAGAAGAACAGGTATTACATACCACACAATGATGAACAACATAAATGACAAGTTCTACGGCGGGAGCAAGATGCGGGACTGTAAATCATCCTACCACCTCCAAGCAGCGGCCGAAATCGACGAAGCACATCCAGTTCTCGTCGAGCAAACCGGTTATATGCCGGATGAGGTCATCCATCTGAGCGTCACGCATCTCAGCATCGTAGTCCACAACGGCTTGCTCTGGCAATCGCAAAGACGATTCGATCTCCACACACGGAGGCGGGACAGATCTGACGTTATCTAGCATCTCGGCAGCTCTATTGTGCTCAAGGTCAAGGATCCACTCAAGCGCTGCAGACGGTTGCTTGCTGAACTGTATCATCGGCTTGGCCTTGGGAGCTCTGGCCAGAGCTTCCGTGAAACTCTTGTCGATGTCACCAATGATTGGCAGCAGGTCCCCGTGATCTTCAGGTATATCCGCATCTACCGTCTCTTTTCCTGGGGGCTCTTGTTTCCGCACCTGAGCTTTGCCGCTCGGGATTACTACCTGAGATTGCGCGTGAGGAGCAGACGGGCTGTTGTTTCCCGGAGCTACCGGAAAGCCATCCTGAGACTCTGGAGATTGAGGGAAGGACGGCCCCACTACACATGGATTCGTTGCGCTGTGCAGCGCCAGTGGACTGCTTTTGCGGACGCTGGCCCGCGTACCGGGCGCTACAAGGGAAGCGCCTCTCACAGTGACGGAAGGCGTCCGCGCCGGCGCCTCGCCCTTCGAGACGAAATTGTTAACGAATTGTAAAGTGACATTGTTCATGAGAGAACCCTGGAGCGGCGCAGGCCCCTGGGCGCGTAGGTGCGCATACCACGGAGGGTTGGTGGGGAGCGACGCGCTCTTCGCGACGGGCGGGCCCCGCAGCGCGGTAGCTGGCGTGGTAGCCGGGACAGCCTGAGTGGCTTCTCTGGCTTGGCTCCTTGCCTTATTCTCCCTACGACGCGCACGCGCCTTGACCGGTGGTGGTGCGTACAGTGGTACGTCGGCCGGTTGGATCCCTGGCTTGGAGGCCGGGGTTGCGGGAGAGCCTTTCAGATACTTCGGAATATTGGGTGACGAATGGGCCTTGGCACTAGTTGCCTTCAGCTTGGGCTTCGCAAGTACCTTGGTCGCTGGTACGGCCACCGAAACGGGCGGGGCCGGCCGAGCGTGTTCGGTGGGTTGAGCAGAAGCCGCTGGTCTGGGAGCGTGCTTTGTTCCCCGGTGAGATTGAGACAGAACCTTGAGGGCATTAGGTGGAATATTGAGTTGCAGCTGACTAGCAGCTTCAAGATACGACGTAGTGTTGGAGAATGAGCCCCAAGAACCAGACTTCAGGGGATTTGGGACTGGCGCAGCGGACGTCATCGGCGTGGGCTGAGACGATGAAAGGAAAGCTGACTGGCCAAGAACGGGAGTGGCATGTACATTGACTGGGCGTTTCTGCATGATAGTGGAGTGAAGATGGTAAGAAGATTGCAGCTTCGAACACGGTACCTTGAGTGTATGGAGGATGTACTGAGGAAAGTGTGAGACCGAGCCCACAGGACCACGCAGATTATGTGCTGAGACATGTAATGAGGTTGTGGATTTGTGAACTACAGAGGAGCGAAGGTGATAATGAAAACCCATAGTTCAGCCGGTGAGTGCTGTCGCCACACATACATGTGGGCAGTGGCACATTCATTGTGGCAAGTTCAAGTTAGTGGCAAGCCGGCGCTAGCACAGCCCATGTCGCGCACGTGCACCCGTCGCGTTCCAAGAACGAGCACTAGATGGACGGATCACCCCCTCGTGTGATGATCGGCTAGGGAATATCGACGAGTCAGACCCCATTCGGGCATCCAACGCAGCTCAAGAGTCGGAAAATGGGTTCATGGAAGAATCTGGGGACTTCACCATGCTCCCTCAGACCAAGAAACGGACAGTCGAGAGCGCCGACAACGGAACGCGCCGTCGGGGTGCGTTAGGAATGTGATACTGATTCATTACGTAGTCATCCGACATACTATCACTACGCGCCCGGGACAATTTTAGGGGGAGAGGATCTTGCAAGCAAGGCAACGCGATAATAATACAAACGAGTGCGGTCCAACGGCCAGGGTCTAGTCGGAGATGGGGCTACCACAATAAGTAGTAGTACGGCGGCGGGTCAGGCAGTCTTCGGAGAACAGAAAACATGCAGGTGTTCGCCCGTGAAGTATGGTAAGAAGTGTTCTTTCCAGACCATGCTTGCAGGCCTATATATTGCATGAGTTATGGGAACAGAATACTGACAATAAAATAAGATGAATGTCACCTCGTCTCGTCAACGCGAAGATCAAAACGCCGGAACAAGTGCGCAAGCCCTAGGTACAGTTCACAGTAGGCTAGGCTGGTGGATCTCGTAAGTCGTCATGTTCGCCGTAGTAGGGCGAGGGGCGCTCACTTGATTCCCTGACAACTGCGAGGGCCCGTTGAGAATGCCACTAAAAATCGATTCAGGCTGGCAGCGTCGGGTCCCAGCCAGCGCTCTGGCATGAAGTCGTCCGCGAGCACGAAGATGTCCTCAGACAAGTGCACGAAAAGCGCGCTCTGGCTGACAACAGTCTGGGCGCCCCTCTTCGTCAGTATGATGAATGCTATATCGAGTAGAAACGTACGCCGCCCGGGATCCGTATGCCAGAGACGGTAGCCCCTTCGCGCGGTATCACTCGCGCGAGTCCTACGGGCATAGTGGGAGCCAGTCGTAAGGTCTCTTTTACGATGGCTGTCTGCGCGCACGTCAGCTTCACCATTACGTCACGAGTGTGCCAGCACACACCAAAAATGGAAGTCGCTCGAGCGCTTCGTATCGGGGTGAGTGGTCCAGGTCTGGCCAGGCGGTGAGCAGTTCCCCAAACAACCTCTGGTGCATTTCCGGATTTTGCAAGAGGTGGTAGGTGGCCGTCATCAAAGCTGAGCCCACCACGTGCGAACTTCCCGCACAAAGGAGGACTTGCGACTCCCGCAGAACTTCCTTTGCAGTGATCGAGCGTCGTCGACGTCTGACTTCGGGAGTGAGAAGCTTGGGAGAAAGCGTCGCTGGTGGCGTCTTCTTGAGTTGTTGCTGGTCTCGGACTATCTTTTTGGTTTGGTAGTCCACAATCTAGGTAGCCACGTCAGAGACTGCAAGGAGCACCGTTGAAAAGATGTGTACCTTATAGAACGAGCACATGGATCTAATTGAGGGCGGAAAGATGACCATCAGAGGATGATCTGAGAAGTTGCGTACTAGCCACACGACGGCGTTGAGATATTTACGGATGCTGTAAGATGGCAATGACTCCTCCAGAAGGATAAGAAGCGGCGAGTTAAACTCGGGCATTGAGGTTTGCTCGAAACAGGCGCCAAAGTAACATAGGGATATCGCATCTGCGCTGAAGCATTTGAACCCAAGGTACAGATCACTAGATTTCCCTGCAAACGAGCGTCAGATCACCATCTTTGACATAGCAAACGCTCTTGCCTGCGAGGTTCTGATCCTTCAGCGCGTCACAAAAGACGTTCAACTGAGGATATAATGATCCAATTAACAGGATGTACACCATCAAGCTATGAACAGAGAACTTACCCGCTCATGAACAAGGTGTTGCATCTTGAAAATTGCATACTTCGAGAAGAATGGATTGGACACCGCCCTGCGCATCTTGACCTCGGGGTATTGAGAACTTCCGAAGAACGAGTCGAGATCAGCAGCGCGATAGAGACCGTCGTCTTTGTCCCATTTGTTCCTGAGGTTGTATATCTCGCGATACACGGAAGGGTTGGAGAAGTGGAGCTGAAAACCCGAATTCAAGTCCCCGTGAGCATGGTACGAGCGCCCAATCAAGCGCTCACGTACCTCATTTGGCGAGATTCGTACGATATCGCCTGCACATGCCAGATCAGACGCCCTGGCGCCTTTGCTGAAACGTGACAATGACGCACCATACTTTTCATGAAGCTGGAAGCGCAGCTCTGCCAGGTCGACGCCCTTCCAGACCTCCATGTAGGCAAGCCACAGTTTCGTATATGCTGCGGCAGGAGGACCAGGGAATCGAGCAAGCGGGTGTAAATGGACATTATACAGGACGCGCAGGATCGACCCAGCGATGAGCCAGAAGATCAGAAACGATGCAGCCTCAGAGATTAACGGATGCAGAGCTGGAAGCGACGCGTCCATGTTGGTAGCCTAGAGCGAGATGTATGTATGGTGGTCCCGTTCTTCACAGAGTGCTTTATATGGTCGCGCGGCACGAGGGCTCAATGGATAGCCGGTTGGCAAATTGAGACTGGCGTCATTCAGCGCGTTTTGGAAGCACTGGAAACCAGAATCCTGGTTGCGCAGCCGTCAATTCTTGACGTGATTAACGTTTCATTGTTCGAATCGGAAGGTATTTTCGAAATAGGAAGTGAGGCGAGGCGAGGCAATGGCGGCATTTCTAGTTTCTCTTCGTACGACCCCCCTCACCGGTTCTCCTTCATGAGGACCGCCGTTCAGAGTAGTGGGAAGGGGGATGAGAAATTGTGATCCGCGTTTCAAGGAGGGAAGATGGAGAAGGGAATCGGAATGTGCCCTGAGAGGTAAAGGACACTAGTGGATGGCGAGGATTGGACAGCATAGGTAAGAAATTAGAAGCTGCCAAAAGATCCATATCAAAATCTTACGCTTCAGCACAGCGCCCTGGGTTGACCCGCGGTGCCGCGGTATATGGCGAGCAAGCCAACTGAGGAAGTAGTACAAGCAAAATCTAGTCGGGGTCGCACCTAGAATCTCTCAACACACTGGCACGTAGACTTATAGCCACTTGCCCAACGGCGACTAAATGCGAGTCTAGACACTCGGGATCGACGAGCGAGAATCCGCACGAGCAGGAAAGATTGCATTGCATTTTGCGTTGTCCGATAAAAGGGTAAGTTGAGAGGTACCGTTGGCGACAGTCCGAGTCGGAGTGGAAGTCCATTCGAAAGGTGTTTCCAACTTCGACGACGAGGCGCGCAGTGCGACCTGACAAAGTCATACAAACAAACGCCTAAAAAGGAGCAGTTCGTGACAAATTTCTGAAACACCGGGACCGGCTCACGTTTGCATACCGGATCGACGCTCGTCCGCGACGTCTCCTGAGCGACGGGGCTCCACGGCCTCATTTCCGGACGTGAGACAAACACAGAGAAGACTATAGTCCAAAATTCGACTTCGACTTCTCTCAGAGATCGCAGTAGAAGAGTTATCAAGATCGGAGCCGACGTTCTGATCGCCGTCGATCTACGCTTCAAGCAACGTGCCCAGTTGGTAATGGTCCTTATTGAAAGCAAATACTGGTACATAGAACTACAGCTGCCAGCGGGAGCAGACGCGTTACAATAGGCTCTCCTCATTCACCGGGTCTGGTAACCAAGGTAGCTGCCTTGAAAGAATCCAGAGTTGTCAAATGAGGGAACCGTCTGCAGCTCCGTGCCACGATGATTTAGGAAGTTCGCGGAGGACGTCGGGACACGAACGGGGGTAGGCTCTCGAAGGAGCGGGTCGATGTTGTCGTCCCACGCCGCAGTTCGCAGCTCTCCACCATCTTGAGTTTCAAAAGTGGTAGGGGTAGCCGTTTTCGTCTTGGCAGCGACTTCGACATCCTCTGTTTTGGCGCTCACGAAGGGCATCGAAGCAATAGTAGGGGACGGCCTTGACGAGCTGGAAGCCGACGAGTAGTGGCCGGAAGACGATGAAGAAATCGGATACGAGGGCGAACGGGACGATAAGAAGGCAGTAGAAGGCGCTGTGGAGTAAATGGGATAATCACTTGAGGACCTCGTAGGGAACGAGGAGGACGAGGAAGAGGAGATGGATGATGAAGAGGAGATGGATGATGAAGAGGAGATGGATGAGACGGGGGAGAGCGACGGAGAAGCCGATGAAGGAGGTATATCGACCTCGTTTATTGAAGCGTCATCCAGTTCCTTCTTGACGGGGTCAGCGTGACTCGCCTGAGTCCCAATCAGTGCGATCCAGTCGAGGAACCTAAGGATTGGCTTCGCGGCTAGGGGAAGTGGGGAGCGCCGGATCCTATAGCGTCTCGAATCCACTCGATATTTTTTGACGGCCTCATGCTCCGCCGCCGTAATGATCATAGGGATGAGAGTGCCGGGTTGGACCCGGAGTCGGTCGCACAGATTGGCATATCCGACGCACTTCTTGCAATGGCGCTCAGCAGCATCGTAGCGCCCAGCCCTGCGCGGCCACACGAGATGATCAGGAAAGTATATCGGGGAGAAGGCGCCACAGTCACTCACTTCGCATTGCACTTTTCGTCCAGGCTGAGATACGCCGGGCATATAAAGTAGGGGAGGCAAGCCCAGCATGAACTATAAACTTCATCATCGAAAATTCTCCGATAATGCTGCCTGGAAAACCGGTGCTTCTGGACGGTTGAGGGGTCCCTGCCCTCAACGACAGCACAACAATCGTATGTGCCCATCACAGCCTGCTGTACAAGCTCAGGGAGGCTCTTCTTCATGGCGAAGGTAGTGAATTAGCACGAAGGAGCTCAGAAACGAATGGATTCGGCGCACCATCAAGTCTCCGTAACCGTATCCAGGAATTCTCCTGGTGCGTCCCCTGGGGTTGGTGACTCGATGCCGGGGCTTCGCAGGGCTGGAGCTCGGGGGGCCTTGAGGGGAGGGCAAGACACTCGGTGCTCCTGCAGTTGCGGAGGGGTCGTCATACGACATTGGGGCGGCGTCGGACACCTTGATAGGACTGGTAATATTGACCTGCCCTGCCTCAATGGCGCCCTTGACAGCAGCAAGCAAGGAGGTGTAGTAGTGGATTTCATCGGCAGATGTGGCGGATGGCAGGGAAGGAGTAGGCTCCATGGAGTGAGGTAGATAGTGGTAAAGTGGGAGTATAGGTGAGGATGTGTAGGTGATTCGGATCGGCGACCAGAAGGTCTGAGCTTTTAAAAGGTCGGGTCTGAGTGTCCAGCACGACCGACACACGAAGGCTTGCGCAATGTTGTGGAAGCGGGATTTGTTCCGCTTTAGCGTTGACATCGCGCGTTGACCGATTATGGAGCCATAGGCTGGCGAACGACTAATGGTCCGGAACCTGCTATCGTGGCCAATGTGACACTTTTTGCAGCCAGATGTGTGGATATCGAAGGGTAACCATGGTAATTTTTTTTGGTTCCGAGGTGCCATACACAGTATGTCGCATCGGCAGAAGGGGTGGCAAAAGCAGAAGTTGCACAAAGCAGTGGTGGCCAAGCGGTCAGTCGCTGATGCGGAGAACGCGTGCAACGCGACCAGTCACGTGACCGTCCCGAATCTTGCCGCCTCAGTTGAGTACTGAAGGGTTGCTCAAGGGTCGTCGATTTGAAGCTCACAGTTTGCTCACAGCACAGCTATCCAATATCCATGTTCATCATCTTGCGAGTGAAGAGACTCTTCTTCCAGGGCCGGTAGAAAGTACGATCTCATTGGTTGCTGCAGCCTGACATTGTGACCGCCGGCGCCGGGAAGGTGGAATGAACGTTGGAGGGATATCGATAGAGACGTCCAAGCGACGCCGCTTGTGCATCGGAAGCAGATTATCAGTGTCCCGCACATGCCGGCGGTGGCAACTGGTAGAAATTTTAGAGCAATGGACAGCGGACATCCGGCAGAAGGCATTCTGTGAGAACGTACTCGGTCCCTTGGTCCCCTCCCCTTCAAGCCCGCCACTTTCCCGGCTGCAGCTTGTGGCATTCGACATTCTTTTGATGTGCACGGCAATCGTTTCCACAGACACTTTCAAACAAAAAACATGTATGGTATGGCCCGGTATGGCTCAATCATTGTAAAGCGGTGAGGTCCATGCCCAACACAGCGGCGCCATTTATGTGCCGGCGCCGGTGGCTGGTGTTGAGGGAAGGAGAGTCTTAATATTGCGGGGATTGGCTTAGGGCTTGTGTTGTCGCGTTGTGTATCATGTGGGTGGAATCTGAGGTAGGGTCATAGCTAGCTTCGAGTAAAGATGGGGCAGGCACTGGGCACGAGTCAGCTGATGCATGTGAAGGCAAATGCCGAGCGCGCTCGAACGCATCCCACAAATGCACTCCGGCGCCGGCCCGCGCAGGGAGCTGCGCATGTAGCAGTCTCCCCCACTACATATTCGATTCTGCTTCTACGAGTACACGGGGCGTAAACGTAGCAGACCGGTTAAGCCAACCGCATACGCACCTCACCCATTTGCGTATGTGGCATCGCAACAACCATCGTGTTGGTAATCACTCACATCGTGAATGGGTGACATCTGCTAACTTCACCATCTCAACGCAGCATTGTCTCCATGCAACCATTGGACTCCTTCTCCTCCTAAACACGTGTGATACCCACGCCGAGAATGACGGTGGTAGCCTCCGCTATAGACTTGTTTGGAGAGCGATGTTGGACCCCAGAAGATGAAGACAGCATCGTGTATACCCTCCGGCGCAGCCCTTTCCACTTACGAGCAGTTCTTCTCTGCGTGACGCCCTCACTCACAGTAAAGGTAGCGTCCGTGCCGTGGGGAGGCGTGTCATTTCCAGGATGGGACGCCCTTTACCTTTCCCGCCCTAGGAGTCCACCCAAATTCGTGCTTCCTAAAGCGTTCCTGAATGGTTCCACCTCGCGCTTGGCACGGTGTCACCAGGTTCTCCAGTTTCCAAACGGACGTTCAACTCCGAGCCCCCAAAACTGGTGGATGATGGAAAGATGGCAACTCGCTGCAAATGTACCATAGGTCAGGTACAACCTACAGTGCTGATATACGCCCTCCGCACAGTTGCATGCGAGTGAGTGCCTGACATTGCCTGTCAGGTCTCGTCACTGATTGAATTATTCTGTAGCTGCGCCACACCTGGCGATTTTGCGCAATCCATGAACGTGATTTGTGCCGCGTCCTTGGATCTTCGTCCGGACACTGGATGCTCCGACGAAACATGTACATGAAGTTGGAGTGCGTGTTATTAACCACCGCCGCCATGATCTTCGCCTCATTCGTCGAAATCGGTACTGGCACTACGTATATCTATAATCTCGTCAGTGTCGTCACACATCAGCTTCTTGGGGTCCTCCATGTCTGCAACGAAGCTCATGGGGCCGGGTATCGTTGGCCATACTATACCGGAGCATCATCACGTTCATGTGTGCTTTTTCCGGTGGGATTACCTGCATATGTCAGTCCAATTCCCTTATCATTACAGAATATCAATTGTCTTTCCTTGACAGGTCTAGCAGCACGTGGATGCAGAGATTCGACGGCATACTTTATGCAAACGGTGGCGGGAGGTGGCTTCTTGGATTGTCGTCTTGAGATGTAAAACGCTTTACTTCGCTTCCTCGGCTTTGTGTCAATAAGGGTCGGCTGTAGCGCTGTTGCGTTTTTTTTTTTTTTTTTTTTTTTTTTTTTGTCAGCATTTATATTCCGCAACAGCGAGTCCATCGCAAGACGCGGTCGCACTACATATGTAATACAGTTTCACAGGGTCTGAGTCAAGGTATGCGTAATCGGGCCGGGCGCAAATAGAAGTAGTAAGTAGTAGTCAAAGTCCGATTCGCCGCTAGGGCGTTAGAGTTCCGAGCCGCTTTCACAGCGACAAAGTGGTGGCCATATGTCACGATCTCAGCCCGCGGCTTCCGGGCCGGGCGAACCGACCCCGACGACCCTGTTGACGACTGCAGATGTCCGCGCCAACTTGGTGCGGTACGACCAGCAGCAGCAGGGACTGACGAGCATAGATGACCGGCTTCAACGCCTCGCCCTTGGACCGAGTTCTCCGCAGTCACGTGACCGAGCACGTGACGAGACTCGTGACCGGGCCTAGGCCATGACGCTAACGAAACGCGGATGACTCACTGCTGACTGATGGTGACGTCAGCTGAGTGAGCGTTCAGTCAGCATGTCTATTTATAGCATGCCCCACTTGTACTCCGCGCTTCTTGACCCACATGAACCCGATCCAGTTGCTTAGTCAGTAGGTACCCTTGTAGTATATAAGGACCTGCCTGTAGCGTCTTAGCTCCTTAGCTTTGACCTCCTGTAATATACTGGAGTTTCAGTGGCATCCTCTAGTGTGCTTAAATCGCCACCCGACTTGCCCCATCGCTCTTCATCCTCTACTGCGACCGCGAGGCTTAGGTCTTGCAAGTCCTTCGGCAGAACCCCTGCACAGCACGTGACACCATATATAGGCCGCAACCACGCGTGGGACCTTCAGGGGGGTTCCGGGGGCTGGGGGGGCGAGCGGGGCACCATCAGGCAGCGAGTGGCCTCGATGAACTTGGCCAGCGCGGCGCCCCCCTCCTTTGTTCCGAATATTTTATGCAGCGAGTAGTCGTGGGCGATGGGACGGAGGATGGATCGGCGGGGTTCGGCATATAGTGGGCATGAAGTGAGGACGTGTTCGATGGTCTGAAGTGGTGCGTCCGGACAGTCGCATGACGTGCGTTCTGTCGGTTTCATCATGGCGGTGTAAGCACCGCAGAAGGCGTGGCCGGTGAGGAGGCGGGTGAATGTGGAGATGATGGGCCGGGCCGTCTTTGCCGAGTGCATGGCTTGGTAAGCCGGTGCGAGTTTGCCGTTAGGCGGGTTGGGGAGACCTCGCCAAGCATCCGATCGCCGAGGAGAGGCGTGCCAGCGTTGTTTCCAAGCAAACGCGGCCGCTTCCTTGTTGGACATTCGCTGATGAGAGAGAGTATGTGGTTCTCTCTGATTTGGGAGGAGGGGGAGGGAGACGCCGGACTTGGCGAGCTCGTCAGCGCGCTCATTGCCGAGGATTCCCGTGTGTCCCGGGCACCACCGGATTTCCACCGTCAGGTCCCTAGAATGAGAAAGGATATTATCAATGGTTTGTTTGAACGTTAGGGAGTATTTCTGGGCCACATGAGGGCGCGCAGAGTAGATCGTGTGGAGGGATGAAAAAGAGTCCGAAAGAAAAATGACGCGCCGGCAGTCAGGTCGTGACGTAAGTGCAGTCTGGGCCATCGTCGCCCCGGCAGCCAGGGCCGCCATCTCCGCGTCGAAAATGGTGGCGGACGTCCCAAGGGACCGCGCCGTATTGGCCGTTTCCGCTCCCTGAAAGAAGACGGTCGCGCCATAACCCGAGTGCATGACTGAATCCCCGTTCGGGTCAAAACGGGAGCCGTCTGTGAAGATAAAGAGCGTATTCGATGAGCGATCAATGGAGTCGGCTTTGAGCCGGAGTACGTAGGGTTTGCGTGCGTCGCCACGGTAGGTATTTGTATCAATGATGAGACGTTTACCCCAGTTGTTGCCGCGAGCCCATGGGGGCGCGGCATACAGGTTGAGGCGTTCGCCTCCTTGCGCGACTCTGGCGGCAAGTCGGGTGAGGGTGGTCTGAATGGGTCGAGAGCGGGGGATGGTGATGGGGAGCGGCGGTTCGCCGTCTTCCCAGACACCCCATTCGTTGCCGAGTCGAGAGAGTAGTTGTGATTTCGCGTCTAGCTTGGATAGACGTAAAGCCATGTTGCTGACGAGCATTTCCAGACGTAAGTCCATGGGGAGGATGCCCGCCAGCATCTGTAGAGGTTCAGTGGGCGTCGTGCGAAACGCGCCCATAGTGAGTCGTATGCCGTCGTTCATGGCAGTCTGAAGAGAGCGGATGAGGGATTTTTGTCCTGTGCCCCGGTACTAGACCGGGGCAGCGTATGTTAGGACAGGGAGGATGATGCCGTTGATGGCCAGCCTCCAGTTGGCGAGGTCTAGGCCGCGGATGGAGTTGCCCAGTATGCGTAGCGCGTTGATTGAGCTTTTGGCGCGCGCGCACATGATTTTCACGTGCTGGTCGAACTTGAGGGTCGGGTCGAAGTAAATGCCGAGGTATCTCACGCAAGTTGACGCGCGTATGATGATGTCAGCATTTTTCTTCGGAGACCAGACTTTGAGCGCCTTAGGTAAGGTCGCGCGGCTCCAGGGTTTCCTAAAGAAGATAAGTTCGCTTTTGGACTCCTCGATTTGGAGTCCGGCTTGCGTAAGCCAGTCGAGGCAGTCAGCATAAGCGTCTCGTAGTAGGAGTTTGACGCGGGTGAAGTCTGAGCCGCACGCGAATATGTTACCGTCGTCCATATACATACTAAGCGAAGTGTTCGCCCACTTTCTCCCGATGTGGAGTAGTGGGGATGCGTAGATGATGGATAAGACGGGTGAGAGCGGGGAACCTTGCGGCGTTCCAACCGCCAGGTCTATCGGGTCGCCCGTGTACCCGTTGAAACGGAGTCTGACTTTGCGTTCTGCGAGGAACGATCTGGTCCACTCGCAGGTCTCGTTGGAGAAACCTAGATCGCGCATGATCTGGATGGCGCGGTCGTGGTTGATATTGTCGAAGAAACCCTGAATGTCAAAGAGGAGACATCCGGCGACCAGTCCTTGTTCGGTGGCCGCCTGTATGTCATGTACCATGGCGAGACCGGCGTCCGTGCAGTTGGAGGCATTCCTGCCTCCGAACTGATTGGTGGGGACGATGCGGTGGGTGCCTATGTCATGGAGGATTCTGCGCGTCATCACTTTCTCGAGGAGTTTGCCGAAGCACTCTAGTAGAGCGATCGGGCGCCAGTTTTTGACCTGTGAGTAGTCAGTCCGGTTCGGTTTGGGAATCATGACGACCATGGCGGTCTTCCATGGTCGGGGGTGGTGGCCGAGTCTAAGGCACGCGTCAAAGAGTCGCGTGATCCGGGCCGGGTGGAGGGCCCAGACTCGTTTGATAAGATTGTACGCGTGTCCACTTAGGCCTGGGGCAGACCGTTGTGACGCGTCTTTGAGGCAATCATCTATCTCTTGTTCGCAGATAGGGTGATGTGGTCTCGTTGGGTGGATGGGTGGGTCATCTGGGAACCGAAGCGGGACTTCAGGGGGAGTAGCGTTAAAGCATCTCCTCTGGAACGCGTCAGCAATAAGCGGAGATGAGTCAAGTAGTCGGCCGTCATCCCCTTTGAGGAAAGGGACGTTTTTGAGGCGGCGGCCATGGCGCCACTTGGCTACTGACCATAGCGTGTCTATGTCAGCGTAGCCGAGAAGTTTGTTGGCCCATTCTCGTTTAGCGACTTTAACTTTCTTCCTCATTTCTTTCGCAAGGGATTTGCGTTCTTCGTCTGTTTGCGCCTCCCGGACTAGCTTTGTCACGATCTCAGCCTGCGGCTTCCGGGCCGGGCGAACCGACCCCGACGACCCTGTTGACGACTGCAGATGTCCGCGCCAACTTGGTGCGGTACGACCAGCAGCAGCAGGGACTGACGAGCATAGATGACCGGCTTCGACGCCTCGCCCTTGGACCGAGTTCTCCGCAGTCACGTGACCGAGCACGTGATGAGACCCGTGACCGGGCCTAGGCCATGACGCTGACGAAACGCGGATGACTCACTGCTGACTGATGGTGACGTCAGCTGAGTGAGCGTTCAGTCAGCATGTCTATTTATAGCATGCCCCACTTGTACTCCGCGCTTCCTGACCCACATGAACCCGAACCAGTAGCTTAGTCAGTAGGTACCTTGTAGTATATAAGGACCTGCCTGTAGCGTCTTAGCTCCTTAGCTTTGACCTCCTGTAATATACTGGAGTTTCAGTGGCATCCTCTAGTGTGCTTGATCGCCACCCGACTTGCCCCATCGCTCTTCATCCTCTACTGCGACCGCGAGGCTTAGGTCTTGCAAGTCCTTCGGCAGAACCCCTGCACAGCACGTGACAAGCTTGACAGCTGCTTGGCACTCAGGGTTCCACCATTTGGATTCGAACTTAGACGGTTTACGCTTGTTCATTGATGCCGCGAGTGCGGTGTCAATGTCGTAAGTGAGGCTCTCTGCCTCGCCGTCCAGTTGCCATTGGTTATTGAGCGGGACTGAGTCAGCCGGCCGAATGGGGAAGTTTTCGGCCCATTTGTCGGCATAGTCCGGGTTGAAGACGTAACCGGTGGGGCCGGGTTCGTCTTCGAAATCTTCTGGCGACGCAAGTGGTTGCGCGTGGATGAGAAGTGCCGAGTGGTCCGAGCCAAGGCTCGCGGCACGGTCTACGCTGTGGTTGACGAAAGTACGGTTAATGCGTGCCTGTAGGTTCTCCCACATGAGGTCGATGACAGAGTCCCTTTGGTCACCTTCTCCCCAGCGAGTCGTGACACCGGGTTCGTTGATGAGGTTGAGGAAGTTGAGCTCCGCCCAGTCCAGTAGGTTGGACGCGCGGTCTGACTCGTCCCACCCTGGGTGACTCCACATGGGATGGTGGAGGTTAAAGTCGCCTGCGACTAGGGTGGGAACGAGTGGTTGAATAGATAGGGTGGTGAGAGAGTGGAGTGACGTCGGGTTTTCGACGTCGTGGTAGACGTTGATGATTTCGCAGCGGAAATCGCCTTTCCGGACATCCAGCGCGATCACGCACGGGTGCGAGACGCGGTCCGGTCGGGCCGTGATCTTATAACGTGATCGAGTACGTGAGTAAGCGACGACTTTGACAGTCGCGCGTGCGGCAGTCAGGGGATAGTGGATGTCCCAGCCAGGGGCTGCCACTGTCCCAAGTACCTCGACCCCATTGGGGTCCGAGTCCGAGCGCATGAGCCCTACTCGTTGGTACCATGGTTCCTGAATAAGAATAAGATCGAAGTTGTTAGTGTTGTCGAGGAGGAGGGCGTGAGTGGCTGCGTTGCGGCGTCTCATGTTGACGCTCATTATACGTAAGGGTGTATCAGTCATATATGATCCTCATCGATGGAGTCGATGGCGGGGATCTTATATTTCTTCCGGAGTGGGCACTCGGGTGAGCGAGCGTGGTGGTCGGTGATGTCACCGGTCCGACCGGCCCGTTTGCAATTGATGCATTTGAAGACGCATTGGCAGGCGCCGTGTTGGGGGTGGCGCTTGATGTCGGTCTTGTTGACGCAGTCGGTTGCGTGGTTGGCTGAGAGGTGATTGCCGCCGCAGATATAGCAGCAGTGTTTGTCTTTCGACAGCCTGCAGGTGGGTGCGAGGTGGCCGAACTGCCAGCACCGGTTGCATTGGGTGAGCGTCGGGCGAGTGACCCACTTCTCGCATTTGACCCGTTTGCCGAACATGAAGATCTCGCTGTTTTTCAGGAGATTCTTAGTTATTTCACCGTCGTAGTCGGTGAAAGCAAAAGAGACGGATGAGAGGGATTGTCCCTGCATTTCGCTAGGGCGTCTAACCCATCGTGGGGTTAGCGTGAACTTCATGTTTTTGAGGGAGGGGTTAGCGTAGGTGAGCTCCTGAACAAGCTGGCCCTCTGAGTAGATGGCGCCTTCGCGATCTCCATTGTCGTCAATGGGGTAGCATGGGACGCCGTGGAGTGCGACTCGTGACCACGCGTTGTGGATGAGTACTTCTCCCCCTTCGGGGAACGGCGCGAGGAGTAAGTGCGCGATCTGTTTAATGCGGTCTGGGTTAACGTGGTCCGCAAAACGATATACGTAGTTGTTGGTGTTGCGAGCCCAACGCCCTGCGACAAGGGGTAGGTTCACTCGGTTGTCGCGTAAGAGGCGCTGGACGCGCTGGCAGATGTTGTATTCGGACGTGCGTTCGTGGGTGACGAACGAGTCCATGGCTCCTGTTTGGCGGAGAACGACCACCTCAGTTGGGGGGAGTGGTTCGTTCGCTTTGGTGGGTGGAGCATTCTCCGGTTTCGCTTGTTCAGTCAGTGTGACTGAGGCTTTGGCGACGTTGGGGTCTTTCTTGGTGCGGTTTTTCCCAGCCGCTCTGGCGTAGGTTACCCCGTGCCAGTCGCTCTGTCTGGTCAAAGGGTGGGGCGGAGGGTCAGCGAACGTGCGACGGGCAGCGTCGATGGTCTGTTGTGCTCGTATGGTGTCGGGTTTGTTCTGGAAGGAAGCCATGACGGCTTCGGCGTCAGCAACCTCTTTGCTGCCTGGGGCGCCTGTTGCTTTGGCCCAGACTGCCTTGGAGTACGTTTCGAAGGCGCCCTCAGGTGCTTTCTGGTTCGCTGGGTTGAAGGGGTTGGTGGCGACCGCGTTGTCAATGCGGGCGTTCTGCGAGGTGGTGAGCGTCTCGGGTTTGGAGACGATTACTCGGCTGAATCCGCCGCCAGATGCGGCGGATTTCTGGAGCAGAGGGTTGTTAGTTTCTAAACGCTGAAGACGAGCGTTTAGTTCGGAGAAATTGTCGGTGATGGACTTGTTGAGAGCAATGAGCCAGCCGGGAGGCTTGGTTGCGTCGGACATGTCGAAGTAGTTGGGCTCTTCGATGATGGTTTTCTCCACCTCCATCTCGAGCTCTTTCAACTTGTTCTTACCCGTTGCGTCCAGAATTGCCTCGTAGTCGACTGATTCTTGGGAGGCGGCGCGAACGGGTGGTGCTGATGGAGCGGGTGGGTCACCTGGATGGGGGAAGGAGGTCTCGAGGGGTTATGGATGCTCGCAGCGAGTCCTCCGTTAGTGTCTGCGGGTGCGTCATGCCATGTCACGTAGGACAAAGGCGTGGTGGGACGTCGGTCAGCTCGGGGGGTTTTCGACCCTTCCGGCGACGGAACTCTGGCTGCTGGTTCTTCGATCTTGAAGTCCTGTGGGACTGCGCGGTCGAGGATGGCGTCGAAGTTTGGAGGGACGACGTTCTGTTGGTTGACCAGCGCTCCTGCCTGCGCGTATTGTTCTGCGCTGATGTTGGTGGAGCCTGGTAGGAACGCTTTGTCTGGGTGGAGGAGGTGAGCTTGTTGCGCCGCTATGAGCGCATGGTATCGGATGGAGTCTATGAGGCGGTCTCGTTCGGAGTGAACGAAGATACGAAGCTCGTCGCGGACTCGTTGTAGAGCAGCCGCATACTCATCCTGTTTGAACTGGAATAGCGTTGCTTTGAATCTCGGGTCATTGATGATTTCATTCCTGCGTTCGTCGAGGACGAGTTGGTCGAGGTTGGCGAGATTGCCTTGGAAGGTCGGGTCGTTGTCAACCTCGAGGCGGCGCTGGCGCATTTGTTCTGCGCGATAGGCTTTGTTGTGCTGCTCTATTTCTTCCTTCACCTGTAGTTGGCCATCTGCGGTCATGGTGGCTCGGTAGTCAGCAAGTTCGAAGTCTAGTTCTCGCTTGGCGTCTGCGTGCATTTGGGCGGCCATTGCAGGATACTTGTCGTTGTACTCCTCGGTCAGTTTGGCTTTGTATTTCTCGAGGAGTTGTTCACGGATGTTTTGGCGTTCTGGGATGGTGGAGACGAGGATGGACGCGAAGTCCTTGTCGGTGATGATGTCGTCATGGTCGGCAGACGCGCAGGTATCGCAAACGACGAGTCGGGCCGGGTACGGGCCGAGAATGGCCGCCAGCCTCGCGACTTCTTGGCGTGCGTTATCGATGAGGCCTGAGTCTGAAGGGGGCGTGGTGGACGCGAGGCCAAGGGCAGCTCCTTTGGCGATAGAACTGATGGTCTCGAGGATGTCCGTGGAGTTGGCATTGTGTTGTGCCCAGTCTAAGTGTTCGCTGGAGTCGGAGTCGCCAGAGTCCCACCAGCCTTGTGGGGGCGGGGCAGCGGGGTGTTTGGCTTGCTGCGCGAATTGGATGGCTATTTCGTTCACCGTATCGGCCTGGTAGATTCCGGCGACCGAGTCGCCTCTGACTTCGTCGATATGAGCGAAGTCAGGGTCTGACGGGAGAACTCCTCGAGCGAAGCCACTTCGATTGACGAGTTCGGGGGCTACAGCGACGATGGCTGATTCCGATTTGTGGTTGGTTGCCCAGATTTGAAGTTCTGAGCAGCCGTCCTGCGTGGGCTGGCTAGACGGCTCATAAATAGACCCCGGTGGGTCAGTCTGAGGACCCGGAGGGTCGCCGGGATGGGATGACATTGTGTGCAAGATACTCTAGAACGACGATCAACTGTAGGGGTCGCGAGGACACCAGGCGGTTTCCCTATAGTGATGGTGGTACAAAGAAAAGAAGCTGTAGCGCTGTTGCGTACTACGCCCTTTACTCACTGGTGCGGCTTTCTCGGCCCGTGGTATCTCATGCATTGCACATGGGACGCACGCGTCGAAGAGCAGCACTCGTTCTCGAGGCTTGGAACCCTCGATTCGGGTTGCCCGACCCGGTCGGTCAGCAGGGATTATGAACCTGAGTCCGACGTAGGGCACCAGAATGTACGGTGGTGCAGTTGTCAATTTGTAGCGCTCATGCATCGTGTCCAATCTGATCCTCCCTCTGCGGATCATCCTCGTTCAAGAAGGTATGTGTGAGTGGCAGCAGTTGCTCAAATGTGGGTTTGTCGGGTATGCCGGTATATATGCACCGCGCCGGTGATTGGCTATCACATAGCACAGATTCTTCCATATGACCTTTGCGCCTCCTTTCTGAATCGGCAACCATTCTTCGATCCCGCGTCTACTACGCGTACCTTATTTAAGCACGGTGTCTGGGGAAAATAGGGGACCATCCTTCCCCAAGTCCTCCCCCCCCCCCCGCTGATTGCAATGCGGCTGCCTTCAAGCTCCGTCGCTGTGTCCGGCCCGGACTTGGCCATGCTTCACCTATGCACCAGCCTCGTATGCACTCCTCTTCTGTCCTATATTGTGTGCTACATCGTGCATTGCACTGCAGGCGGCGTATCTCTATTTCAAACAATTTGAACCTTGGAGGTTACCAACTCTCATAGCCTTATTGGCCGCCCCTCCAGCCGTATTTTCTACACTACTGGTACATGATGCCTTCTTCGTGGGGCGTGTGTTCGAATTCCTCGCATCATTCTGCATCTACAACGCTTTGATCTTGTCATACACCGCCATCTATCGTCTTTCACCATGGCATCCTCTCGCCAAGTACCCCGGACCAACGCTTGCCAAGTTGTCGAAGTGGTATTCCGTCGTTATATGCGCATCGGGAAACCAGCTCCAGCACTATCGCGCACTGCATGATCGTTACGGAGACCATGTACGCGTAGGTGCGTGCAGCATCCCATGCCTTTCCGGAGGAGAGCCTGACGCACCCCGCAGGTCCCAACGAGCTCTCAATTCGTGATGCGTCCGCCATCCATTCGGTTCTCGGCCCAGGTGGCCTCCAAAAGGGCCCTTGTGAGTTACAATGGGACCATGCAGGAACGAGAATTTGAACATACTTTCACTCATTTTTCCAGTCTTTGATCACCGTCCTACATCACTTATCAACACCCGCGATGCTACCGACCACTCTCGTCGGCGCAAGATGTGGACGCGTGGGTTCTCCACAAGTGCGCTGAAGGAATACGAGGCCTTCGTCTTCAAACGCCTCCGTCAGCTCGTGATCAAGATCGATAGTCTCGTTCAAGAAGCTGCGAACGAGAAACGAGAGGCGCTTCTTGACATAGCCTCCTGGTTTGAGTTCTTCTCGTACGTATCATCACCTGTTTTGCGCCACGCCACTCATACATGTTCATCCAAGGACGGACTTCATGGGAGATATGGCGTAATAATCACCTTTTCATAAAACTGTGCGCTCAACATTGACTATCTCTGCATCAGATTCGGCGGAGGCTTCGAATTGATGGACAGTAATGGAGACAAGAAGACTACATGGAACATTGTCCAAGCGGGTTTAAAGTGAGTATTACGTGCAGAGTACGTTGACACAACCTCTGACAAGTGCGAATAGAAACGCTGCGGTTCTTGGGCATATCTCATGGTTTAGACCACTCGCTCAATATATACCGGGCACAACTTCGAAAGACAGGCACATGCGGGAGTTCGCCAAGGATTGCGTGGTGCGCCGAATGCAGATGGGAACAGATAGGAAAGATTTGTTCTATCATTTGGTGAGCGTTTGATACGACGTTCGTACGAGGACGACACCTCAATGCGCTTCCAGAGCGGCGAGGAGCGGCCTCCGGAAGCTCGGCCACCCCTTCCAGCGGTGGTCTCGGACGGCCTTGTCGCCATCATCGCTGGATCCGACACCACTTCCACCATCCTGAGTGCACTGTTCAACCAGCTCATCCAGAATAAGGATGCGTACGAGCGACTCAGAGACGAGATATCCCAGGAGTTCCCTGACGGAGAAGAACCGGTGGATATCACAAGGCTCAGCCAGCTTCCATGGCTGAATGCGTGCATGTGCGTAGTGATGACCCGCCGGGGAAAGCGGTCTGAATAACCTATGCAAACACAGACACGAAGCATTGCGCCTTTACCCACCAGTACCCAGCGGGTCCCAGCGTTATGTCCTCCGCGGTTCCGGCCCAAAGATCGTTGGCGATCAGTAAGCCGGACTTCTTTCCGAGACATAAGGATACGATACTGAGGATATACACACTTTTCAGCATCATCCCCGAGCAGACGCAACTAATCCTCAACACATACATGATCCAGCGCGACCCCCGGAACTTCTCCGCGCCCGATTCGTTCCTGCCGCAGCGCTGGCTCGCTTCCAAATCGGAGGACCCCGCGTCATCAGGCATCACTGTACACAATGCCGCCGCATTTTTCCCTTTTTCGTACGGAGAGACGAGCTGCGTGGGCAAGAACCTCGCGTTCCTCGAGATGCGCATCGTGGCCGCCTGGTTGGTGCAGCGCTACGACTTCCGGCTGCCGTCAGCTGGCAAAGTGGGAAAGTGGGAGGACCACTTTGAGGACTATGTGGTCTTGAGGAAGGGCCCGCTGGTGGTCAGGGTCGCTCCGCGAATCTGATTCCAGTTGCGTAACCGACTTCCAATAATACGTCTCGGGTCGGGCCCAGGTAAAGTAAGGTCAGGCAATCGAATGCGGTGGAGTCTACTGCCTTGCTGTAATGATTCGTTTCTTGGAAAGGCCAGTTGTATGCGCTCAGTAATGAACGCGATTTGCAGTGTATCTCCATGTTCAACTTCATATTGACCTCGGATAAGCGCGATTGCTAGTGCATCCGCGCAGGTGCACAACCCCCGTCAAGGCATGACACAGCGGGCTCGCAACAGCCCTGAACGAACCAGCCACTGCGTGCGTTCTACGCTCCCCCTCCGGTGGGGCAGAGAGCCCGAAGCTGACCCTCGCTCCGGCGCGCACTGGCCTGCACTGGCCTGGGCGATCCACATCTTCCATCGAGCACCTCCGAGCGCCTGGTGCTTCTCCTCGGAGCATTGCAAGCCGCCTGCGCGCGAGCCGGATGCTCGCGTTCCGCGAAATTCCAGTTGATCATCCGACCCTGCCGGCTCGCTCGGCGTCCACCCCTGCTTCAACTCCCTCACTCCACGCGTACGCTGGCATCTTCGGCCGATAAAATATACAATACAGCATTGCAACACGTCATATACAGACAGCAGTGACGCGGCACCGGCACCGGCACGATTGAACAAAGATAGGTTATCCTACAACACAAGCGAGCACAAGAGAGCGATGCGTTGAGATCAAAAGCAGCAGGTTCATACGAACCCCTATGGTCCATCATTCTCTGGATCCAAACCAGAAGTGCGTTGTGGGCCACACGCCAGTCATTGCGTGCTGTGCCCTGCCACGCCCAAGGGCGGCTGATTCCGCAGCCTGCATGACCGCCATCGGCGCCTAATTGCGGGCACCTGCCATCGCTAAAGGCCCCACGACATGCGAATTAATGAATAGAGGAAACAAACGAGCAGAAAAAAGGTGAACTGACAACCATCTTGCAAGCTGGTATGAGGCTCGCGCAGGCGGCGCATGATCGCCGACTCAGCCTGATTCGGCCCAAGCAGCGACGTGGGGTGGAGCTCGATGGTGAGCTGCGCGATCTGCCCCGCGCTCATCTGTTCTGTCATCTCCGCCGCGTTGACGTCGTGCGCGCGGCGCGAGGCGAGCGCGCGCTGGGCCTGTGTGCGCGGCGCGCGTCAGCACGGCTCGGGTGCAGAGTGAGGTGAGGGAGCGGGCGCACGTGGAGTGTGAGAATGGGCCAGATGGGATTGATGTCAACCGGCTCCCAGCGCTGCTGGCCGAGGTAGTACCACCCATTCTGCGTGCGCAGTCTCTATGGTGAGGGGGCCTAGAAGTACAGAGGGGAAAGGCTACGCACCTTTTTTGACGCGTAGATGAGTGTGTGCAGCGCCGCGTGCGCCTCGCGCGCCTGCGCGATGTACGCGGTCGCATTGCGGTTGAGCCGTGGATGCCCCCACTCAACAACGTACGTCTTGTCGGGACTCTCGAGGAGAATCGGGTCGTACAAGAAGGCAAGGCCCGTCGTGTTGTTAATGTGCAGCTTGAGTGAGCCCGTGCGGAGCGTGGACAGGCTGCGTGCGCGGCGCGTCAGCGTGACTCTCTGTCGCATATATGCGCGTCACCTACTCTTCGATGGACTTCCTCTAGGTTCGGCATCAGCCCCAGAGCAAATTTCGACAGATCGAGCGGCCCACCGTGACCTCGTCGAGCCCAAGCCGCTCCACGAGTGCGGCCGTCTTCACCGGCCCCAGCGCTGAGCCTGCCCCCAGCGAAGGCGGCGGCTTCGCAAAATGTATGCGCCACTTGAGCGCCGCGCCGCCCGCAGCAGCGGACGAGCCCTCATATTGCACCGACAGTCCGTCGCTCATGCCCGCCGGACTCGCGTTGAGCACAGCGAGACGGCCCGCGCTCGGCGGGCGGCGCACGGGGCTCCCAGCGAGCGCGCGCACGCGCACGTCGACAAACGGCGGGCCCAGCGCGGCTGGCGCCAGCGGCTGCGGAGCGCCGTCGATGAGTGTCGCCGATGACTGCGCGGACAGAGGCTGCGAGGCTGCGGGCGCCGCGAGAGACGCGGGCTGCGAGCGTATGGGGCGCCCCACCGTGTCGTGCCTAGTCGTCACTTCTGTCGCGGGTTCGGAGATTTCGCTGCGCGAGACGGAGCGCTCGGTGCGCGCGGGCGAGCGCGCGGGCGAGCGCGAGGGGGAGTGCGCGCGCGGGAGGGAGAGCGAGCGCTGCGAGAGCGTGCGCGCGAGTGAGCGCGGGCGCGGGCGGATCGTACTATTTGAGCCTGAGATGTCTGTGTCAGTGCTTGGCGCGCCGCTCGGGCCCGCGTCGTCGAGCTGTCGGCGACGTGGCGTGTGGCGTGTGAGCGAGGCAGCTTGGACATGGGTGGGCGGGGTGGGGCGCAACGCACATGCGTGACGTCTGCGAGACGCAGGATGCTCTCCAGTCGGCGCAGGAGGCGGTCGCGCTCGCTGGCGAGCTCGTCCTTTGCCCTGGCGGCAGTGGCGAGGCCTGCGCGGAGCGCGGCGTTCTCTTCGTGTAGGCGGCGCACCTCCGCGACGGGGCTCTCCTGCGCGCCGGCAGCGAGTCTTCCGCGCAGGTCAGCGTTCTCGTCTTCGAGGTCGCGCACCCGGGCAGCGACGCGCTCGTAGATGCGGGCTGTGTTATGGGCGATATTATTGCACTGGGAGGGTCGATTATCGGGGTTGAGGTGTGTTTTGTTGGTCGTGTGGCGAGGCGGGCGTACCTCCACAAGAAACCACTGATCCATGTCTTCATGGTCTGCGTTGTCCATCGTCGTTCATACGCAAGAAACGAGTATTCTTATGTTGTAGACGGAAACAAAGCCACGAACAAAGCCAAAGACAGCACATCCAAAACAGGAAATCGTCCACTTCGCCGTTCACGCGACGGTTCGGGTACCGGTCCGGGGTCAGCCCGTCTCCCGCGCGGACGTCGATCAACGATCGACAACCTCAGGCTGGAGTCAAAGCTAAAGAGCCACAAACACGTTCGAATGTGCTGAACGGGCCATCCAAGGTACATTCGCGAGTTAAAATTACAGCATACGACGTATTGCGACGAGTTAACAGACAACGGTAAATATGAGCAGTCCTACCCTCGAAGCGAAATACGGGCATTCAGCGGCTCCTGGTGCGCAACAAACCAGTCTTTCATACCCTCCTCCCATTCTTCGAGATTCACATCCGACACCCTCGAGAAGTGGAAGCAGCGGATGATCCAACAAAGCACCATTCGCATCTCGAGTATCGCAAGATTCTTGCCGGCACAAATCGTCGGGCCATACGAGAACGGGATAAAGGCCGCAGGGTTGTGAACCCCCGCAGGTGCACCCTTACTGAACCATCGCTGCGGCAAAAAAGCGTCTGGGGTGTGGAAGTTGCGCGGGTCACGCTGTATGCTGTACGTGTGGATGAAGAGCTGTGTGTCTTCCGGTATCATGCTGGCCGCAATTTCATCAGCGAACAAGGAGATACTAAGATCTATACGTAGAACTTACTGGTCTCCGAGGACCGTAGCACCCTTTCCCTTAACCACCCTGCGTTGCGAGCCGCCCGCAACGGCCGGTTGCAGGCGAAGAGCCTCGTTTCTGCACGTGCAGCCGACTCAGCCCTGAGATCTACTTCACATGATGGGACCACTCACATGCACCCATTCAACCACTCCATCCGGCTAAGCTTCACCACATCTAGGGGCTCTTCTCCAGAAGGAAACGCAGCATCGACCTCCTTCTGCAGATGCTGATATGCTTCCGGGTACCGCATGAGATAATAAATCATTGTCGTCAACGTGGAGCTCGTCGTGTCTGAACCGGCGATGATAGCGAGCAGCCCGTTCTGCGCAATTGCACCTACTTGCGGGCGCTCTTTCTCGGGCAGCTCCTCACCGCTCTGTACCCGAGTCAAGTCAGAGTACATGACAAGCAACAACTACATGACGCACCAAGTGGTAGAACAGATCCTTTCTCTGTGCACCAACTGTCAATCTTTCCACAACGCGCTCTTTGCCGAAGTTCCTGGCACGTTGAATAGAACCTTTGTCACCGAATATTGCGTTCAGCACAGGTAAGATGTACGGAATATGCGCCAGAGACGAGCTGATGCTAGAGAGAAATGTCAGGTAAGGTCAAATGCGCTCGGCGTGAATGCGTACTATATATTTGACTGCAGCAGGGTCCACAGTCCTTCTTTGTCGCCACCATCCCGCATGAGCTCGAATCCTCCGCCGAAGCTAGTCAGGTTGGGTAAGCTCTGCTCCGTCATGGATAACGGAGGCACTTACGCCATGTCACCCATAAAGTCCGTACTAGATAAATGCGATATTCGTTTTAGTACACCCAACCGGAGGTCGGGCAATCGTATATAGATGCTCACGTGAAGAAGTTCATCCACGCGCATACGTCCACCGCCGCACCGTCCTTCTGGCCTGAATCCAGGATGATCCCTTGCAGGCGGGCAACCAGCTGTCTCGTCCGCCTCGCAACGACGGTCTCGTACTCCTTCAACGCCGTAGAGGAAAACGCCAGATTCCATGATTTTCGCTGTTGTAGATGCAGAACGGGGTCACGCTGCTCTATCAGCGCCTCTGGCTTCGGCCGGCCTTCCCATCCTAGAACGCGGGATTGAGGTGAGTGCAGTTGACGGCATGCGCATCTTGAAGACGTACTGGGCCCTTTGGGTAGTCCACCTGGGCCAAGAACCCGGTGTATGATGGAGGCATCCCGGATAGAAAGTTCATTCGGACCTGCAACCGGCAAACCATGCGGATGAACGAAACGGCCCAATCAACAGAAAGAATGGAATACCCACCCACTCGCACGACGTCGCCATACCGCTCATGTAGACTCTTAACATACCGATGCATTAACCCACGCGAATGGACATACGCTGCCCACCACTTGGACGCCCTCGCCATCACAGGTCCGGGATACTTGGCAAGGGGGTGGAGCGGCGACAGACGGTACGCGAGCGTGAGCGCCACAAGGAAGCTGTTGTATGCTGCGAAAGCGACTAGCACAGCGATGAAGGGGGAGTTTACGTGGAACGAGACTGGAAGGGAGAGCAGAGCGGGGACCAAGCCAAGCAAAGTCGCGATTGGGAGTAGATTCCTCGGCTCGAAATGGCGGAAGCATAGATGTGAAGCCTGGTGGGTGGCTGTCAGTCACTTTGAATGGAAACTGGTCATGGAACATACGAAGGCAGCGGCGAGGGTTATCACGGCGACATCGACTTGAGAAAGGCTTCCAAGGGCATGCTGTAGGGAGGAGTGCATACCCCCAGTTAACAGAAGCGTCATTGTTGAGTGGTGCCGCACCTACATCTCACATGCAGCGTATAAGTACTCCCGCTTGCTACCAGCGTCTGTGGGACCGCAGGGACCCCGGCGAATGCTGGATGAGGCGGCCTGAGGACGGTTCTGCAATCTACATCATATCCCAGGATGGAAGGTGATGAGAAGAGAAGGCTCGGGCCCTGGTCACTGCCGCTCCCGGTTCACCGACGCCCATCGGCATTCGAGCACTTGGACCGGTACGCTGCTGGAGCGAATTGCTGAGTGGGCAAACAGAGCAAATACCATCTTCGGAGTCTGATGTCCGCTGGCATGACCCCTACCAAGCTTCAACGATAGACAGATGTCGCCTTGTTGCGCCCCGGAAGTCGACTTGGTCATCCGCATGTCAGATCTTGTGCCCCTTCAAGCTCCGTACTTTCTCAAGAACGACGTATCGTGATGCTCCGAATCGCAGCGCCGCCCCCATAAACGGCGAGCCATCTGACCGAGGCAGTACCCCCTCGCTGCCCGAGGGCTTACGGAAGGAAGTACAGACGAACGGCGGCAAGTGTACTGCATACTGCACAGCGGAGATCGAAGAACAGCAGAGAACTTCTCCCCTACAGGATGACTGTCCGGCTCATGCGACCATAATCGAGTTTGACGCAGAAGACCGAGAGACCAGGGAGACGCGCTGGTGCTGGGCGGCTAAAAAAGCGCAATTCCCGAATTGAGAGTCAACCAGAGAAGCATTTAAGCTATATTGTACTTACCATTGTGGCAACCGTTAGCACACTAGCCTCCAGAACCCAACATTGGACCCATGACCGCCGAGGGTCCCTTTTGCATTCAGATCTCGGTTCAAGCCCTGCAAGGGCGCGCCCGCGTCACTCCCTGACGGGATGTTTGCGAGCTCAAATTGACCTGCGAAGTTACCCTTCAATACGAGTACGATGCAGAAGTTCGGTAGGTTGTTGACATACCGGGATAAAATAGGCGTAAAATCCCACTTCTCTATGCAGTATCATTAAGTCTCTGATGCATGAGAAAGCAAACTGGAGGTACTACATACCTCGAGAAGCCAGAACAACAATAGCCGTTGCTCAGTCTTGCTTACTCCAGGTGAGCTCCGGGTTTTGTCATGAGGGAGTACGACGGTGTACTAGGATGACGACGTTTAACTGAAAGAAGGCTCGGCCACGTGCCCCCAGGAAGCCCGAGGCCGTCGAGAGTCCACTCCGACTGGACCGGGGGTCGGCCCGTCTCCCGCGCGGACGTCGACCTACATCAACAATCGACAGCCTGTAAGAGTCATTGGGAGTCAAACACAAATACATCCCATCCGAAACACTTTCTCATAATTGTGAAGCTCAAGTTACAGCATACGACGTATTGCGACAAGCCAACGGAAATAAGCAATCCTACCCCCGAAGCGAGATACGGGCATTCAGCGGCTCCTGGTGCGCAACAAACCAGTCTTTCATACCCTCCTCCCATTCTTCGAGATTCACATCCGACACCCTCGAGAAGTGGAAGCAGCGAATGATCCAACAAAGCACCATCCGCATCTCGAGTATCGCAAGATTCTTGCCGGCACAGATCGTCGGGCCATACGAGAACGGGATAAAGGCTGCGGGATTGTGCACGCCCGCAGGTGCACCCTTACTGAACCATCGCTCCGGCAAGAACACCTCTGGGGTGTGGAAGTTGCGCGGATCGCGCTGTATGCTGTACGTGTGGATGAAGAGCTGTGTGTCTTCCGGTATCACGCTGGCCGCAATTTCGTCAGCGAACAAGGGCATACTAAGACTTACACGTAGGACTTACTGGTCTCCGAGGACCGTAGCACCCTTTCCCTTGACCACCCTGCGTTGCGAGCCGCCCGCAACAGCCGGTTGCAGGCGAAGAGCCTCGTTTCTGGCCGTCAGCCAAGTCAGTTCTTGGGTCTACTTCCCATGATGTGGCCACTCACATGCACCCATTCAACCATTCCATCTGGCTAAGTTTCACGACATCCAAGGGCTCTTCTCCAGCAGGGAATGCGGCATCGACCTCCTTCTGCAGCCGCGCGTACGCTTCTGGGTACCGCATGAGATAATAGATCGTTGTTGTCAGTGTAGAGCTGGTTGTGTCTGAACCGGCGATGATAGCGAGCAGCCCGTTCTGCGCAATTGCGCCTACTTGCGGGCGCTCGTTCTCAGGAAGCCCCTCACCGCTCTGTGTCGATTCGAGTTAGAGCACGTGGCAAGCAGCAATCATAGAATGCACCAAGTGGTAGAACAGGTCCTTTCTCTGTGCACCGGTTGTCAGTCTTTCCACAACGCGGTCCTTACCGAAGTTTCTGGTACGTTGAAGAGTGCCTTTGTCACCGAATATTGCGTTCAGCACAGGGAAGCTGTATGGAACGTGTGACAGAGTCGAGCTGATGCTAGAGAACAAGGTTAGATGCGGCAAGATGCGCTCAGCGAGTACGCACTGTAAACCTGACCGCAGAAGGGTCCACAGTCCTTCTTTGTCGCCACCATCCCGCATGAGCTCGAATCCTCCGCCGAAGCTAGTCAGGTTGGGTAAGTTCTGCCCCGTCATGGGTGACGGAGGCACTTACGCCATGTCACCCATGAAGTCCGTACTAGATCAATTCGTTGTTAGCATACTTGACCGGGGATTGAGCGCTCTGATATAGATGCTCACGTGAAGAAATTCATCCATGCGCCAATATCCACCGCCGCACCGTCCTTCCGGCCTGAGTCTCGAATAACCCCTTCCAGGCGAGCAACCAGCTGCCTCGTTCGCTTCGCAACGACGGTCTCGTACTCCTTCAATGCCGTAGACGAGAACGCCAGATTCCATGATTTGCGCTGTTGTAAATGCAGCACGGGGTCACGCTGCTCTATCAACATTTCCGGCTTCGGCCGGCCTTCCCATCCTAGACCACGAGGTTGAGGTGAGCGCCGTTCACAACATGTCCACATCGGAGACGTACTCGGTCCTTTGGGCAGTCCACCTGGGCCAAGGACCCGGTGTATGATGGAAGGATCCCGGACAGAGAGCTCGTTTGGGCCTGCAACAGACAAAACATTCAGATAAACGAAACGGTCCAACAGACGTAAAGTATGGGATACTCACCCACTCGCACGACATCGCCGTACCGGTCATGGAGGCTCTTGATGTACCGATGCATTGATCCACGTGAGTGGACATACGCTGCCCACCACTTGGACGCCCTCGCTATCACAGGTCCTGGATACTTGGCAAGGGGGTGGAACGGCGACAGACGATACGCGAGCGTGAAGGCTACAAGGAAGCTGTTATATGCTGTGAAAGCGACCTGCACAGCGACGAGGGGAGAGTTCACGTGGAACGAGACTGGAAGGGAGAGCAGAGCAGGGACCAAGCCAAGCAGAGTAATGATTGGACTTAGATTCCTTGGCTCAAAGTGGCGGAAGCACAATTGTGACACCTGTTACACAGTTGTTAGTCACTTTGAATCGACGCTAGTAGCGAAACATACGAAGGCAGCCGCGAGGGTTATCACGGCGACATCGATTTGAGAAAGGCTTTCAAGAGCACGCTGTAGAGAAGAGAGCGGGTTTCCAGTTAACGAGAGCACCATCGTCGAGTGATACCGCACCTACATCTAACTCGCAGCGTATAAGTACCCCTGCTTGCCACCAGCGTCTGTGGGACCACAGGGACCCCGGCGAATGCTGGAGGATGGCAGCCCAAGGACAGCCCACAAATGGTTCCGCCATTTACACCACATCCCAGGATGGAAGGCGTACGAGAAGAGAAGGGTCGGGCTCTGGTCAGCGCCGCCACCGGTTCACCGTCGACTTCCACCGAAATTCGAACAGACGAATGTCTCATTGTTGCGCCTTGGCAGTCGAATTTGTCGTTCGCACGGCAGATCGCGTGCCCCTTCGAGTATCGCACTTTCTCAAGAGCAACGTATCGCGCTCCGAGTCGCAGCGCCGCCTCCACAAACGACGAGCACCTGACCGAAGCAGTACCCCCAGGTACCCCCTCGCTACCCGAGGGCTTACGAAAGGAAGTACACACGAACAGCTGCAAGGGTGCTGTATGCTGCACAGCGAAGGGCGAAGAGCAACATCTTGACCCGCGGGGTAGAGCTTTGCCCCCGCAGGATGACTGTCCGGCTCATGCCAACATACTCGCATTTGATGCAGACCGCCGGGACATCCGGGAGACTGCGCGCTGGTAGTGCTGTGAGAAGATGTGCAGTTTCCGAATCAAAATCAAGCAGGGAAGCATTAAGCTATACCGTACTTACCGTTATTAGCGTCCGTTAGCGATTTCAGTCCAACCATTCTCTAGAATCCGACATTGGGCCAAGACGCCGGATGTGGAGCAGCGATATCGAGCAGCAAGGATGCGCCACCATTTCTCTGACGGGACGTTTGAGTACTTCGCGAGCCGGAAATACACCTGACAAGACACTCCTGACTATCAGTACGACGCAGGCTAAGTTTGGTGGGTTGTTGACATACTGGGATGGAATATAGGTACCTTGGTCGCTGAAGCTGGCGCTGACATGAACCATGGTACATGATGACGCTTGAAGCAAGGCTCGGCCACATGCCCGCAGGAAGCCCGAGGCTGTAGTATATCGAGAACCCATCGGCGACTAGCAGGCCCCGGTGACGGGTAACAAGAATAGCTTGGGCTTGACACCGATGGCACCTGATGGCACTATCATAACCCCCAAGTCAGCTGGGGTGCCCCGATTTGCATGGTACGTGTGTCAATGAAGAGCCGAAACTGGGAAAACATGAACTATACATAATGACTGGTGCGCAGAAACTCACTGAACATATGTCCGGCTTGTAGGATTTTTAGCACTGCTTCTCACCCTGAAGGACGGCCCTCATCGTTCGTCTCGCGCTCTCTTGATCAGCCTACGTTTTCCAAAGAGAGAACGGACAGATGAGGCATCGTGTATGAGCAGCTCGTTGAGCCCTACGGTCAGATTGTATACTGGGAGTGAAAGAGTTGGTCTCGAGAACTCCGAATGAATGAGTCCTCGCGACGGAGCCCGGCCCGTTCCTCGGCCCGACTCCCGCGTGAGCGTCAACATCGACAGGTTCAATGTGGGAATTGAACAGAACAGAACACGACTCTGCAGTGACTCTGCTGCTGCAGTGCTGCAGGAGCTGGCAACACGTCAGCCATGTCGATCCGAAAACTGCTCGTCGACGTCCACACACATGTCTATCTGCCACGCTATGCCTCGGTTCTGCGCACGCGTGCGAGCGCGCCTCGTATCCTCACGCGCACGACGCCCTCCGGCCAGAACGAAGACCGCTTGCTGATTCTGGACAACGAACCGAGTGGCGGACGACCGGTCGGGCCCCAGGTGCGACCTAGCGCGCCTAAAACCAACACCGTCATCCCAATGTTGATTCGGTAGTACTGGGACAGAGATGAGAAGCTGAAGTTCATGGACAGACACGGGATCGACGTCTCGTTCGTGAGGTAGTGCCCGCACCTATCCCCCCACTCCGGTGAACTGACATGCTCCGTGATCGACGCAGCTCCGCGAACCCATGGTTGGACTTCCTACCTTTCACAGAAGCACAGTCGCTCGCGCAGGAGTTGAACGCAGACCTCGAGTCTTATTGCGCGACCGGTCCTTCCGTCGCGTCTGCAGCCGAGCTCAAGCGCCTGTACGGATTCGGCCTCCTGCCGCTCGTCCCAGGCGCCCCGGCCGAGTCTCTACCAGAGGCCGTGACGCAGCTCGCAGAGTCGCATCCACACATCCGCGGCGTCATCATCGGGACACGGGGCGCCGGAAAGGGCCTCGACGACCCCGCGCTGGAGCCATTATGGGCTGCGCTCGACAAAACAGGGCTCGTCGTATTCTTGCACCCGCATTACGGCGTCGACTCGCAGGCGTGGGGCTCGGCCGACAACGGGCACGTCCTTCCTCTCGCGCTGGGCTTCCCGTTCGAGACGACAACCGTGAGCGCCCCGTTGCTGCCTCGCGGGCTACCATTTCCCACCGCTGACACGTGCGTGTGCGGCAGGCGATCACACGCCTTATCCTGGCCGGCGTGCTCGACCGCCATCCGAACCTGCGCATCCTGCTCGCGCACTCGGGCGGCGCGCTCCCGCAGCTCTCGTCGCGGCTCGCATCGTGCATCGAGCATGACCCTGTCGTGGCGGGGCGGCTGGCGCACGACGCGCGCTGGTACCTGGGCAGGCTGTGGTTCGACGCGGTCGCGTACGGCGCGGCTGAGCTGAGCTTCGTCAGCGAAGCTGTCGGCCGCGCAGGTCGTTACGCGCGCGGCGAGGCCACGGCGGCGTTTACGGAGCTGCAGGCGCGCAAGGATGGAGCGTCGCGGATGGTGTTTGGGACGGACCACCCGTTCTTCCCGCCGCTGGGGGAGACGGAGAAGTGGCGGAGCGTGGTGGAGAATCTGGAGGCGATTGCGGAGGTCGGGTCGTGGAGCGAGGAGGACAAGGCGGGCGTGCGCGGGGGGAATGCGCTGCGGCTGTTCGGGCTGAGTTGACCGTATTGCTAGCTTCCATTGGTAGAGCAAGTAGAAGTTATGCCAGGAACGAAGCTTTTGGCAAACAGAACCACACACGGAGAGCGTGAGTCTTGCGCTTTCTCGGATCGCTTCCTCTCAACCGGTCAACGCGGTCCACCGTGGCAGTCCCTCGTCTCTCCCCCTCAACGCTCTCGGAAATCGTAAAATAAACTAACGATGCGTCGCTCATTCTCAAGTGCGACCCGCATCATCACAATCATTTCACTCCTCGTCCTGTGCACACTCTCCTTTTCTGTCGTATATGGCACCCCCAACATCGTAGATACCCCCGCCCCCGGCGACGCTCTCTTCTCCTTCCAAAAGCGCAGCGGTACTATCCACCGCCGTGCTTTCCACCAGGCTCGCGCGGCTGACGACGACGACGATTCCGGCACCGGCACCGGCACTGGCACTGGCACTGGATCCGCTGCCGAGAGCCCCCCTGCGACATCGACCTCGTCTTCGACTGTGTCTAGCCCGTCCCCCTCGCCCCCGCCCACCAGCACAAAAACGTCTAGTGCAGCGCCTACCTCTCACTCGTCGTCGCCATCTCCATCTCCGTCGTCGTCCCCATCGTCGTCCCCGTCCCCGTCGTCGAGCCCGTCCTCCGCCCAGACGCACTCGAGCTCGTCTTCCCAGAGCACGTCCGCCACCTCGTCGTCTTCCTCAGATACCCAAACGACCACGTCCCAGTCTTCCATTTCTTCGTCTACGTCGTCGTCTCCCTCCCCGTCCAGCACGTCTTCTTCGTCTTCTCTCTCCAGGTACGCATGTTGCCTGTCCCTTGTCGAGCACGTGCTTACGTTCCCTTAGCACGATCGCCTCGAACACGCCCATCTTCTACACACCACCACCGGCCGCGCAGACCACGCCCCTAGTCGCCAACACCCCCCAGAACACCGACTTTGCTGGCTCACCCACGGACGCATCCACCACCGTGTTCGCCTCGGAGACCGCCGGCGCCGTACACAAGGGCTTCTTCGCGAACAAGGCCGCGGTCGGCGCCACCTTCAGTATCGTCGGCATCCTCGGCGGCGGCGCCCTCATCGCGGGCGTCGTGATGGTTCTCAAGCGCCAGCGCGCCGCGCGCGATGCCCGCGAAGCCGACGAGTTCTTCGAGAAGTACCCCGCGCCCGGTGCCGGCCCGGCCCCTTCCCACGGCCCCACCACGCACAGCTACGCCAACGAACCTCTCCCGCGACAGACCGCAGAGCTCGAGCTCGGCCACGGCGGGCTCGGCGCGAGCGCGACGGACCTCAATGCGCCGCTCGCGCCGGCCGACGCGTACCCGGACCGCGCTGTGCACTACGGGCAGCCTGCGCCAGGCACCGTCTTCCGCCCCATCGACTACGGCCTCGAGTACCCGCCCGGCACGGTGTTCGCGGACCCGCCAAACGAGACGGAGGCGGATGCGGATGCGTACGGGGGGTACGCGTACGACGAGCCCGAGCTCGAGCACGCGCGCAGCGGGTCCTCCGCAAGCCACCCGTACGCGGACCCCGCCAACGCGCCGCGCCGCGCGCCCGTGCCGCCCGTGAGCTACCCGCGCGCCGCGCCCGGCCGCGGGTACGACGGCGGCGTCGTCACGACGGACTCGTACTACGGGCCCAACACGGCGGGCGTCGGCTCCGGCGCGGGCTACGCGCTCTGAGCGCGCCCGAGGGTTGCGCTTCTCTCCCTCCCTGTGACAATTTGTCTGCGTCCCCTCCTCCCCCGCCCCCCTCACACTTTCTTGTTGCCGGCACGGCGCGGCTGCGCGTGTTGTGTTGTACTACCCTACTGCTCATACTAAGTAAGCAGCGCCGCCCGGCCTGGTGTGTACGGCCCTCCCCCGCGCCCTCCCCTCGTGTATGTGACCGGCCCGCGCATTTGTTCGTTTTATTTTTTGGGTTCGGCCAAGTGTGGTGCGGTGAATGAATGGTGTGTTTTTGTTGATGGTGCGATCAGCGTTGTCGTCGTTATTGGGCGCAAGCGTGCGTGACGTGTTCGCGCGCGCGTTGTGCGCTGATTGGTTTTGGGCGCGGGGCTTGGGAGGCGCCGTCGGTGGGCTGGGGTGAGCTGCGCAGTGTGCTTGCCGTTGGTGGTGATATGCGGATGTACGGATCTAGAGTCGGTTACAGTAAGTTACCAGCGAAGCCCGAGCAGCGCCCCGCGGAAGAGCACCGGAAAGGCGGGGCAAGTCCGCGGCTGGAGGGTCGTTGTCGAGATCGGTGAACGGTGATGCCTTCGCGCATAGTTTTTACTATGTCTGAGACTATGCTGCACAGCGAACTCTATTGGTACGTTCTCGAGGCCGGGAACGTACCGCGGTGAAGCTTGAAGGGCATCGGAGGAAATAAGCTTAATCTCAAGATCTCAACCTCGCCTGGCATGAGCAAGATAAGATCAAATACGTGGGAAGATCTCTCGCATGCAGCCGTCTCGCGCGCTCCAATCACTCTCAACTTCAGCTCAGCTCTCCATGTCGATATCCGCGCGCGGTATATAGCACGGCTCTCGTCTACTCATATGTTCGGAAAACGCTCCAGCACTGACGACGCGTCCAATGGAACGCGTCTGGCCGCCGGTGGTTCTGGGAGTCTTCTGTGGTGGCTCTTCTGCCCGACGCCAGAATGTTCTCTGCGAATCTCTGGCACTACGGATCCGGAGAAGCTGCCCCTGTCGTAGACGTGGGCGCGCTCCGCTCGAGCTGGATACAGTGGATCCGTATGTTTCGGTGTTCTTCCTGTCTGCCGCGACTCGTCACACGACCTGTGCCGTGGTTTGCCATCCACTGGGTTAATAATTCGCCCTGCCAGTATCTTAGGACATAGCCTCTTTATTCCGAACACACTCCAGCTCCGCAGTCATCGATGCTTCGCTTGGCGCTGGGACGACATTTCAGCAGCTGCGAGCTACGTGAAGCTTGAAGGCCGTTCCCGTGCAATCCGCCTTGACCTGTCGGGATCGTCGGTTTGCGAAGGACGGGATATACGGCTGTCGACATGATTAAGTAAAGCACACTCGTGCGCAGATCAGGATGGATCCCCGGATGGTACGTCCACTTTGGACGTTCCAGATGAGTCGCTCTTAGGCCGTTCTTTTCTTCCTGTCCAGGGGAACGTTCCTCGCGTTTGCCTTATTACGTGGTCAGTGTATCTCGACTGGACAGGCGGAAGATCAAGCTGACAACACTACTCAGTACTCATCAACCGTCTCGGAAAAGATCAGCTCAGAACAGCTTTTTAGCTTCCATTGTTGTACAAGATGAGAGTAAAGCACTCCAACTTCTTTCTGCTTTGATCGCACCACCTCCGTTATGAATCTGATACCGATTCATAGAATGCACGGGATCAATTTACTGTACGTGTACAGTGCACCTTCCCTCTGCAGTGGAGTTTCTGAGATACATAGTCGGGAGATGGAATGTGATCGTGATCTCAATCCTCCCACAGTGTTTCAATTATTGAAGATGGGACATACCCTCGTTCTATGCTGTCGTGGAGATAGGCGCAGCGGCTATGATTATACTAGAATAGAATAGAATAATCACTGGTTGACTACGACAACGGTGTGGGAAAATCTCTTGTGGTTTGCGGACCGCACAGTCTCGGTCCGCGGGCCGCGGTACGCTCGGCGTACGCCGTGCATCGGGTTGCGGGGTCAAAATATCCTACTTTGCTCTATTCTCGTTGACGATTCTCGTTGACGTGTCCACAAGTTCACGCCGATAACCGCGTGGGCTAGATCTGAGCCCGCAGCACAACTCCATGAAAGACATCGACATCTGCACGCTCCTTCTGTTCGGCAGAACCTCTCGCCCTGCACAGAGCGCCAGATCTTCCCCCTGCCGCCGAGATAGCGCACCCGGCCCAACCCTTTTTTCTTTATCCTCCCATCCCAAAATACACGGTCAGCCCCTCTCTATCAACCCCCTCAAAGGGTACAGGTGTTCCGCGAGCGTCCGGAATCATTAAGGCTTTGCTGGCGCTGCCTAGCTGACCTCCGTGAAAGGCCAAGGGTCTCCTTGTGCTTCATTAAACCTTATATCTTGTACACATGGTTGTGTATGCCGTGTCAGGGGGATTACTGACCACTCATTTCAATCCCGATGACTGTTCGCTTGAACGTTGCAGGGCCCCACCTGCCCAAAAACACTTCGTTACATAGGATGCTTACTAGGACCTATACTTTCACCCTACAGCGCAGGTCATCGTCCCTTCATTTCGGACTCGCTCTAATGCCGCAGTCCTCGATGCTTCTTTCATTACTCGAGCCCCTATCTGCCCGCACGGTTTCGCACGCTATCCGCCTTTCACTGCCCAAGCTTGCCAAAATCGTCGTGCCGCGGAGAACGGAAATTCTGAACAATGAGGTTGTCCAATCCGCGGGTTCCGAGAACTCGCCAGGCGGCACGTCATCTCTAGTCATCCCTTTGGTCATTTTGGGCAGGTCGCTGTTAAGCCGATCTTCGTCTATAGCGCAGCGTTCCTGGCATCTGCCATATCGTGTCATCTAGTTGGCCATGGATGGGCGAAGGCAGCCCCCGGTCTAGGGCTTCCTCCAGGGCGCGGCGGACATCGCACGGGTTCATCGACATTCTACGTCTGGCGCGTGATCGGTGACTTGAATACCATCTGCATTGGGCGGGTAGACAATTGGAGTCTCAAGATCTTAAGATCTCAAGCTCATGGAGCGGCGCTTCCGCACTCTCCGCCCGGGTGGCTACCCCGACCTTGTAGGTGGGATTTAGCCGCACGCATATAAGAGCCTCACGCACAGCCTTTGCAAGGAGCCGAGCTTGTCAATACCATGAACCCACTCGCTCTCCCGCTGCCATCTGCCTGGCTGAGCATGGCGGTCATTGTGTGGGCCTTCCTCGTGCAGGCCGTCCTGAAGGCCACGTACAATATGCTTTTCCATCCACTTGCGCGCTTTCCTGGGCCGAGAGGCGCAGCGTGTACGAGATGGTGGCTTGCCTACATGGAGCTCTGGAAAGGTGCCAGTCTCTCCGACCTGCGCGCAGAGCTTCACGAGAAATACGGTGCGCTTCTGTTTGCGGCGCGCTTTTTCTCGAGTACTGATCATCGCGCGCGATCTGCATAGGTGACGTTGTGCGGGTCGGGCCCAACGAGGTAATGGTCCCAATAGGCATGCGTTAGGAGTTCAAGCTGACGCGCATGGGCTTTGCCGCGTAGCTACACTTCGCCAACCCAGGCGCGTTTCATGAGATATACAACGCACAGAACAAATGGGACAAGGACTATAGCACATATGGCGCGTTCGACATGGACGAGTCGTTCTTCACCAAGACGGACTATGCAGCCTCGAAGCGCAACCGAGCGCTAGTCAGCAACATGTTCTCAAAGAAGGCGATCTCGGAGCTGCAGCATCTCGTTCGAAGCAAGGTGAGCATCGCCGGTTCTATCATGAGAAGCTGCAGAAGAATGCCTTACAGTTAGATGTGCTAAGCGATGCCCTGAAAGCGCAGCATGACGCTGGTTGGTCATGCTTCACAGATCAATTGACGAGTGTTGAATGGCTTCCAGGAATATCCAGTGACCTGTACCGCGGTTTCCAATGCTTCGCAGCCGATATGATCGCCAGCTTCTGCTTCGCTACTTCTTTCAACCAACTCGCAGCTCCTGACTTTCGCGGAGAGATTGTCGAGGCAGTCGGTGCAGCAATGCCTACCTGGACGCTCCGTAAATACTCCCGGTTCTTCGTAAGACTCCTCCGTAGTGTGCCGCACTGGGCCCTCGAGCGCGCATCCCCCGTCACCCGAGCAGTGGTGATCTTCAAAAGAGTGAGTGCGTTGCCATGACCTTTATTGCCAACGCTCAAACTATTACGTACAATACAGGGAATCAGCGACCAGATCAATAGCATCTTGGCAGATCCAAGTTGCATGGACAGTGCACCACACCGCACCGTCTACCGCGAACTTCTGAATCCGGAAGCGAATAAAGGCAGAGGGGCGCCATCAGCACTGCAGCTACAACACGAGGCCGAGGTGCTTTTCTCCGCGGGGTCGCACACTATCTCTGTGTCCCTCATGGTCGGCACTTACCACCTTCTACATAACCTTGATGTCAAGAAGCAGCTTGCGGACGAGCTACACTTGGCGTGGCCCGTCTCAGCGAGCCTCCGAGCTATGAGACGCTCGAGAAGCTCCCGTTCCTGGTATGCACCTCGTTCCTCGGCACGTGACTCAGGGAAGGTTGGACTGCTTTTAGACGGCGTCATTAAAGAGACCCTGCGCCTTGCACCAGCATCCACATCGGGTCTCCCGCGAGTCACTCCTCCATCCGGTGCAATAATATCAGGGATAATGGTCCCGGGCGGCGTTAGTCTCACAGCGCAAATCTATGCGCAAATCACTCACTTGGAGGCATCCCGCAGGCAATCGTGAGCCAATCCTCGCTCTTCGTGCTGCTATCGGCGGACATCTTCACGCGGCCGCGCGAGTTCGTCCCGATCGCTGGCTCCAGCCGGACTCCAAGTTCCTAGAATATGGTTGGTATCCTTCTCAAAGGGCCCCCGCAGCTGTCTCGGCATCAAGTGAGCATCAGATATGAGCTATATCCGCACTCCCATGTTCGACGCTGACGCCGCGTGCCGTGCAGTCTGGCATATTGCGAGTTGTATCTGGCCTTTGCATACCTATTTCGAAGATTCGACATGCGCCTAGACGCTGAGAGGCACGAGACTTCCTCATTTGAACCAGATAATCGTGGTTGACGGAGATCGCGATTATACAGACCAGCAGATTTAGGTACTCCGAACATTTCATCCCCGTCTTCAAAGATCAACATCTGCGAGCGTACTGCAGGCCGCTCGCCGAATGATTAGTCTTGGAGCCAGCTGCATTCTACCTGTTTGTATCTCCGATGTGCACGGTAATCGATGTTTAGCGCTTCAGCGCCCGTCGGAAAGAGCATTCCGAGAAGCACAGCGATGATTGTTGTGGATTCAAAGACTCGCCAATGGTCATTCGCATCTTCAGGAGACCCCAGAAGGGGACAAAAGTTGGACAGCTGCCGGTGGACGTCGTGACAATCCACTGTCGGCCGCATGATAGTTCGCATGCACCATTGGCCAGCCTCATGATAGCGACGGGTATTACTTAATTTGAACTTATCGGGCGCCTCCGGTAAAGTGAGCTTTTCTGTTGCTTTTCTTTCACACATTCCTTGTCTATGCTGACCTGGAGCCTGTGACATGAATATGTACATATACTTATACGTGCCCTTGGCCAATACGAAAAACTTCAATGATTCGGCCTGCTGTCGCTCTATGTTCTAGCACAGGTACAGGCGCCAAGTTGCAAGCTGCCAAGAAGGTCGTCGAAACACTGCTTCTTGAGATTGCCTTTTGCAGGATCGGAGTCCGACTTTTTCTCCACTTTGACTGTACGTCCTTCCGTTTTGAATCCGGAGCCAACTCCCATGCCGGCACAGGGGCCGATCTTCCATTCATTTGAGATTTTTGTGGCGGGCCGCAACGCGCTGGGAGCAAGCTGGGAGGGTATCGGGTTTAAAGCATGACACGCTGGACTCGTTGTTGAAGATGGACCACGTCCTCGTCCCCATGCCTTCGCTGTGGCTCAGCGCAGCGACCGCCGCTTGCATCCTGCTCGTCTGGGGCATCTGCCAGGTCGTGTATAATTTATCCTTCCATCCACTCTCCCACTTTCCGGGTCCGCGAGGTGCTGCCTGTACCAGGCTATGGCTCGGATACATGGAACTTTGGAAGGGCATCAGTCTTTCTGACCTGCGAGTGCAACTTCACAAGGAATACGGTGTGTTGTCAACTGGGTCTCCTCCACGTTGGTATTAAAGCCGCTTCAGGTGACGTGGTTCGAATCGCGCCAAATGAGGTGAGTCCTTCCTGTACACGTCCGACGAGTAGCAGCAAACTCATGGCCCCACTTCCCAGCTCCACTTTTCAAAACCGACAGTATATAACGAGATTTACAACGCAAAGAACAAATGGGATAAGGACTACCAATGTTACGGCGCCTTCGACGTTGACGAGTCGTTCTTCACGAAAACGGACTACCACGCCTCGAAGCGTAATCGGGCGCCTATTAGCAACATGTTCTCGAGACAGACAACTTCCAAGCTGCAGCATCTTATTTGCAGTAAGGTGCGTGTTCTTCACCTAGCACGTGCCTTGGTCGTAATCGCGTCGTTCATTAGCTTGACCTAATGGGCGAAGTACTGAGGGCCCACCACGATTCTGGTCCGTTGTGCTTTCCGGTTTCATCCTCTGAGAGGTTGTTGATGGCATCTACCAGGACATTCGAGTGACATGTACCGCGGATTCAAGTGCTTCGCCGCCGATACGATCACCGCCTTTTGCTTCGCGTCTTCCTTTGACCAGTTATCTGCCCCCGGGTTTCGTGGAGCAATAACTGATGCGATTGATCCATCGCTTCCGTTATGGACGCTTCGAAAGTACTCCCGCGCCTGTGTCTGGCTGATACGCAACTTTCCACCTTGGCTGCTCTCCCAAACCTCGCCTGTGGCTCGGGCACTGCTCACGTACAAAAAGGTAACCGCCTACCATCACGTCATCGCATCTGCTTGATAGGAGTTCGTAGGCTGTCAGGGACAGGTCAACAGCATAATGGAAACCCCAGCCTCATGGATGAGGCTCCGCATCGTATCATATATCGCGAGCTTTTAGATCCCGTGGTAAACAAAGGCTACCCACCACCGACTGCTCTTCAGCTGCGGCACGAGGCAGAATTCCTGTTTGTAGCAGGATCGCATACCGTCTCTTCGGTGCTCGTCACTGGCACTTACCATCTCCTGCGTAACGCCGAGATCAAGCAGAGACTTGTGCGAGAGCTACGTGCGGCATGGCCAGTGCCCGGTGAACCGCCAAGCTGGGAAGACCTCGAGCAGCTCCCGCTTCTTGTAAGCAGACGAGCAGCAGAGTAGTTCGTATCTAATCTCCATCAGACCGCAGTCATCAAGAGGCCCTTCGCCTCTCTCCGAATAGCTCAGCTTCTCTGCCCCGTGTTGTCCCACCGTCAGGCGCGATGATTTCAGGCACGAAAATCCCAGGCGGGGTAGGCACTCCGAACGTACTGCAGAGCCTGGCCATCCTGACACGATCATACAGACGGTCGTCAGCCAGAGCTTGCACTGTGTTTCTTTGTCCCGGATATCTTCGAACGGCCGCTCGAGTTCCTCCCGGATCGATGGCTCCAGCCTGACTCGAAATCACTAGAGTACTGGTTGATGCCCTTCTCGAAGGGTCCGCGCAGCTGCCTCGGCGTCAAGTAGGTATCCCTGGACATTCTTGGTCACCTTGCTTACGCTGTCCAGCCTCGCATATTGCGAGCTGTATCTCGCCCTAGGACATCTGTTTCGGAGATTCGACATATCTTCGGACACGGAAAGGTCGGGATACTCTGTGCTGTGCTCTTGCTGGGTCGATTCTGACCGTTCCGTGGCAGACCGGGCGACTTGAAATTCGCTGAACATTTTATCCCCAGGTTCACAGGAGAGCATGTTCACGCCTACTGCAGGCCCCTCGTAGATTGAGCTACAGTGCCGTGACAGTAGAGGCACAATTGTTCGAGCGATGTGCTGGATGTTTTTGTATCCTATGTTCATTTTTGGAAGCTGGAGGGGACCTTCCTCGAAACACAGGGCTGTCGGCGTCTTGAGTAGTATCTACGCTACTCGGTCACGGATGCATGGATAGTGTGAAAGCTACACAGGATGAACACGGTTGGATGGGCGAAACACAGTGCGTAAGGTCTGCAACGGATCGTTGTCTGTCAGGCTGGCAGATTTGAACCACAGTTGTTACTGACTCTTGGAACGACGTCCATCGGTGGACCTGCGAAATTATGACGGTGCGTGATCACGTACTAATCCTGCACACGACGCCCACAGCGGGCGAAGAGATGAGTCGTGGCGTGAGGGGTGCGTGCACAGGGACGCAAGGACCCAGCGTGCTCTACACATTGGGTGTAGACAGAGCAGCGCTATCCACGCTGCAATACATGTCACGCACCATGCCGCCGCTCCTGCTAGCGGTTCTGCCACGCAAAGTCAAGCGACGCAACGTGTCCGGCCAGAGATTGTGGGGTCTGGCTCGGGCTACGCATTCTGTACACACTACCGAGGCCCACGAGTGACGACAAGCCAGCATCTGTCGCCGTGTAGTCGTGAGAGCATAGCGAGCACAGTAAAGGTGCCGCCACCGCGACCGCAGGAGTACGCGCGCCTGCCGGTGTAGGAGGGAACGAGAAAATGTCAGTGAGTAAGCGGCGTGAAAGACTGAGAGCAGATCAATGTCTTTGGTTGACCATTGAGGTATAGAGGTGAAGTGCCATGGCTTCGGGCAGGCCCTGTTCGAGAACGCATATGGCGGGCCGCGACTTGGACACGACTCCCATGTTGGCCGACGCCGCCCCGCAGCTCGCCGCCGCCCGGCGAAGTCCGATTTCTGCTCTGCTCTCACTCTCCCCACTGTCGTAAGCGAACGGCCAGGATATGTCAGCAATCGTTTCTACCATCGGCCCTTGGCCGATGGATCGACTCTGACTGGCTTAGGCGTCGCAACAGTGCTCCGCAGTGGCGGTGTGCCTTTGTCATTGTCTTGATTGTTTTCTAACACCATGCAACAAACCGTCGATTCAAACAACGGACAACACTATATATGATACTCTATGACATTGTGGCGTTCTCCGCCGGCGATGGCTCCATCAACCTCCGATGCATGTCCGGCGTCCACTTGGCATACTGCTCCTCCTGCCAGTCCCTGACCTGCTTCCAGTCCCTGCACGTATGCACCGTGGCCTCGCCCTGTGCGGTCATGTCCCCGTTCGCGAGCAACTTTTCCGTGCCGACCTCCTCGAGCGTAAGGTCCGCCCCACACAGGATTGCGTTGCGGAGGTACTGAAAGCAGTGCTGCGTGTGCTCGGAGCTGTCGTCCCCATTGACGATGAGCGCACGGATGTGCCCCAGGCAGTGCGTCTGGTGCCACATGCTCACGCCGTAGGTGTGGTATGACTCGCCGAGGAAGACGTGGCCGAATCCGGACGGCTTGAGCGCGTTCCATTGCGCCGCGCTCTCCACACCCTCCATTGGGTAGTGGTCGATATCGTCGTGGAACTCCATGTTCACGGTGCGCAGCTTGATGGGCAATTCGCGCGGGTGGTCGTGGCCGAGGTACGCTGTGCCTCTTGAGCAGGAGAATACAGACCACCAGAGGTGAGGCTCACTGTAATGCCGCTCTGCGGGCCACGAGTGCCGGATCTGCGCGGCCAAGGCGACCTGAGGTTGATGCTCAAAGAGAGCACAAACGTCCCTAAAAGCGTCGTCGTAGAGAGATGGGACAGGCCGCTAGGTTTTTGCAAGTCAAATGCAGGTATGAACTTCATGTCGAAGGCAGAACTAGGAGGTGGGGTGGCGGGGATGCTTGGTGATCAAGAGTAAGGTAATCTCAGTCCTCTTCTTCAACTCTCCCTTTCCTACTTGCCCGCGGCAGCCGCCTGGCAGAGACCTATCTGGGCAGTACCGTTGGACTCTACGGCCAGTAGCTAAATTCCGGCGCCGAAGCGATGCACATGCGTGGGCGTCATGCCCATTGTCAACCGAAATTGAGCGGGCCACAGGTCCCGGATCTCTGCTATCGGTCTTCATGAAAGGCGATGATGCCGTGCAACGCTTGTGGTAACCCGTACCGCTGGCGCGAGTTGTGGGTACCTATGAGGGCGCCAACGGTGCCGAATAGAGGCCGGCTCAACTCGCGAGTCGCCTCCTATCGCCTCGCGGCCCCTCGATGTCCGTGAAACCTGCATGCGCCCCCTGAGCGGTGAAAGACCCCAGCAGTCCCCACCTGATGCACACAACAAGGCGCCAAAGAGCGCGCAGAATGAGACGACTAAGTAAATTTCTGATCTACAAGGGGAGCCCCTCAGGGGTTGCCAGCACGGTCGCATTATCTATGCCATCAACCAACTCCTGCATCTCCGGCGTCCACTTCGCATGCTCGGCGGCCAAATAATCGTAGACTTGCCGCCAGTTGCGGCACGTGTGCGTCGCGTGCGTCTTCGGGGCCACAAGTGCCAATCCCGTCGGCTGCGATCATGCTCATGCCGCCCTCCTCGAGCGTCGTATCCGCGTTGCAGAGGATCGCCTCGCGCAAGTAGTTGAAGCAGTGCTGCAGGTGGATGCCCGGCATCTGGCCCTTGATGAAGTTGGCGCGGATGTGCGCAAGGCAATGAATCTGGTGCACATCGCGACGCCGTATGGCAGCTTGCCATTCCCGAGGAAGACGTGTCCGTTGCCCGGGGGCGGATCGAGTTCCACTCGGTCCACGAGCGCACGTTGTGGTCAACCGCGTAGTGCTCGGTGTCGTCTTCAAAGCGGGCATTGACGATGCCCACTTTCAGCGGCAGCTCGCGTGGGTGGTCGTGGCCGATGTACGCTGGGCACTGGGTGAGCCATCCAGCCGTCAAGCGCGTGCACGAGCCAAAAATAACTCACTGTACTCCCGAGTCGAAGGAAGATGCGTCGGACTTGGCCAACGATGAGAGCAGCATTAGCGAGGAGAGTGAGCGCCAGCGCAGAGTAGAACAGAACGGATGTGGTCTCACCTGCGAGACGTTGACTCGCCAGTGGGAGACGAGGGGAGCTTCATGGTGTTTGTCAAGGTGTGCAATGAGGTGCAACAGCCTGCTGCAATTGAGACGAATCAAATGGCCGTACACGAGCCCTCGGTAACTCGGTCATGATGACGGGAAAGCAAACCAGAGTCAGTCACGCTGAACAACCTGAGTTGAGCGGACCAAATGGCTGGACACGGGCGCCTCGGCGCAGCTCGGAGCATGCAATGCGATCGGGGTTCCAAATCTAGAGGAGCGAGGCGCGGACCTCGCCTCGCAAAGCCCCCGGTGCCAGGACCTTGGCCTGCGGAGCTCAAGTCCCCGCAGATCTCGCGCCCAACTCGCGCCTGCTTCCGTCCGAAATAAACGGCGTACGCAGTACCGCATATCTGCCACATCTCCCGTCCCCATGATGCGAGCTATGTCTATTCGAACCAAAGCGGCCCGCCTTGTGAGCTACAATGCATCATTAGACGGGTCGAGGACGCGCTGTGGGTAGCTGATCCCGTGAGTATATCGAGGGTTTCCGCCGCTCGATTTCTGTAGACTCTGCGCGAAATCTGCAACTTCCATCAAGACCACACCAAGGCCCCCGCCCCAACGAAGAGGAATACGATCGCTCACACTCGATATAGAGGAGTCATACTCTCCAATTGATGCAGAATTCAGGAATCCGCCTTCGTCCGAGTCGGTCATCACGCCCCTTGTCATTCTGGTCCCTCTGCGGCTTGACGCTGCTCACAGTGCTGAATTCTGCCCTCTTTCCTCTTACCATCTCGAAGACCGCCTCGCACTACGACTGGAAGAACCTCCCTTTTATCGACTCCACTCCTGGACTCGAAGCTGTGCGCGAGAAGCAGAACCTTCCTCGTACACGTACCTGCAGCCATCGCGGATTTCACAAGTCAGCACGTACGAACACGCGCGCAAGGTCGTCACGTTCGACGGAGGACGTACCGTGCTCGTAACTCCTCACGTAAGACACCATCGCCGCTCTTCCGTTCAGAAAGCCAACCCTAACGCACGAGCAGGAGAACAGCGTGCTGCAGTTTGCCGTTCCTGATGGGTCTTCTCCGACATGCTCCCTCGCATTCTACCGCCCTCCGATCACCGTCACGTCCGAGATGTTCGGCGCACTCAAGGATGTCGAGGTGTGGGAGGTTCCCGAAGCCGCGTCGGCCACGCAAGGCCCGCGCATCGAGTACGCAGACGCAGACGAGACGCTCCTGGCGACTCTCGACCTCACCAAGCAGGCCCAACTCATGACGACACGTACTTTCCCCTGCCTAGGGCGCGCACATATGGCCTTCGAGATTCGCTGCCCGAAAGAGTCGGGGTGCAACATCCAGTACACGGCGACGGTTGCGCAGAACTCACGCATTGGTAAGTGCTCTCCAGAGGGTGCATCTTCCAAGACATCTGACTCGTTTCTGTGGCGACAGGCTTCCAATTGCGTAGGGAGTGAGTGAAGCCGGCGGGTGGGTTTATCTAAGGATCTTCGATTTGAATGGGACCCATCTCGTTGTCCCATTGATAATTCGATGTCAATTGAGATCGTGCCCCGTTTATCGAAGTCGTTATTTGTGGGTGTGCCACCAGCCGTGCGCAGCAAGCTACGTGTCCACTTAGCAGGACACATGATAGGTATGATCAACTTGAAGCCATCATGCATCACTGCCGGCCGAACACATCGTGTGGCCGCTGCACCACTGACGCCAGTCAGCTGCTGCTCTGATAACTATTCTATTTCGCTGCGCGCGTGTGCCATCGTCTTGTGTACGGACTGCCTTCGCGCGCTTTCGAAAGAACCCAATTATCAAGACATAATTGCTACAGGATTGATTGCTGTGTGGTGTCGGGATATAGATAACAGCCGCGCGAGAGTATTGAGGTCGAAAAACAGGTCCGAAGGGGCTTAATGTTGAATGTGCGTTCGGTTACTTACCGTTCCATTTCGCTGCGCGCGCGTGTGGACAAACGCGCGCGGACTCCGGTCATTTCTACTTTATACTTACACACCAGCCCGGGCGCTTCGGCCCGGGCTCTCATCGTTTCGTACGCGCTAAGTCGCGCTCGCGCTCGCATCCCCTGCAGCGCATTTTGGTTCCGCTTGCTCCTTTTATTTGATACTGTATAGTTGTGGCTGATGGACATGTCGTCGCCCCGAGTATCCTGTAGCCCCTCAGTTCTCGTTGGCACAGCGCGCGAGATACTGAGGTGAGCATCTTTTGTGGTGTGTGTTGCATACCTGTACTTACCCGGCCCAGCCGGCGTCGTCTTGTGTACAGGTGAATATATATAGTTCTCGTTGGCACAGCGCGCGAGATACTGAGCCGGCGTCGTCTTGTGTACAGACTGCATTTGCGCGCTTTCGAAAGAACCCAATTATCCTCCTTTAATTGCTACACTTAAGGATTTGACCGAGCTGATCACCGGCTTGGGCCTTGGGGCAGCCTCGTCTGGGCACGCCGTGCCAGGCATAACGGAGCTGCTGGTCGGCCACAATCATCGTCGTTGACGTTGAATGACCGGGCCACCAGTGTGATGCACGCGGCAACTAAACTTCAGGCTTCAAGCTTCATGGTTGGAGCCCGGAACTTTGCGCGTTTCGGACTTGGCTCTCAGGCGGTATAGTGATTATAAGCAGAATCATGTTATATCCGTAAAGCTGATGTGTCTAATGCTATCGCGTCAACACAAACAATCGAACGTGACGGCTCTACTAGTAGAAACCGAGCGTAGTACTGCTTCCAACTCACGTCTGACGCCTGACGAGATCAAGCCCTAGAGAAAGTCGTCAGCTCGTGATTTTGTAGACAGACGAGAGAACTAACCCATCTTGGGCAGGAATCCCACGTGCATGTACCGAGCGAGACAACCAGCTTTCGGGCAACGCATCTCGACGGTAAGGGTGTCCTCCTGGGGACAGGAGAACTCCACCGTCGTCGAGTTTGGGCGCGCGGTGAAGTCGACAACACCTAGAAGCTCCCCAGAGACTGGGCGGGTGTTCCACGATAGGGTGTCGAAGTCGAGGTCCGCCGCGCGCGTGCCAGGCGGGAGTCGAGCAGCGGAGTTAGGACCAATGATGGACCACACTTCGATTTGGCTGACATCTCCCTCTGTATGGAGGTCCTTCTGTCGTCCCCCGTACGTAGGAGGACCACGCCATGTGATAGCGCAAACTGATGTCCCAGTCTGGGGGACGCGAAAGCGCATTATCGTCGTGTCCTGAGGGTTCGTGAGTGGCTAGGCTGACGTAGATATTAAAATGTCCGCCTACGTTCTCGGAGATGTACACGTGTGGAGCCACGCCGTACACTCCATTCCTGATTGCTTTGTTGAGCCGTACAATCTGCTCTGGTTCTTGGTAGAGCCACTGTATGTGCGGCATAGACGCTGCGACTCGGTCAAGCCCCAGGCGTTGACCCAGATATGGCAAAGCCGCAGTCTCAGCGTCCGTCATTGGCTTGGGCGAAAAGGTGAAGGGAAGGAGGGAAAGGTTGAGGACGGAGAGGCATGCCACTAAGATGCAAGGAACGTATAGCCTCCAGCCCCATCCCGAGCTTGTAGGGGTTACTGGAAGAGCAAGGCCGTCCCCGCTGGTACCGGGTTGGTCGACTGCGAGCTGAGTGTATTGAGCGTTGGATCCCTTGGAGGAGAACATGACGAGGTGGGAGAGAATGATAAGCGAGCACGCAAACCTATGTAACGGATCTCCGAGATCATTGGGGTAGGTCGGGGTCCTTGGGCCCGACTGGGCGTTCCCACACCGCCCGCGTTTAGCCGCTGGGCGTCCTTTCCGAATGGGCTTGCGCGTGTCGATCTAATTGCCGTGCCAGAGCTATCGCAGCACTGCAGACATCTGCGGGTTCGTAGATCACAGAAATCTGTTCCAGTCTATTACGAGTCATGGGCGGGAGGATCAGAAGAGGGAATGGAACACCTTTATCCGATCGGCTGGGTGACGAGCCCGTGAATCCATGCACATGCAAGGTCTGGTCTCGGCGGAGGCTGCGCGAGGGCACATGAGCGGGTGATTCATGAACACCCCCGGCCGATAAACTCGAAGCGCCTTCAAGCTTCAAGCTTCACTTCTCACACTACACCTTGACTACAAACTTATGCTCAGCTCAGATAGCGACGAATACGTGCCACTCACGGGTCACAAAGTCGAGGGTGGTGACGAGGACTTTGTCGATATCCCATCGAGGCCCACTGGTCTCTTTCCGTGGAGGAGACTGCTCGCTTGCTTCGCCGTGGCTTGCCTCTCCTTCATCAACCTCGCCCTACTTCCCTTTAGCCTCACTTCTAAGAAGCTCACCGATGCGCAACTGGCCGCTCTTCCCTTCCCTGATCAAGACGTAGGGCTGGACAGAGCTGCACAGACCATACCCATTCCCCCGCGCTATGCATACGAATGGCCTTACAGCGCCGCAAGGCTGAGTCGGAAGGCAAAGAATACTGTGTACGGCCGCAGTACACAGGTATATATCTCTGTGGAGGTCTGTCATCAGCCTTTCTTTGACCTAGGGAAGCGAGGCTGACGACGGCGATAGGATTCAACCGTGCTGCGCTTCGCCGCTGATGTGACGTCCAATGGATCCGGAACTTGTGTGCTGTCTTGGCTCCCGCCCTCTGCGGCAGAGGCACAGACAGCAAACCTGACGATGAAGGGTGACGTCACTGACCTCGAGGTCTGGTCCGTATTTCAGCCCGGCCAGGCCGACACCAGTGATATCGACCTCGGCACGCTCTCCTGGGGAAGTCGACCATCGGGGGCGGAGATGCTGGGGGCGCTGAACCTTGATGCGAAGCCGAACTCCACCACTGTGGAGTTCCCGTGTGAGGGACAGTCGAGCCTTGTCGTCGAACTGCGTTGCCAACGGGTGGCGTGTCACGTCAGCCTCAATGATCCCAGCTTAAGGACCGGTATGCGCTCCATATCCTGTTCAAAGGTGTCGATGCTAAATTGTCTGGGCAGGTTTTGCATTGGGAAGGCGTCAGGCATGATTGCCAGCGGGTAGTATCCGGTTCAAGCAGGTGAACAGAGGATTTCGTCGCAGCGGGACTGGAGGTCCGAGGACTGTGGGCGGGCCGTTTCGGCCGTAGAGCACATGACATACCACCATACTATGAGCGTTGTCGGCCCGGCCCTTGCGCCGACTTTGCTTCAATACCACCGTAATGTCTTCGTCGTTGCCACTATCATATATTCTTCCATCATGACTCCATCAAATCAAAACCCTTTGGTTACTGTCCTGCACGGTGAACGAGACGCCAAGCTAGCGTTGGAAGATCATGGAGCGAGTCCGGAAGCTGAGGCTCGCGCGATCTGTGGTGAAACACTGACATATTGAAGAATACCAGTGGGCACAGTACATGATTCAGCACATGCTAATTCTGGGTGAAGCTAGCTAACCAGACATTCATTGACCGGACACCCTTCAAACTTCCAACCACCTCGAGGGCCGCCAGCGTCGCCTCCCTCATCGCCACGACAGCGCTTCGCTGCCTGACGTCTGCCACGAACGTTTCTATACCCGTCTGGAATTCTGCGCTCCTCACTAGACCAACTTCCCACCTCCCGTCAAGTATGTTATCCGCAGGCACCACCGTGCTCTCGCTCACGAACGTCCACCCAGCTGCAGTCGCGGCCTCTTTGATGGCATCTGGCGTCGCAGCGTAGCGGATGTTCGAATCAGAGTTTACCTTCTGGGACTCTAGCGCGGCCTGCGTCAACGCGGCTAGGATGTGAGGGTGGGCAGCAGGGTTAGACGTCTTGAGGCTCCACTCCGCGATGAAGATGGAACGCGCACGCTTCGCGATCGCAGAGAATGTCGCTGCGAGCACGGACGGGTCGCGGAAGTACCAGATGCATAGCGCAAGCACCGCAACGTCGTACGTCGTTTCATCGCCTTCGAGGAATGCGATAGGGTCAGCCTGCTTCCACGTTATCCGCGAACCGAGACGGCCCGAAGAGATGTGCTCCTGGGCCTGTCCAAGTGTGAAAGGCGAGCCTGTGCAGGGGTTGAATGTTGAACGTCGAACAGACGCCGAGCGCTAGGCCGTGGACGCACCATAGTCAAGGGGTCCAGGATCAACGGCAGTAACGTGACCGTCAGGGCCAACGATCTCAGCAAGCACGGTTGTAGAATCGCCTTGACCGCACCCAACCTCCAGGACGCGTGCGCCGTGCTTGATGTCCGCATGCGACAAGATCGCAATGCGATGTTCGGTCGACTGCAGCTGGGACACGAAGTATGGCCCGTGCAGATTCTGAGAAGCGATAGCCTCAGCGTTGAGCGTGGTCATGGTGGGATTGGGGAAGAAGAAAGATACAATCGATAAGTCGCTGATCACCTGGGAGGCGCGATGACCTTTCCCGAACAGCCAACCCGGCACCGGTCGGGGTTGAGTACTGAGTCATAGCTTATACTGACTCAGGCTTGCGGGGGGCTTCCAACACTTACATCTATGTAATAGCATGTACAAAGCCGGCGACTTCGGGCACCGCGCACAATCATCCCGCGCGTGCCTGCGCGTGCTCGCCGATTGGATTTCTGTACTGTAGACTTGAAA